>JAOANR010000015.1:33624986-34224986 GCA_030278955.1 Hygrophila difformis | reverse complement strand
GCTGATGGAGTCTACACAAGACTTTCCAGGCTTCAAAGTATATCAGACAACTGATGCAACAGAAAAATGAAAACTAAACGAAAAATATTTGTTTTATATGTAGAATAGGTGCTTCAAATTTATTAGCTGTAAGTATGTAACAGCTTCCCAACTTGGATGATGAAACTTTAGTAAATGTCATTTTCACATATTACAGCGAAACTATGATTCATGAGAACATCAGAAAGAGATTCAAGAGAATGCCATCTGAAAGTCTTCAACTCGTCTGTGCAATCAACAAAGCCCAAGTGAAACAGAATATACAAAACCAATCCAAACCCATCTTATCAAGTTACAACACAAACCAGCAGAAATCTCGAGCAACGGAGCAAGTCCAAACTTGTAGAAATATTAATTCTTATACATGATCCCGTCTTGTCCAATCAGCCAGCACACCAATACCTGCAAGTCATTTGTGAACTTGTATATAACCAATGTTCAGTGGATACAGAAAATGACATGATATTTCATGAGGAAAGAAACACCAAAGTAAATGTTTTGAGAGAAATATCTTCCAAACAATGTAATCCTTAACCTCCTGAAAGCTGCAAGGATGAACATGTAATACCAGAAGTGCTATAGGAAATTAACCAAACCAAAAGAGAGACCTAAGGAAAAATCCCGTTATACAAATATACATATTTTTAACCCTATCTAAGGTGAGGATCTTTGCATTTCAACAGCAGTATCAATTTTAAAGAGCTAACACAATCATGTTTCTGTTCAATAATAATGAGAATCAATCAGCTATCACAATTCACGAGTTCACAACTACATCAAAATTGAATCACCATCCACAGAGAAAATAAATAAATAAAACAATAAATTGGTTCCGAGGCATTAGATGATTTTGCTGGTTGTAATTAAGTATACTAGTCATATGTACAAAGTTACAGCTGCTGTCTGAAAAGGCACAATGCAATCTGTCTGAACCACCATCAACAAGAACACTTGCTTAATGAAAATATCCCTGCTATTATTTGCAAATGGATTCATCTGAATAGGTATATCTCAAGGCTAACTTATCAAGACTGGATAGGGATAGCTTCATAAGCCTATCAACGCTAGCTTATCAAGAGAAGAAAGCTAAGATACAGCACAGGTTAGGTTTCAGCTTTTTCCTTCCCAGTTGTTTGAGCACCACTCTTGGAGAGTAAAAGATCCTTCATATCTTTGTAAGCCTTAAGTTCTTCAAGGGCATCTGATGTTTTTCGAGGCTTAAAAAATTCTGAAGCACCCCCATCTTCACCCTCAAGCCCAATCTTAGATGACCTAGAGGTATAACAACTTGAATCTTGGCGAAGAGGAGGAGCTGTTCTTAGCATGTGAACAAGGGCGCCAACAGAAGTATCCTGCGATTTCCTTGCTGATGAAGATGCTTGCGAGGAAATGTCTGAACTGTTCCTCCCATCAACATTCTGACTGTATTGCAAAAAAAAAACTCAATGATGTGAGCGAATGCTACATAGAATGAAAAGGAAGAGTGTAATAAAGATGTATGCTTATAGACAAATTTGATACTAGATTGAACTTGTCATATTATTTTACATAATCACTACATAAGGTAAAGTTTCTTAAGAGAGTAGCGTTGATATATTCCCATAACTATTATTCTGAAACTACCGCAAGCCCCCGCACCCCCGCCCCCCAAACACCACCACCACGACGAAAACAAAAAGAAAAAATTCCTACCAGAAACATGTAGATTGTAGAAATCTATTGACATGGCTATATTCTCACATCCATTAGACAATAAATATGAGTACAAGAATACAAAGTTTGTCTGGAAAATTACATGTGAATCAGCAAATCCACAACCCACAAGTGAATCGTAATTTGTACCAGCTCTTGCCATGATGCAAGTGAATTGTACAAGCCACAAAATACTTGTGTGGCTGGGGCAGTGTTGGAATGTTTGGGCAAAATACCCCACTAGGTTTGGGAGCGAGGCAACCACAAGACCACTATATGTATAACATAATCTGACTAGACACCACATTAAGGTAGAAATTGCAAATAACTCCAATGCATCAAACTGCAATCCAGTAAATGTGTATATTTATGTCAAAATAGCAACATGAAGATTACATAGACTTTAAGACGGATTAACGGGACCAGTGGCAGAGTGCCAAGATAACCCTGAAGAAGCATAAAATAGCACACATGTATAGTGGAATTTCATATGATACTGTTTGGAAAATTTAGATCAGTTTGACAAAGATAAAAATATTCACAAGGCCTAACCAACTGTACAGTCACTAATAAAATAAAAGAAGATGGACCCAAAAAAAAAAACAAATTAGGATCTTGTAGTACCCTAAAAGGTCACAGAACCTTCAATGAGACTTACATTTTGAATCATCAAAAAGTGCATCTCATAAAATTAGTTTGATTGGACAATCCAAGACTGCAAGGAAGTATTGTGAAATGAATGGTGAATTGGTGATCTCAACGAGTAAACTTATTTCAAATTGCCATGATTTATTACTGTTTATCTTCAATGAGCCCTGCCATCACAATCCACTCTATCATGGTATGAACTCCCGCTATATAACCAGATTGAAATGATAGAATCATGTCTTGTTAAGAAGAATCTAGAGGGAAGGTATAAATATATATATATATATATATATATATCTGAACTAAAAAGGAGACCATTGTATATGTGGGGCATTAGTTCATTAAACAAAAAAACGTTAGGAACAAGTCAGAAAGATAATGATGGAATTTTGATTTCCCACACTTCAGATAACACTTATCATCCTATGTGTTAAACAGCCACTTTGTCACATTAAATATATCAAGACAACATGCCATGTTGTTTAGCTATCATGCCCTTTTTGGCAAGTTTGGTATTGTAACAAAATTACCTTGATTGGTTATAAGGAGGATCCACGTCATCCACAATAAATGGACATGAAAAATCACCATCGCCAAAGTCATCCTGGAAAGAGAGTCTGCTAGAGCTCCTTGAGAATCCTACACGTGGAGAACTACTTGAAGACAGCAAACCTGAAAACCGTCCAGAATCCTCACGAGATGCCTAGCATATATAAATAGATGCAAATCAAAAGTAGTTAAGGCAAAGGCCAATCAACAAACAGCAGCATAAACGGTAATAACAACTCAGGGGACCTACCCTCTGACCAACATTTATTGGCCCAGAATTTGTTTCTCCAGCTCTGAGCGAATCTTGTCTCCTAATTGACCTAATTCCAGATGGGGATTCATGGGATGGGGAATCATACCTTGTGTTTCTAGGGGACAGAGGTGGAAGTGAATGCCTATATGGATCAGACAAATTAGGAGTGAGGTATCTTGGATTTCTCCCCATCATTGGATGAGGAATGCTCATGGGAGCAGTTTCTGGATGTAGACGACTCCTAATAATATTTCCACCAGAAAGGTGAGTAGGGGGAGATGGAGAAGGAGATGATGAAAATGGAGGAGAAACCAAGTCATCTTGTATTGCTTTCTGATATACTGGTAACTTTTGGTTTTGATTCCTATTAACATATGTTTCAAAAGGTGATGATGAATATTCATAAGGCGAGCGATTTAAAGGTGGGGATCCACTATATGGCTGGTTTTGCAGAGAAAGATCCCTATGGAGACCGCTTGTCCAGCTGTGTGGTCGCCGAAGTGGTAATGATGTTGACTGAATGCTTCTTAGTGGGATAGATGTAGGGCTAGCCTTCTCACATGAACCAGAAGGAAATGCCCTCATAGGTTCAGTAAGAGGACTTCCTACATAATCAGTAATGATCTCTGGGGGGCAAACCATAAAAGAATCAAGATTAAAATTGGATAGATCTTCCCGATAAACAACAGAAACAGAAAGGCGACCTTGTTGGGCTTCAATAGGAATAAAACTATATTTCTTCATCGAAGTTTCCTCCTCTCTTGAAAATGGAGAACTGAAAGAGCAGACCTTGTAACTGATGTCGAAATTGCAATTTTGCTTCCAGGAACATAGTTTACGAAATGCCTTATATGCTGGAAGGAGCCTCATCATAGAAAAAACTGATCTTAATAGTATGATCGATTTCTTGTAAACCTTTTTATAAGAGGTGTCACCAATTTGAGGAACCATCGATCTTTGATGCTCATATTGAACTATCCACCTCTCCACAACTGTGTCCTTAAACATTTCTGCTGCCACCATAGGGTTTGAATCATGATTTGAAGGAGAGTTTGCTGATTCTTGAACAAGTATAATATCAACTATCATGGGTTCCATCAAACTTCTATTCCAAAAACTCAAACTCTCCATGGCTGCAGGGCGATCCCCCAGCGCTAAATTAAACCATTTATCACTCTTCCTTATTTCCCCACTACAACTAGGGGGCCGATTGACGGGAACCCTAGAGTCCAATATGATGTGCAATGTTTTTAAAAGAAACTGATTAATTATCTGCTCAAACCTTCCATGTTCACCTAGAGAATAACCATGCAAATCCATTTCTTTATTCAACCAAATCTACCACCAGTTTCTCACCATCAAATTGGAAATGAATTATCAATCCAATTATTTAAAATTGGAAATGATCCTAAAACGGTGCAGGTAGAGACACCTCCAGAATTTCCTAGTGAAGGTTATTTCCCCTTTCCGTTTTTCTTTGGCCTATGATTCAGCCACGGGCAAATCCCAAATGCATGATTCTATAATTGTGTTTTAACACCTGAAAAATATACCCATAAGAAAATTAACAAACCCTATATCATAACGGAATAAAAAGGAGCCCTTTCTGATATAATCATTAGTATGCAGCTAAATTGTTGCATGATACAGTTATTCAATCATGCAGTAGAAAGAAAACAATACTGTAAACACCCACACACATACTAACACAAGCAAAACAATAATACTTTTTTTTTTCCAGATTCAAGATTCAAAAAACACCTGGCTTGTCACGGAATGAACATGCCAGCAAATTAAAAACGAAAAATAAAATTCGGCCGAACAGATCAAGAATCTAGGTAAAACAGATCCCATTACTATTCAGAATCACAATCCAAAGTCCCAACTTCAACAAGTGATTCAACGGGGAGGGAGGAAAAAAAAAATAATCAAGTAATTCCAAAAACTAAAAATACACGATTCAGCAATTTGAATGGAGCTTCCGAAACATGGAACTAAACAAAAAATAATAATCGATCCATTCAAATGAACACAACTTACTAGCGAGACCATCATAGCTTCCCCAGATGAGGGAACCACGGGATCAAAATTGGGCGAAGAATTTAGAGAGATAGAAAGAGATGCAAGAAGAGAGATTGCGTAGACTGCTATCACTCTGATAGAGATAGAAATACAAGAAATGAGCAAAACCTTGTTTATATAGGAAAAAAAAAAAAAAAAAAAAAAATTGGATGAGCTAACATTATTGCCAACAAAATAATTCAAAACCAACGTAATATTTCGAAAATATAGTTATTTTCATTTTTGTAATGATATAATATGGTCTCTCAGTTGGGAAATAATAGATACATTCTCTATATGCAGATAATGATTTCATTCCCTTTTATTTGTGTCTCCAAACTAATTCCTCAACTTTAGATTTTTTTTTTTTTTTTTTGAAGAGCAATTTCTCAACTTTAGATTGTTTTTAAAAACTACAACTAATATTTTTAAAATTGATAGTTAAAGAAAATGCAAATTCGATCTAGTGGTTAATATTTTTAAAAATTTTGTTAGTAAAATTATAAAAGAATATTTATTATTTTAAATTGAGGTTGACCTTGGCTCGTTACTTAATCTTTTATATTAAGTCGATTTCGGGCTTATTTATCTAGCCGAGCTTGAAGTTTTTTTTTTGGGTGAACAATGACGCACGAGCGTCGGCAAAGAGGGAAAAACTAAGAAAAAAAAACTACAACAGAGAAGGGGGAAGGGAGCAAACGAGAAAGCTAAGAGCGAGGAAACCAAACACCGGCCATATCCGCCGACAACAAAGGTCGAGTGTCATCCGGCGGAAAGGCCCACGTAGTGAACAAATCAACCGATCGAGCACCTCTCTTGGCCAATGCATCGGCCACCGCATTACCTTCCCGAAGAATGTGGCTCCATCTAAGATCTGGGAACTCACGAAGAAGGTCAGCAACATTCTTCACCAAGGGAAATAGAGCATGATCCACATCAACCTCTGATTGGAGTAGTCTAAGTGCTTCCAGGGAGTCCGAAAAGCACCTAGCACGAATGATCCCCATAGAAATAAGTCGTTGCATTCCCTGCCAAATAGCATGTAGTTCTGCCACTATGATCGAGTCTCTCCCAACTGAGCCAGAGAATCCCTCCACCCAAGATCCATCTCCGTTTCGAATTACCCCTCCAAAACCCGCCGGCCCCGGATTTCCCAAAGAGCTACCATCCACATGCAATAGGATACCTTGCCAATTACCCTGGTTCCAGGAGACAAGCTTCTGATGAATGTGCTTAGGGATGGAGCAGCAAGCTCTGTTGAAAGCTTCTCCCAAGGATTTAGAGTGGCGGACAAGTTCATGACAACTGGTTTCCTCCCTGCGAAATATGAAAGCATTCCTAGCCTTCCAAAGGTTCCAAATAAGAGCCCATTGAAGGCCCTTCCATGTACGACACAAGCTTTGCAGCATGACAGCAAGGTTCTCAATAGGTAAGTCAAGCGCAGGCAGTGGGTGCTCAATCCCATTCCAGGCAGCAACTGCAGGTGGGCAGGAGAAGAAAATGTGAGTGGCTGTCTCAACATTGCAACCACATCGATCACACGCTGCTGATGAAGCAAGGCCACGATGATGTCTGAGTTCATTGGTAGGCAGTGAGTCACACACCAAAAGCCAAGCCAACATTTGGACTTTTTCCGGCGATGGGATGCGCCATACCCAAGCCCTAAGACGGTCCCTCTGAACACCACGTTGTTCCAACAGCCATCTATATCCATCCCGGACCGAATAATTCCCAGACACAGATCCAAGCCAACACCAAGAATCCCTAGCAGCAGAATGAAGTACCAGTGGCCCAAGTTCCTTTGCCTCCTCCATGATGACAGGGGGGATGGGAGTGTGAAGAGAAGACCATCCCCAAGCCCCATTTTGATATAAATCTTTCACTCGGAGTTCAGAGTCAATGATGTGGATGAAGGGGATGCGAGGGCCAACCGGTCCTCCCTTCAGCCAAGCCATCACCCACATATTACAAGTACCAGCCCCCATACGTAATCTGAAGCCATCAACAATTAATGGAGCGACTCGCGTCAAGGCTTTGTAGATCGGGGAGGCTCCAGGTCGCTGCGGAAAAATTCCATTCTTGCACCCATACTTAGCAGTCAAGATATGAACCCAAGGTTTATCACTTCCCACCAATAAATCCCTGTAGATCTTACCCAACAATGCGACATTCATGTCTCTACATGAGCGGATACCGAGACCCCCATAACCTCTAGGCCGCGTCACCGTACTCCATTTAACAAGGTTAAGACCTTTCCCCTCTCCATCCTTCCATAAAAAATTTCTGATGCATTGGTCAATAGTAGCACAGACAGAAGATGGAAACCAGACATTATGCATGAAATAAGTAGACATAGCCGCAAGTACAGAGCGGGCTAAAGTAACCCGACCAGCTTTATTCAACAACTTTCATTTCCAGGTGCCAAGCCGAGCTGTAATCTTGTCTTTCAAGAAATCAAAGTTAGAAGCGCGCATAGAACCATGAATCATAGGGAACCCAGGTAGTTTCCCACACTATCCGCAAACTGGAAGCCAAGAATATTAGAGATGCCCATCCTCAGGGAATGCCCCACCGCATAAGATGCATGACCAAGGGACTTACTCATGTTTAGCTTCAGACCAGCTTGTTTAGAAAAGGCTGAGAGGACTTCATCCATGTATTGAGCACCGCTCAGTGTCGCCTTGGAGAAAAGGAGGACGTCATCCGCAAACAAAAGATGAGAAAGGGGAGGCGCCTGTCTGGATAGGACGATAGGCTCCCATTTACCATCATTTACCAGCTCAAGAATGGCTCTTGACAACTTTTCCATAACGATAATGAAGAGGTAAGGGGAGAGAGGATCACCTTGGCGAAGACCTTTATCCGGCTTAAAAGAAGGCAAGGCCGCTCCATTCCAAAGAATAGAGTAGGATGGGGATCGCACGCAATACATGATGATCCGAATGAGAGGGTTCGGCAGCCCCATATCCACAAGACAGCCCTCTAGGAAGTTCCAATCCACATTATCATATGCCTTCTCAAGATCGATCTTGACCAAAAATTCATGCGCTTTCCGATGTTTGTTATTGAAGGCAGATATAACCTCCTGTAGGATGATAGCGTTTCCAGCAGTGCCGCGACCCGGGAGGAAGGCCGATTGGAACGGCCCAATATACTCAACAAGTATGGGACGAAGTCTATTCACGATGACCTTTGTAAGTATTTTATATGATACATTACAAAGACTAATCGGGCGGAATTGGCGGATGCATTTAGGAATATCAACTTTCGGGATCAAACAAATGAGCGTATGTGATAGGCGACTGTCAAATTCACCCTCTGCAAAAGCCTTCCGAATAAACTCCCATAAGGTCGGCCCAACCGAGCTCCAGAATGTCTTGTAGAATATGGCTTGAAACCCATCCGGCCCCGGCGCGGAGAAGCCCTTCATATTGTTGACAGCCGCATCCACCTCCTGAGGAAGGACGTCCCTACCCAAATCAGCCCCTTGCCGAACAGTAGGTAATCGAGGCAGAGGAGAAGAATTTCCATGAGGGATGTCCGCTGCTCTAAAGAGCCATTTAAAGTGGGACTCTACATGATCCTTCAGAGTATGCTCATCTGTGACCCAAGAATCATCAATCTCCAGCCCACAAATTTTTGATCTCTGTCTCCTTATAAGTGTTTGGGCATGGAAATATCTTGTGTTCCGCTCCCCTAGTTTGATCCATTTGTCTCTCGATTTTTGGAACCAAAGGGCTTCTTCTTGTTTAAGGATATCATCAAGAGCATGCAGCAAATTATTCTCAAGCAACTGCATCCTAGCCGAGTCAACGCCCACAAGGCAGCGTCGAACCCCAGCTAGTCGACGTAGGATACGATTCTTGCGCTTGGAAATGTTCCCAAAGGTGAAGTCATTAAAGTGCTTGGATGAACTCCGAACCTGATCAAGACGATTATGGATAGACCCTTCACTAACATTCCAGGCAGTATCCACTACGTGTTGGTAAAGAGGGTGGTAGGTCCATGCAAACTCCCATCGAAAGGGCCGGGGAGCATGTTGCTGATCAACTTTGCTGCATCTGAGAAGGATGGCATTGTGATCAGAAACTCTTCTAGGGAGGACTTCAGCAAGTCCCTGAGGGAATTTAAGCGTCCATTCAATGTTGGCAACAGCCCAGTCGAGTCTTTTCCTCCCAGGGGGGCCTCCGGAGGTGTTTCTTTGCCAAGTGTATTCGTCTCCGATTGTGTGCACAGCGGAGAGACCACAGTCATCAAGCATGTTGGTAAAAAGGGCACAGTTGCGCGGATGATGAGCCATGCCAATCGACTCTCCCAAGTGAGTAATGTCGTTCCAGTCCCCAATAGCCATCCAAGGGCCACACATAGTCGATGCAATAGATCGCATATCATTCCAATCGTCAATACGACCAGTAGCGCAGGGATTAGCATAAACCGCCGAGAAGTACCAAGAATCCGTCCCATGACAAACTTTCACAGTAATGATCCTGTTGTGGATGGTGATAATATTAAAGCTGAAATTTTGCCCAAGTCTGAAGAGGATCCACAACCCTCCAGCTTGCCCCACACATTCATTCACATAAATCACATCATAACCAAGGCGGTACAGCTCAGTTTTGAGGCGATCAAACGGACCCCTCGGTTCCAAGATCATAAGCACAGAAGGCTTCAACCTCTGGACAACGTCTCTAATGTGGCGACGTGTATTCCTTCCCATGGCACCACGGATATTCCATGAGAGGAGAGTAAATTCTCTGAAACTAATCATTGGGAAACTAGGGAAGGGGAAGCAGTAGTACCTTCTCCAACCAAAGCCTCAGACATATCCAGGTCCTCTTTGACAGCCACCTCCATCTTCTTATCAAGGTAGTTGTCTTGCTGGTCTACATTATCACCCTCTGTACTCGGTAGGGATTCCTCTTTATGTTCTGGCGAAGGTCGGGCCCTTTTAGGTAGCAACGGTCCATCCTCCTTAACAGAACCCAATTCAGTACTAGGTTTCAATTCTCGAACAGGTGGAGCCCGGCCACCAGCTTTAGCTTTCCCCCTCTGCTGCCAAATATTGGTAATTAACTTTAGGGGCTTGGATCCATTAGAGAATGGAATGGTCTTAGGCCCCTTTCGAGTCTCCTTAAAGCCCAGCATAATGGAATTGGGCTTAGTCCCTTGCTCTTTAGCCTTATTCACTGGTTTAGATTTCTTTTTGGTCACCTTTATCCAGTCACCACACTCAGGCTGCGAGGGGTGGTCACATGATTTAAAATCATGTGTAGGTGTAGGCACAGTAGCCAAGTCAACAACTTGGTTTTCCTCATTTGGTATCTCTTTCGTACTATCTTTCATATGGTCAGCATTTTTTGTCTCACTCTCTGCCCTCGGTTGAGAGTCAACCATTTCTGAATCCTGCCCCTTGCTCTTTTCCTCAGTGGTGATAGAAACAGAAGATCCCTCCAAAGCTTCAGAATCCCTTTTGTCTTGGAAGCCATTTTGGGATAGCCCCCTGTCCACCTTGGTTACTGGTAGAGGTACCAAGGCCAGAGTCTCATTGGCAGTCACCGGAGCTCCCCTATCCGGGCACACATTGCTTCCATGCCCATACTTTTGACAAGTAGTGCACAAGAGGTGGAGGCCCTCATAGGACACTTTTTGCCAATAGTCCCCAACGAGAATGCTAGTGACCACCGGTTGGCTAAGATCAATCTCCACACATATTCTTGCATATCTTCCTCTATGGATATGTTTCGTCGTGTCATCGACCCTGACCGGAGTGCCAATTGCCCAAGCCATCTTCGTCAGCAGGAACTCATCATATAACTCAATACCAATTCTCGGTAGCCTAGCCCACACAATAGTTTTCTTAGGAGCATGATCAGTGGACAAGAAATTAGGTTTCCAAGGAGAAATCATGAGATAACTATCAAAGACCATCCAAGGTCCATCATTTAACACCCTAGTTCGATCAGCAATCCTGTCAAATTTAACAAGAAAGAATCCCTGGTCTAAATCCACCATTTCAAATCTACCTTGAGCTTTCCAGAGGCGGGTGATTCGATCTTTAAGAGCTAAATAACCAACATGCTTACCGAGGACAGAGATGATGAGAGCATCCTCCCAAGGTTTGTAGAGTCTCTCCTTTAACTTGGGGTCGAGCGTAATGCGGGGCTTGAGCCTGTCACCTTCAATGAAGTCCAACTTAACATACTCTTCAGCAGCCGGATCACCCATCAGCGGTGGAGAGGGGGCTGATTTGCCTTCCAACATCATGTCTCTGAAGGATGGTTTAGAACCACCATTGAAAACAAAGGGAGTCCGAGGTGAAATCGGTGGGGGGTTAGGATCAGGGGGTGCCGGAGGGGGCAGCTCCATAGAGAGAAACCAAGAGAGAAGCTGGAGAAAAATCTAGAGAGAGAAACTCATTTACCGTGAATTACTCTAGCCGAGCTTGAAGTTGAGCATGCTTGTTTGTTTTGACAACCTAAGCAAAAATTTGGGCATGTTACCAAAAATATATCCTTTTTTTTTCTTGATTTATATATCCACTAATATTTTTTTTGCGCAAATAAAATATTCATTTTATTTCTCAATTCATTTTTTATAAATTATAGAAATATAAGAAATATAAATAATATTTAAAATTACAATGTTATTTAAACTTTTACTCTCTTCCCTCTCACTTCTGTAGTTTTTTTCATAATTTTTCTTTTGCCCACGCCTTTATATCTCTTCTATAAAACAAAAGGAATGTTTTCTAAAAAATAGTTTATCAATAGCTGGAAAAACAATATTTCTTTTTCTGAAATAATTTAATTAGTTGCTCAACTTGAAAATTGGATTACGCTGTCAAAAAAAAAAAAAAAAAAAAAAAAAACAAAGAGAGAAAAACTTGGAAATTGGATTACCCAATGAGTTAATTAGTTATATAAGTTGGAGGTTGAAGTCAATTAGATCCGGTTCTCTAAAACTTCTTTTCAGGCCTTATTACTTGTAGTATTTTTTATAAAAATCAGATCAGACCTGATTAAATAAGAAACATTAAGATCAGACCAGACCAGACCAGATCAGGTCAGATCAAATCATTATAATAATATAAATAAAAAATAAGAACAGATCAGACCAGATCAGATCATACCATACCAGATAGAATCAGACTAGACAGAAAACATTCAGACCAGACCAGACAAATTCAGATCGGGCCAGACCAGATCTTATAAATTAAGATCATACCATAAAAATTAAGGCTTAGAGAACATGGACTTAGTTATTTTATTTTATTTTGGATTTTTTAATGATGTGCTTATACAAATGATCAAGGAAATAGAAATAATATACGTATTATCGTAATAATTACATGACGTGTGGACGTTGATGTTTTGTGGACAGGTGTTTGGGCATGACGACACAACACTTTGCAAATTTTGAATTCTTGTTGTACTCCATCCGTCCCAATAAAAGTGGCCCTTTTGACTTTTGACACTGTTCATTGTTTAACTTTGACTCAATTTTATTGTATCGATACAAGAAGAGAAAAATAGTCAAATGTGGTCTTGTTAGAATCGTATAATTGTATAGTTTTAAAATATACATTTTATATAATTTTTACTTATACCGATTTTGAGATATAAAGCGTTTAATAATTGCATTGGATTTTGCGCAGAAGAGAAAGTGACCACTTTTAATGGGACGGAGGGAATACCTTTTTTTAATACTCTACTATGCATTTGGTGTCAATTGAGCCTAATTACTAATTAGGCCCCTTGGTTTCTTTCTTTATTTTTACAAGAATACAATGAATTGGTCCCACCTTCAAAATTTAACATAAGTGCATGCAGCCATCTACTACCTGTGACAGATCAAATCAATCCCTAAATTGGGTTATCAAAATTAATACTTAGAAGCAAAAAATATGCTACTCCCTCCGTCCCGCGAAAGTTGACGCGTATTCCTTTTTGAGCTGTCCCACGAAATTTTACACGTTTCCTTTTTTAGATAAATTAAATTAATATAAATATAATTAGAATCTTAATGGTCTCTAAAAATCCATTAAAAGTAATTACTTTAACTATTCTACACAACTCCCAATACACTTTTATTTTTCTATACAAATCCCTTACACTTCTTTAATTCTCCATATCTCAAAATGGGTACAAATAAAAATTATATAAAATATATATTGTAAAACTAGACACCTAGACGATTCTAACAAGACCACAATTGAATATTTTTTTCTAATTAAATCATTACCATAATATTAAATCAAAGTTAAACAATAAGTAAAGTGAAAATTCATTAAAATTTTAAACACAAATACCCACAACACTTTAACCATTAAACCCCACTACATAAATTACCGTGTCCAAAAGAAACGCGTCAACTTTCGCGGGACGGAAGGAGTACATACGAAGAATCACAAAGCAACAAAAATGACAAAGTATAGGAATGCAAAAATCCAAAGCAACTCACTTTAATATGGCATATCATATATACCATTTCAATTTAATTGGGTGAGCATATTGTATTCTTTTTATATATGCATGCCACATTCTTTTTCATATAATATACTCCACTAAAATTTAATTGCCTTGGTTGGTTTATGTTGATCATTTTTAAAACTTGGCCTGGTGAATAAAATATAAAGAATTTAACACAATAGAGAGAGATAAAAGTAAAATTATACTCCCTCCGTTTTCAAAAAATTGTAACGGACCCACGATGCAACCAGTCCAATGCACATTTTAAACCATTAATAACTCAAGTTCGGTACAAGTAAAAATTTTAAAAGTTCGATATTTAAAAAGTACTCGACGAGCCAAAATTACAAATGTTACAATTATAGAAAAACGGAGGAAGTACATGGTTTACATCCTAACCAACAAGCTCCCTAGTTCTTTTTTGTTTAATATTCTCTATTTATTGTCTTTTGAATATTGGTTAGCTCTATGGAATCAAATAGTAGTGATATAAAGTGATTAATTCAAATATTTTTAAAATTTAGATTCCATATCTTCTTAAAGATAAGCATCAACAGTTACTGTTCCCTCCGCCCAATTCAGATGCTTCATTTGGACTTTTTACATTGTTCATACATATATGTTTGACTAAAATTTTTGTTATATAGGGAAAAATATAGTCAAGTGAGGTCTTGTTGGATTCGTCTTTTCGCATAATTTTATAATATACTCCCTCCGTCCCAGTATACTTGTCTTGTTTGACTTTTTAGCACTGTTTATTGTTTAATTTTGACTACACGCTATTGCAAGTATATATTTGGAAAATAGTCGAATTGGGTATTGTTAGAATTGTAAAATCATGTAATTTTAGAGTATATATTTTACATAATTTTTTATTGTATATATTTTGAGATATTTATGATTGAAAATACGCATTGGATTGTGTGCAGAAATGAATCAAGACAGGTTGAATGGGATGGGGGACCGGGGAGTATTATCTTTTTCATAATTTTTAATTCTATATATTTTTAGATGTTAAAAGGGTTAAATAAATGTATGGAATGGCGTGTTTTCAATAAATTAGGCCCAATTACGCCAAATTGAATGGGCTCAACATATACAGGATTTTGGGCTGTAACAATTCAATATTGGGCTTTGCGGAAATGAGGTCCATAAGATTTATGGGCTTTATTATGGAGCGAAATTGGGCCTTTAATGGGCCTGATTCACCAAATTTTGATTGGGCCAATGGATGGGAATGGCAGATTTTGTAGTTGGTGAGTGGACTTTTATATGTGCAAAGTCGCTGGCGTCATCCATGACGTCATATTGGTGTATAGTGGAATTTGATTTCGAGTGTGAACTTTTTCTATGAAATGGTTGGGGGTGGCTGCATGACAGCGAACCATTAAATTAAATTGAAATAAATAAAAATTATAAAAAGTTATTCTTCTAAAATTATAAATCTATATATATATTAAAGCATTAGTGAATAACTCATCCTACATTTAATGTGGTGTCTCCATTTCAAATTTCTAATTTTTATAGATTTTTGTATTTTTTAATTTATTAATTTAAGATTTTCGCATTATTTATCTATTTATTATTTATTCATTATAGATTATCAATTTTTGAAATATATGAATTTTTGTTCACCGAAAAAAATATATGAATTTTTTCAATTTATATGGAATTCCCACAATGTTCATTTTTAAAAAGATTTGAAAGATTTGAAATTTTATATATTTTATTATATCTATATTATGTTGCATTTTTCAATTTACTAATTTTAGATTTTCAAATATATTTATTTATTCATTATAGATTTTGGATTATCGTGTATAAAATTTATCATTTACTTCTAAATTCTCACTATATCTATCATATATCGTATCATTATATATTCATTTTTAAAAAGATTTGAAAGATCAAATTAGAAATCTTGTATTTTTTATTTTATTTATTTTGGATTTTATTATTTTTGCATTTTTTATTTTATCTTTTACATTTTTTATTATTTTGCATTTTTTTATTTTAAATATTTTAGATTGTATTGCTGCATTTATTATTTATTTATAGATTTTCAGTTTTTACACCATATAATTATTATGACATGAATAAACATTTTCAGTTTTTGCACCACAGGTTTATAATTACCAATTCCGTTAGGGTGCGATTGATGCTTTTGACTTGATGTGCTGCGGTCAATCGCAGCCATTGAATCACTTTATAAATTGATGGTTAAGATTAAGTTAAAGGTTAAAATAGTAAATTTGCTATATTTAGTTGTATTAACAAACACTCGCTCAATTCTGTATGCTCTTCAACTCTATTTTTTTCCTACGCATTTCAATACGTTCAATCGATCTTACCTTATACTCCAATTTGCTTATTTATGAAGCTATATAATATACATATTTGTTCATGAAAACGTACATCAAATGTTTCTATATTGAGTCGTTGAATTGTTGATGAGAATGTATATGCCAACATCGCTGAAATGTATATGGTTACATCGCTGAAATGTATATGCCAACATCGCTGAAATGTATATGCCAACATTGCTGAAATGTATATGCCAACATCGCTGAATTCCTTTAGATAAGGTCACTGAAATATTTTTTATAGCATCACCGAATTATTTTTTGGAACATCGCTGAATTGTATATGGTAGCATCGCTGAATTCTTCTTGTTATTGTCGCTGAATTCGTCTGAGAGTAGTCGATGAATTCCTTTAGGTAGGGTCTGGAATATTTTTTTGTAGCATCATTGAATTATTTTTGGTAACATCGCTGAATGATATTTGGTAGCATCGCTGAATTTTATATGCCAACATCGCTGAAATGTATATGCCAACATCTCTGAATTCTTCAAAGTGGTGTCGTTGAATTCTTCAATGTTGGGCCGCTGAAAATATTTTTAAGAGCATCACATAATTATTTTTGGTAGCACCGTTTTCCCTCTTTAATAAGGATTTTTGATCGTAGATATAGATTAGATTACCAAATATTTGATATGATTTACTAAATACTAGATTGATAACATACTAAATATAGGATTATATATTTGATATGATTTACCAAATATTAGAATGATATTTGGTAGCATCGCTGAATTGTATATGCCAACATTGCTGAAATGTATATGCCAACATCGCTGAAATGTATATGCCAACATCGCTGAATTCTTCAAAGTTGTGTCGCTGAATTCTTCATGTTGGGCCGCTGAAAATATTTTTGAGGCATCACATAATTATTTTTGGTAGCATCGTTTCCCCTCTTTAATAAGGATTTTTGATCGTAGATATAGATTAGATTACCAAATATTTGATATGATTTACCAAATATTAGATTGATAACATACTAAATATAGGATTCTATATTCCTCCGTCAAGAGTGAAGTTTGGCTTTATGACAATTATACCCTTTTGCATTTACAACCCTTGGATTTTAATTGGACGCTCAATATCTTTGCCTTGATGTGCTGTGGGATTGTTCAATCGCACCCTAACCGATCCCTATAATTACGACGAGAGATTATTATGACGAGGTTCTGACTGGACACTAAAAATTATATTGCGTTTATGTTTCAATATGGTCATCATATCGTAATTTTGGTAATTTTGTGAGGTTTGGTCTCAATTTTGATTATAATTTTTTTTGGTGATGTAAATGATGTAATCAAAATATACATTGCACATCATATTTATTTATTCATGATATATTAATGTGTATATGGCAATCCCAATTTTTTATTTTTAAAAGATATTTAATTTCCAGTTGATATGGAGTTCCCACAATTTTATGTTTTTAAAAATTTTAAATTTCAAATTTATATGGAATTTGCAATGCATATATGGATTTTATATTATTAAAAGATACATTAATGAATATATGGAAAATATTTGTATATACAGACCATGTTTTCACAAAAATATGTCACTTCTCCTAATAAATATACAATTATATAGTTGTTAATCGTTAAAAACTATATTTTATAATTATATTATTATAATTGTATATAAATATATAATAAATAATATAAATCTTATATATGTCTTATTATATTGAAAATAATACAGTACAAAAAAATATACTATTGTTAAGGGAATTGTGAAAACTCATATTTTATGGATAATTGGTTTAGAGTAAATTAATTATTTTCGTAAAATATAGTATTGTAAATAAAACAATCGAGTGTATAAAGAGTTATTATATTGAGTTATTATATTTGGGTGCGAATAGATCCATATATAAATAAATAAGGAAAATTGAATTTTTTTTATCTATCTTTTAAGAAACGTTCCCTCCATTTTATAATAAGTGTAATACTAGGAAATGACATGAATTTAAGGTATGTTAATAAAATTAATTTAGTTAAAGAATTACAATAATTAAATGAATAAAATAAGATGAGTCACATTTGACTTTATTCCTTTTGAGTTTTATTTTAATGAATATTAAAAAATTAATAATTTAAGTATAATTAGTAAATTATTAACCTTCAAAACATTCTGAATACAATAACGTAACATTTATTTCCAAACACCCAAAAAAGGAAAGTGTAACACTTAAAAAGACGGATGAAGTAATTCATTAATATATATTTTAACAAATTTTTAATTGAGGAAAACAAATATAAATGTTGCAAATTCTATAAGTTAAAAAATTTTCTCTGAAATGCTGGTAATGAATGGAATTTTAACGTCTGAAACAGATAATTTACGCTTTAGTTAGGGTGCGATTGAACAAATCCGCAGCACATCAAGGCGGAAATCTGGACCATTGATTTCAAATCCAAGGGTTGTAAATGGATAAGGGTAAAGTTGTCCAACAAAATATGTAACGGAAGATATAACCCTATTTTTAGTATGTTATCAATCTAATATTTGGTAAATCATATCAAATATTTGGTAATCAATATCTATGATAAAGAATATTTAGTAAATAATATAAAAAATTTATTGCGTATAGCATTTCAACGATGTTACCAAAAATAATTTTGGTATGCAATCAAAAATATTCCAACGATTCAACATTGAAGAATTCAGCGATGCTACATTGAATAATTCAGCGACACAATCAAATACAATTCAGTGATGTTACCAAAATTACTTCAGTAATGCTACAAAAAAAATATTAAAGTGGTCTCACCTAAAAGAATTCAGCCACTACATCAAGAATAATTCAGCGACAATACATTGTAGAATTCAGCGATGCTACCACATACAATTCAGCGAGGTTACCAAAAATAATTCAGTGATGCTACCAAAAAATATTTCAGTGAGCCTACCTAAAAGAATTCAGCGACTACACCAAGAAGAATTCAGCGACAGTACCTTGTAGAATTCATCGATGCCACCACATACAATTCAGCGATGTTACCAAAAATAATTCAGTGATGCTACCAAAAAATATTTCAGTGAGCCTACCTAAAAGAATTCAGCGACTACACCAAGAACAATTCAGCGACACTATCAAGAACAATTAGCGATGCTACCGTATACAATTCAGTGATGCCACCAAAAACAATGCAGCGACGCTTTCATGAACAATTCAGCGATGATGCCAGAAACAATTCAACAATCTTTTCATGAACAATTCAGCGACGTTTTCATCAACAATTCAACGACTCGAACATTTTAGGTACGTTTTCATTAAAAGTTCAAATATATATATATATATATTGCAGCATAATTAAGTAAATTGGAGTTTATGTAAGATCGATTGATGATATTGAAATGTGTAGAGAAAAAATAGAGTAAAAGTAGACTGAAGAGACGATCAATTATTTGTTAACAAAATTAAATCTAACAAATTTTCTATTTTAACCTTCAAGTTAATCTCATCCATCAATGTGCAAATTGAATCAACAGACTTGATGCACCGCAACACATCAAGTCAAAATGGGCAATCGCACCCTAACTGAACCCCGATAATTTATTGATACTAGACGAGATATATTATATTAAAGAATAAATGAAGACGGATCATGCTAAGGTATTACCTTTGTTGATCGATGAGCAGAATAATGTTTATAATAAAATAATGTTTGTAGTTGATAGTGATGAAGATTGATAATTTTTTTCTTTACGTGGTGGAACGGACAAGACATTTATCGATAATTTATCTAGAAAATATTATGTTTAGTCCTTTATGGGAGATGTGATATTGTTCTGTCTGTAGCATCCGGTGGAATAGCACCCCTACTCCTTCCAAGAGGTAGGACTACACATTCTAGATTTGATATTCCACTAGATTGTGACCAGAATTCTACATGAAAAAACTTACCCAGTTATTTAACCTCTGTTCTCAATAAAACAAAGCTCAATATTTGGGATGAAAGTTCTTGATTGGTAGAATGATTATGAGCCCGTCTGAATTAACCAAATTACTCATTTGATTTCAGAGGAAAAAAATTTCACTTGCAGTTTGGTTTATTATGACTGTTAAAAAATAACAAACAAACAAAAGTCAATGTCAATCTTTAAATAAGGATGGACCTGTCTTCAAAAATCAGTTTTTACCCATGTCATTGATATATTGCAATATCTCGTGTCACTGGAGAGAGGAGACTCGAAGTATTAACTCAAAATACTACAATAAATGTTATTTACAATGAAAATTATATTGATAGAAATTTGCACAATGAATACTTCACGTAGGTGATGGTAATGGGTAAAACTGTATAGATCTTGGAGATGTACAATTAAATTGGACATTTCCAGATGATACTTTTATAAACTCTACGGATCCAATAGCGGCAACGGTTGAGAGTACTTATACCAATATAAACTGCACCACTTCAAATCCAAATATTTTTACTATATATTAACCCCTACCAATGAAATTGTTGATACGATCAATCACTACATCATAGTATTATGTATGCAAATGAAAATGTATATATGTGTCAGTTTTAACAATATCTGTCAAGATGATGAAAGCATAGATAATGCCAGTAAATTATTTTTATTGGAATATCTAAACACGACCAATTGTTCTGGATTACCGAATTGTTCTGGTTACCGAATCATGAAATATAGTTGAATGACGGTTGTATATTCATGCTTTTTAGAAATATAGATCCATCAAATAAATTATGTAATGAAAGTAGGTTGATAGTATCCAAGATGCGGAATCATATAATTGAGGTTAAACTAATTTTCGGGAAACAATGAAAGTAGAAAATTCTTGAGTGGTAGAAAACCCATTTTATTTAATCAAATTTCCCATTCAATTTCATATGAGAAAATTCTCACTCGCAGTTTGTTTTGCAATGATTACTAACAAAAGTCAATGTCAATCTTTAAAAAATGTTAGACTTTATCTTCCAAAACCTGTTTTTAGCCATGAACAGTTATGCTACAATATTTCGTGTCACTAGCAAGATGTGGCTCAAAGTATTAATATGCAATAGAATGATTAACTCAAGATAGCACCAGAAATATTATTTATAATGAAATTTATTTATGATAGAAAATTTGCAAAATAGATAGTTGATATAGGTGATGGTAAAGCTGATATTGATTTTGGAGATGTACAATCAGATTTGACATTTCCAAATGACATTCTTATAAACTCTACGAATGATCCTATAGAGACAATTTTTTAGAGTACGTATATAAATATAAATTGCACCACTTGAAATTCAGACATTTTTAAATTAAAGATAGTGCTATATTAGCCCCTATCAATGGGATTTTCAGCAATGAAATTTTCAACAAATTGTGAGGGAATTTTTCATATTATGCTTAATACTTATATTTAAATTTTATTTTATCTTTTTTTTAATTTTCAAATTAAATAAAAATATTTTTTAATAATTATTTTTATTGATCTATTAATTTTATATGGGACAAACCACATATACTAAAAAATACGGTATAATATGATTTCTTTGTTAGTTTTAAAAATAATTAAATTATATCATCATATGTAATTTAAAATCATTACACATTTTTTATTACCTAAAATATAATTTATTACAACTTTATATAATATAAATATATATATTATATAAAATATATAGTTATGCCCGTCGAGTCTCGACGGGTTACTTACTAGTTTAGATAAATCTAACAAAATCTCATTTGACCATATTTTTTTTCTATAATTATAATAAAAATTTAAGATAAAGTTAAATTATGAACCGTAAAACAACAATATAATTATGCAATTTCACAAATATGGAGGGAGTATATATAACGGCAAATTGCCGAAAAATTCCCTGTTGGGGTCCGAAGTCCCTCCATACTCTCAGGAGCAATTACGTTGTAAGAAAACCCCCTCGTTTGGTAACATTAAAATAAAGCAAAATGAAAAGTAAATGAATGACATAATTATAATAATAAAGTACTAGGGGACCACAAAAAGGAGGATGTTGTCTTCTCGTCCCCAACACTAGGTCAAAATCGAAAGTGATGGAACGGTGAAGGTCCGACGGAGCTTGAAGAAATCCTGTGCGAGTGCGAGGGGTTCGCAAATAATTTGGGGGAATTTCAATTCCAGAAGGCGGACGGTGAAGGGTCTTGGTAGAGCGAGTGCGAGGGGTCGGGTGTAGAAGAAACGGCCAGAGCAGAAGCGGGGGCGGAGGTTGCAGCCGGAGTTGGATGGTCGGGAGGGGCGCAATTGCAGCATAGAGTGAAACGGGTAAGTAATTTCCCTTGTATTCGGGTTAATCTGTAGGTTGGGGGAATTAGGGCAGGCCACCGGTGCCGGAGGAGGTAGTTGGCGTGGGTGTTTAGGATCGGGGCATAGGCGGTGGGTGGACTACTGTAATTCCGAAGAAATTTTTGTTTAACTACGATCTTTGAGAAATAATGAAGGATGGTGTCGAGAATTTTGAATGATTTTTGATTGCCGTGTGATATGTGTTTGGGGATTAGTAGGCAATATAAAACAATGGGGCAGAAATTGTGCTTCCGTAGTGAATGGATTTGGAATGTTGGTTGAATCATAATAGGGGAATGAGTATATTGTAGATGGTATATGTGCCGTAGTAAGATGGATTTAAAAGTTACAAGAAACGGATGTTAGTAATGTTTATTTGGTTATTCAGATTGTGTTATACGTATTGTGAAATTATTGGCCTAGAGTTAGTAGTTAGTGTGTTGGTGTCAAATAGAACGCAGTAGCCAAAATGTGAATCCATGTTTAGATAGAGAATATAATGGCATGAGATTAAGGTCTGTGGGAGACAATCTGTAATATTTGCAACATTGAAATTTTTGGCAGGTTGAAGAGTGGAGTGTTCAATGTGATGGATGAATTTTGTTGGAGCATTGAAGTGTAGTATAATTTGTGGTTTTTGATGATGTGTATTTGAAACTGTTGCTGGGGGATTGGTCCGGAGTAGGCAATTTGCAGGGCGAATAAGAAATGGCCAGAAAGGGATCCGGGAAGATAGGTGCGAAGAAAGTGGCCGAGAGTTCGAGAGAGAAAGGAGTAAGTAGGGAAAGTGTGGCTGTGGATGGAAGATCGAAGGAGATAGGGCAGAGTAGTGAGGGGAAGCGTGGGGAGAATGGATCACAGGTGAGAGGACAGAGCAACAAAGGGAAAATAAGGGATGATGGAAAGAAGAAGAAAGCGGTACGGAAGGATGAGGGAAAAAGGGTTGTTAGGAAGAGTAAGGAAGGGGGGGGAGACTGGGTTGACGACGAGGTGCTCACCACAGTTTTTCAGGGCGACAATGGATGGAATTGTTGTGGGACTTACCGAAGAGCAGAAAGCAGCATTGAGGAGGACCCCTTTCTGGCATTTCATGCAATGTCCAACGGGTTACAGTAGTTTATCGTGGTTATAAGCTTTGGTAGGGTGCTACTGTGCAGAGGGTACGAGTTTCCTCATTGGGGATGATTTAGAGTTGAAGTTTCCAGCAGCGGAGTTCTGTTGCGTCATGGCACTTCAGAAGGAGGGACAGTATGTCCACCCAAAATTGCAAGAGAAGAGTACGACAGTTGATAAGTATTTCGGGGGAAGTGTTGCTAATGTGAAGCGGAAGAAGATTATTAAGGTGTTAAGGAAAATGTGTGGGGGTGAGGCTGCAGTGTTGGGTAGAGATGACCCCGAGGATGCAGCAAGGATATATGTATTATTGGTGTTCAACTGCATATTGTTCCCCACTGCACACCAGTATGTTCCACCTTTTGTCATACACTACGTTGATGACCTTCAAAGAATAGGGAATTACGCTTGGGGAGCTGCGGCGCACACATATTTGTTGGATTGCCTGAAGAATTGCCATGAAGGGAAGAAGTACGCCGATGGCTGCGTCCTCGGGTTAACGGTAAGTTTGCTAGTTCTGGAATTTGGTGAAGTGTTATTTAAACATATATGTAATTGGTTTGGTAATATATTACATGTTGAGTTGAATGCATTACAGACTTGGTTTTTCGAGCGTGTCCCCCTTATGGCGAAGCCTACTGGGAAGGCTTGCGTACCCCGTTTTTCAAGGTGGCGAAGCAGTCATCCTCGGCTTGGCGAATGCGTAGAGGCATTGAGGAAGCTGAAGACGGACGATGTGCACACCTTTTACCCTTTGGAAGAGGAGCGTAGGTATTTAATACCTGTGATAGAGCAAATGGAGGTAAGCGGTTGAAACTAAATCTGGAAATGTAAAGTATTTCTCGACCGATTTGTAGTGTAATATGATTTGTTGGATGAACTGAAATTGTATTTTACAACATACACTACCCATAATCAGCATATATGCTGTAACCCTTCTCGAATATTATCTACGAAAAAATGTTACCTTGTTTGATTATGCCCGCGTTCAATCCGTCGAGCTGCTATTCTACACATTCCCTTCCCAACCAACCGATGCACTTCCACCATGTGTATAACATCGTCGTTCGACCTTAACCCCACCGGTAACCTCTCCACGGGATGCTCGTACTGCAATACGAAGCTACTCATATCCAACCCTCTTTTACATGCCAGCACCGCGGTCAGCTCTCTCAGCTCCATCCCATTCCACACTTCCATCGACTCCATCACCCCATCGACATCGCAGAATGCAAGAATTGATGGACAATCATCACTCACCTCCTCGCCGATGTCTACCATCTTCTCCGCCAACTGGATCCCTAAATTTCTTCCTCCGCTTCAAGAATGCTTCACTATGATCACGATCGCAACCGATGTCTTCCCCAGATTGTTACTCTGCTAACCTCCCTCCATAAGCCAATGATTAGGAAGTTTCCTTGCAATTTCCATCCTACCAAAGGAAAACCCCAAAAGCCCCCTACCCAATCTTGCTGTCCATGGGTATAAGTGTACATTGCTATTTCCTTATTTTTAAAATCCTTTCCCGTTTACGTCATGGACTGATTATGAATGTTCATTTCCATCCATGGGGTTGGCATTGGTAGTATATTGCTATGGGTACTGTCAGGAGAGTTTGGATGTATGGCTGGGTTTTTATTATAAAAACCCCTATATATAATGCCTAAGAATATATATTTTTACTTCTATGATGTTATCACTCGGCCATACATAAATAATTGCGCTCCATTACCCCCATCATTCATCACATAAATTATATCGTACATCATACATACAATCTGTCATCGCATAAAAATTCTCATTACTATTATATATGCATGTGCATATATACGTGCACGCTATCAGCTTCATATACCCGGAAAATACTAGTATAAAATTATACTCCCTCCATTTTTATAAATTGAAACGTTGAGAAATTTGGTACTATTCACATATATTCACTTTAACTTATAGTTTTATCATAGTTATACAAGTTAAAATATAGCCAAGTGAGATCTTGTTAGATTCGTCTCGTCGAGTAGTTTTTAAATATCCAACTTTTATAATTTTTACTTGTACCGAATTTGAGTTATTAATGATTTAAAATATGCATTGGACTGCATGAACTGTGAGCGTTTCAATTTTTAAAAAACTTTAAGAGTATAAAAGAAGTATCTAGGTTCGTTGAACCTGGACACTTTCCGCATGTCGTCTCGTTTTCAGCTTGAAAAGGGGTTAGGTTTCCATCCTGAATCATGATTTCCTGAAATTGATGTTATATACTCATTTTATGCTACTTGACTGGGTAGATACATGGGTTGACAGCTTGCTAATAATAATCGAATTTGAATGTCACAATTAATTATATTACGTTATTAATTTGATTCCTTTTATTGTGTAATTCTAGTTGTTTTTGTGAAGTAACGCATTTATGTGAGAATTTAATATTGGAATTGATTAACTATAAAAATGGTTTGGGTTAAAGAATTTTTTGTTAGACAAATCAAAATGTTTTGTGTTGGATTTTATTTGTTGTGTGCTATAATTTTATATAATACAGTAAAATAAACTACGAAATATATTTAGAAAAAGAATGCTAATTTTTTAAATATAATTTTAATTTATTAAAATTCCATATTGGGCTTCAAAATTTGAACCATTAAAAATTAAAGTTAGAATTCAACACTGAGATTTTGAAGAATTAAAAATTGATCATATAACTAGTTTTTTGCCCGGTATATACTTGAAGGACCATAAAAAACCACATCGTCAATTTATTGGTTCAATCATTGTAGTTATCAACATAGTATTTGTCTAGTGCGTGATGATTTAATGTCAAAACATGTTATATCATCAACATAACATGTTGTGATCCATTAAGCTAATATTCTAACATATAATTTATTCCAACACATACCACCGCTTTGCGTGTTTCCTAGCCTTCCCTTTCAGACCACATAGGATTAGTGAAATTTGTGTTCGTCGTCGCTTCGATCCAACCTCCTCGGATTTTTCTTAAATGCATAAACACCGAAATGCTCCAACACCTACCACATATAAGTCAATTCCAAAATCAACACGATAAATTCGCAAACAACATAATTTTGCGACACACTAGCATAGAAAATACTAAAACCAACACCATTAAACCCAAAACTAGAACATACAATTTCAAATATAGCACAATTTTCGAATACCTTCAAACGAGCAATCCAAACTCAGCACAATTAAAATCACAAACAACACATTTTTACAATGATTGAACCAATAAATTGACGATGTAGTTCTTTATGATCCCTTCAAGTATATACCGGACAAAAAACTAGTTATATGATCAATTTTTAATTCTTCAAAAATGATGGCTCTTCAACTTCGTCAAATATATTCATCATCCTCACTGCCATGGCCGAGTGTGTTGCCAGCTGCGATTGTATCATCAACGGAAGAAGCATTTGGATCTAGCATCCCGTTGTTGTCCCGCGAAGGAATGTCTGCATCCTTGTTGAATCCTGCATCAGTGGACTGTCTGAGCACCAGCCATTTTTGGCATAACAAAATTTACCATCATCCAATTTTGGTATTAATTAATCACCATAAATTTTTGAATTAATTAGGATAGCACCGGATTTTCTTTCCATTTTGTTGAGGGTGCATAAATATGGCAATAAGTCATGGGAATTTTTACACAGCACAGACGACTACATATTTGGCATATTCACGAAATCAAGAATAAGTCTATTCAGGATAGTAACTCAACCGCTTGAAAAGTACTAAACCACAAGTTCATAATTAGACGTTAACCAGACTATGAATAACCTCTCAATATAATCTCCATCCGTTACGCAAAGTTTGATCCCTATTTCTTTTTGGGTTGTCCCAAGAAGTTTGATCACTTTCTATTTTTAGATAAATTAAATTAATATAAGTATGATTGAAATCTTAATTATTCTAAAATCCCATTAAAAAATAATTATTTTTACTATTTTGCACAAATTCCAATGCACTTTTACTCTTCTACACAAAGTCCCTTGTATTTTTTTAATCCTTAATATTTCAAAATGGGTACATATAAAAATTATATAAAATATAAACTCTTAAACTACACGATTAGACGATTCTAACATGACCAAACTTGAATATTTTCCTCTGATTACATCATTACGATAATATTAAGCCAAAGTTAAACAATAAACAGTGTCAAAATTCATTAGAATCTTAAACACAAATACTCATACCACTTTAACTACTAAACCCCACAACATAAATTACCGTACCCAAAAGAAATGGATCAAACTTCGCGGGACGGAGGGAGTACTCCCTAGTACTCCCTTGTTTGTTTGTTTTTTTTTTTTTGGACCATTGAGTATTTTGCTACTATTTACATTCACACTATAACTTAAAGTTTTATCATAGTTATACAAGTTAAAATATAGTCAAGTATGATCTTGTTAGATTCGTATCGTCTTATAGTTTTTAAATATAAAACTTTTATAATTTTTACTTTTACCGAACATAAATTATTAATGACTAAAATGTTAATTGAATTACGTGCTATGTGGGTCCACATCAAAAATTAAAAACGGAGGGAGTATATAATAATATAATATAGTATCTTGTAGTTACTACAATTCTCTTATCTAAATTCTTATAATAACCAGGTCGCATCGATAAATAAATTAATTTAAAATCTGAAATGTATTTTCAATATTAGGGTTGTCACTTTCGACACGAACCCGAAAAAACGAACCCGATCGACACGAAAAATTTCAGGTTTGGGTTTAGTCATTTTGGGTTCTTTCCAAATCAGGTCGACCCGAAACCCGGCCTGAAATATTATTCTACATGCTCAACCTGACACGAACACAACTCGAAACCTTAAATTTTGTCAATTTTGCCTATAACCCGAAAAAGCGAACCTGAACGACACGAAAAATTTCAGGTTTGGGTTTAGCCATTTTGGGTTTTTTTTTTCCCCAAATCAGGTCGACCCAAAACCCGACCTGAAATATTATACAACCTGATCAACCCGACACGAACACGACCCGAAACCTGAAATTGACACCCCTAATCAATATTATGGTCACGAAATTCAAACTCACAGTCTTCATATTACTTTAATAAAGATATCAATCAAAATTTTAAATTCTCGACCATTACAGTCATTACCTAAATTTCTTATTTAGTTCCATTCAAAACACTAAGGGCCTGTTTGTTTTGACTTGTGAAAAAAGGAGAAGTCAGTAGAAGAAGGAGAAGGATTGAGAAGGAGAATTCAAAAGCAAAAGCAGATCAAATAATTGTTTGGATGAATATTATTAAAGTTGTCTTTCAACGGAAACATGTTTGGATGAATTGTACGTAGAAGGACTTTTAATATATTAAAATTACTAAAATGGATATAATTAAATATTATAATGATATTTATAATTAATTTTATTTCCTTTTTAAATAGGGTTATTTTTGTATTTTCATTACTAAATGACTTCTCCTTTTAAAAAAAGTAACCCCCTACCTACTTTGAAAAAAAGTAGAATTTTAACTTTTGCTTCTCCTTTTATTTAAAAAAAAAAGTCAAAACAAACAGCTAAAAAAATTCAAAAGGACTTTTGGGAGAAGCAAAAGTCAAAAGGAGAAAAATTAAGGCAAAACAAACCGGCTCTAATTTACACAACATCAATCCCAATGCTTAAAAGTTATGGAACAATTATGTGACGAATGTAGTATTATTTACACTATTAATCAATTTGGCACATAAAGTATTAGATTAACCAAAGCAGTCTTATAATTTTCATAAGTTAGCGAACTATCCTAAACGAATTTAATTTTAAAATTTTATGTCCTTAAATTTTTTAATTGTTCATTTTTATTCTCAAAAAATTTTAATTTTTAAAAATGTAGTCCTTTATATGCTATAGATTTATATTGATTTTTTTTATCCAGGCTTACATATTCGTTGTGACTGATCAATTCTAAATAATCTAATTTATAAAACCTATGGGCTATAAAACTGTATTTTTTTATGATCTTACTTGCTGATTTAAAATTTAATTGTATTTTGTTTAAAAAAAAACTTTAATTGTATTTAAAAACATATTTATTCCATAATCTGTACTTGATGGAGTTAACAATCGCCAGTTTTAAATAAGCTACATTTTATTTTTAACATGCTGATAATGATAAGGACAATTTTATTCATGTGGTTAGTGACATGAAATTGTCAAGCAATTCATTACTTTTAAAAATACTGTGGGAAAGGAATGTAGGACGTTATTAGAATATTATTTTATCTTTTTTTTTAAAAAAAATTGTCATCTTTATTACTTTTACGCATGTATAAATTATTTTCTTTAGAGGAGCCGGAGCAAGAAAACAAATAGGAAAACTTTGATATTCCTTCAACCTTGACAATTAAACGTCAGTTTTACAGTCAAAACTTTCATTCCTTTAATATTGATCAATTTCTTATTCATTGCTTCGATCATCAACTATTTAACTTATACATTTTCTTTCATTCAATCGTAAGGCTCGAACCTGAGACCCTTGCTTAAGTTGCCAGAGCCCCATACCACTCAGGTCAACTGCGTTTGGTTCTTTTGTTGAATCTCTAAATAATTTTTTTTTGGATATTTTAGAAACTTTTCTTCCCCATGCGGGTTATACTAGTTTACTTGAAACACTAATTTACACAACATCAATCCCCATGCTTAAAAGCTATGGAACAATTATGTGACGAATGTAGCTAGTACTCCCTCCGTTTTTTAAAAATTCTAACATTCTTGCGTTTCACATTATCCAATACACATTTTTAATGCTTAATATGATTTTGCAAAAATAAAAATTATAAAAAATTGATATTCTAAAACTACGCGATTAGACGAATCTAATAAAATCCTACTTGACTATGTTTTATCTTATATAACTATGTTAAAAAATTGAATCAAAGTTAATCAATGAATAGTAACAACTATGCAAATGTTACATTTGTTTCAAAGCGGAGGGAGTATTATTTACACTATTAATCAATTTGGTATTAACCAAAGCAGTCTTATAACTTTCATAGGTTAGCGCAACTATCCTAAACGAATTTAATTTTAAAATTTTATGTCCTTAAATTTTTTAATTTCATTTTTATCCTAAAAAAATTTAATTTTTAAAAATGTAGTCCTTTATATTTCTAAACGTACGGACTAGATTGCAAAAAATATATATAATTTTTTTAGGGGTAAAGTGAACAATTTAAAAACTTATGGATCTAAAATTAAAAATTAAATGCAATTAGGATTATTTCGGGTAAAATATGAAAGTTATAGGATCATCCTAGTTAATCAAGTAGTTCTTTATGTACCAAATCAGCTAATACTTTCTCCATCTCAAAATAAAGTTTACATTTGGTACTATTATTTACACACAGACTTTTACTTAAAGTTTTATCATAATTATACAAGTTAAAAGATAATTAGGTGGGATCGTGTTTGATTCGTCTTGTCGTTTAGTTTTTAAATATCGAATATTTAGAATTTTTAGTTATACCGAATTTGAGTTATTAATCATTTAAAATGTGCATTAAACTACGCAAAAAATGAAGACGTAAACAATATTTTGAGACGGATGACCCTTTTTGATATGCATTAAAATGAATCCGTAAAATGTGAATTAAACTACGTAAATCCTTAGTAATAAAACTTGCATGACTCTTTTGATATTTATTCCATAAAAAATACCACTACTATGAAAAGGTGGCTTTCTAGTATCACCAACGGAAAGTTGACACGTAACATATTTCATTTGTCAATTAACACGTATCTCGTCATTCTTAATGAATTATGGAGTTTGAAAATAATTTTTTTATTTTTTTTAATTTTTTTTTTAAAGTAATTTGCTACGTAGGTAACTCTAGAATCAATAATTCCATGAGAAAAGGAAGATACATTGAACCTGGACACCTTCTCAATCACAAGGGACCAAGTCCTGCCAGCCTCACCTGTCTCTCCCTATAAAACGATGCCAATTGCCCACACCTCCTTCAAAAACCCTACAACCGATTTTCCTTTCAAACACTTACACAAACACCGATTTCTTCATTTCTAATTAATTAATGGCTCCAGCAATCGCAATCCCGGCGGCGGCGGCGGCGCAGAAGGGGGAGGAGGCGCTGCGGCGGAGGAACGAGGAGTTGGAGAGGGAGCTGCAGAGGAGCCTGGAGAGGGAGGAGAAAATGAGGGAGGAATTGGAGAGGGCGTTGCGGCGGGTGATGGTGGCGGAGGAGGCGGAGGAGAGCCTCTGCCGGCAGCTCGGGGAGGTGGAGGCGGAGGCCGTTTACCAGGCCCGGGAGTACAGGTCCCGGATCGCCGAATTGGCGGAGCAATTATCGGGCGCCAACAGGATCCTCCGATCCATGTCTTCCTTCTCCAGCACCAATTCTCAATAATCTTTCATTTTTGCCCAATTTTGTTAATACTATAAAGTTTCTAAAGTGGATGTAGTATGTTTTGGTTGTGAAATTATTGTAAGAAAGAGATCGAATTTGAGTCATCTCTGTTGTGATTTTTGAATCTAGATTCTGATATATCAGATCTGGACTTTCTCTTGTATATTATTTTCAGTACATTGAAATTGATCATGTTTTATAGTAGTATATGCTTTTCTTCCTTGGTTTTAATTTCTTTCCTTTCGTGCCTAATCTGCTTTTTGAAATCGATTGGCTGGTCTTTAAAGATTAATTTTATTGTGTAGAACTTTCGATTTTGAAGAATATATACCAATTTCCAGACAAGAGGAGTAGTACTTTCTTGCACGCGTAATAAAAGTTGAAACTTAGCCATGTAATAAAAGTTGAATTTGGAATTAGTTGAAAAGCAAACAAAAGAGTGTGGATGAGAAATGCTTACATTTCATCCATTAATTAATTTGTACAGTTATACAAGATTATACAAACTTTTGGCAATATTATACGTCAATCAGTCACGTATATATCAATAATAATTTCTCCTTGATTTTTTTGGGAATAAGTCTAAGGTAAATGATAAAGTTTCATACAAATACAACTAGTATTATCATCTCATTATTATAATAGTTCCAAGTTTCAACCATAAATTCAAGCCATCCATTTGGATTGGACACATTAGGAATGGCCAAACATGTTTGATGTCAAAACAAACCATTTATTACTATATGCTATTAAACATGTTTGCAATCAAACAAAACAACCCATATGGATTGAATATTCTTAAACAACTACTCGCATAATTAAATTTGACACATAACAAGTAAAGATGGAAAACCAAAATTTTTTAATTTATCCTTGATTCTTGAACGAGAAGAAAAGTATATTTCTTTCAATTCAATATAAATAACATCTGGCTTCGGCTCCGAAAAAAAAGATAAAAATAAAAATATATCAATAGAACTATTGTACGTTCTTTCACACATTCTAAAGGTAAATGACCGAATCAATCACTTGCTCGAACTATAATTCATCTCTTCATACATTCAAACTCTCTTAATTAGACCTTAGATGTTTTTTGAAATTTAGATAGGTATACGCGTAATGGCTAGATCATACAGGGCATCAAGAAGTGAAGACAACGAACCAGGTCCATTTACTCATGTTGTCTCCTCACAAATTCACAATGTGTAGTGAATGTTTGGAAGCGAACGAATTCGTTATCTGCTTGTTCACGGACATCCAATAGAATAAGTTCACCCCTTTGAGGTTAACCAAATTGGAAACAAATTGGAAAGCTATGCTGGATCATTCTTTTGAAAGAAATCCATCTCAATAAGTTCCCAATTTGGGATTTGAACTTCAAACTTTTCCTACTCATCAAATCATAGCTTCTCAACCAGCCTATCACCAAGGTACACATATATTTATTTGTTTAAACATAATCATTAGTAAATAATTGCTGATTATGTATAATCCATGTGATTGTTAGAATTATTTCAATCTTATAGTAAATACTAGTAAATAATTACAAACTACATATATCATCTAATAATCTCATGCCATAATTAAAATGATTTCTATCTTATTTATAAGTGATAATGATAAATATGCAATTATTAATTAATATAATCCCATGAATTAAAAAAAATGTACTTCGTATTATTTGAAACTCGTATGTTTAATTCAAATTCACATAAACCAGTATAAAAATAATAAAGTGTATAATTAATCACCACTTATTAAAGTGGGTTTTGGGGTCGCCATCCCTAAAACCCAAATTGGTTAAATCCATAAATACATGACCCGACCATGTGGGTTGTGTTAGGAAAAATCGCCAAACTTTATTTTTATTTGTACACTATCCGAAATAATGATGGAGAAAATTCACTTTTGGTCATATGGTATTTTTTTCCCCACTTTTGGTCTTACATTTAAAAAAAATTCACTTTTGGTCCTATTAAATATTTTATTTTCCTATTTTTGATCCACCGATTTATTTTTCAATAAATAATATTCGTATGGAGTCAATGTGCAATTTTTAAAAATTTATTTATTTGCAAAATGTACACAACCCAATTAATAATCCAAAATTCATTTAACTAATTCCAAATTTATTTATTCTTAAACAAATAAAAATATTTATAAATTTACTAGGAAATAATATTTATTACATCATAATGAAAGTAATATAGCCTTAACCAATTATTGGTTTATGTACTGGGGTAATTTGCATTGGATTTAGTAGGAATACCTATAATTCGATCATCACAATGTAAACACTTTTATGCCAAAAACTATCTCCCAAACCAAATTAATTATAAGTCGAACATCGGTGATTGATTCTCAATCCAACTTAAAAAATAATAATACTACTATAGTTTTACCAGAGTTGGATGTCACTCCAGAGAATATACATTGTTCATGTGTAAGTAAAAGTTTATATTGGATTGACAACTTTAAAAGACCACACAATTATTTTTTTTTGCGAAGTTTTAGAAAATAAAATAAAATGGAGGAGCCATTAAAGGCCTGGAAATGGGTGGTGGGAGTTTATGTCACACAAATTACGAAGTAAACAAGGAGAATGATAGCGGGCCGGGTGGGGATTCGAACCACCGGAGTTGGGAACTTACCACTAGAGTAAGTCCCCAACCCCGACAACCTAATTATTTGACATTAACTTTAATTGTCCCGGTGATAGTAAACCAGCTTAAATTATTCTAATCTATAATAGTATAATCTACACTAGTAATTAAAATTAGTATTAGATTTACTTTAAAATTCTAAATTATTCAATATACTATAAAGTTTATTAACTTAGTTAAAAATTAATTGAAAAATGCTATAAGGAGAGGATCGACAAACTCTAATCCTATCATTTTCATTCCCCAAAGTCCATTTCAGCCATCAATTTTCGTGCCCACTTAATGAATTGACAACCTACCATACATTTATAGATATGAGAGCTTCTCAAACCGAAGCTTAAAACGCAAGACAGGGGTGAATTTTGCCCTAACCGAACACCAAACGCAAATACAAAATAAGTTTTTGATGTTGTTTGTAGTAACTCAAATGCAAATATACGTTTCACTATTCATACACTCAAACACTTTTTCTTGAGTTTAATTGTTTAAAAGGAGAATAACTGTGGAATATTCTTTTCGGTTTTAGTTTAATGTTTTTCGGTTGGAGATGAATCACTATTGGAGGTAACATTCACATTGTTTTGAGTTTGAGTTTTGTGTAATGGGTTGGAGATGGTCTTATTACCAAATAGATTAACTACTACATAAAAATGGTATATTTTTATGATTTTACGCAATTCAAGATATATTTTTAACGATTAATATCTCAAATTTTATAAAAAATAAAAATTAAAAAAAATTTGATATTCTAAATCTATGCAATTAGACAAATTCAATAAGATCCTAATGGGCTATATTTTATCTTATATAATTATATAAAAAGTCGAATCAAGTATGTATAGGTTGTTCAGGAAAAAAGATGTCGAATCAAAGTTGCTCAATGAATACTAGTAATTACTATGCAAACGTAATAACTAAGAAAATGGATGTAGTATATCTTTATACTAGTATTATCCCCACCCAAATGGGTGGGGATGATATGTGATAACGATATATAGAATATAGTTCGCATAAAAAGATAATAAAATATGTTGACGAATATGAAATAACACACATCCAAATTTGCTTGAATTTTGTATGAAATAGTTATAATTCATCAAAATATTTCGCCCAACAAATTTGTATATAATTAATTCACCAACAATTAAATATAAAATATTGATTGTCCAAATCTTGATTACTAACCCCAATAGTTTAAACAATAATGTATTATTTAAATGTATATAATATCCTTTTATTAGATGTAACTAATTGGATTAAATATCAATACTATTTACATCTATAAAATTATGTACATAATTATTTTTAAATACATAATATTTAGTAATTTACAGTTTAATCCAAATTTTAAATAAAATTTGATACTTTGTATACGCAAAAATATTTAAATAAAAAGTGTCTTTAGCCGGAAAAAATACTAATAAAAAAAAGTATATAAAAGAACAATTAATTTGTTTCTTTAAACTTAAATCATTGTTAAACAATTATGTATACATTCAATATAGATAATTTAACACAATTGATATGAAGCAAATAAAATGCCTAACCCAAAAATATCCTAAGTAAACAAATGAATTATATTACATAATGGACATATAAGATTAAATCAAAAATAAAATTAAGCACATTATTAGCCCATCTCTATTCATTGCATCAAGAGGTTTTATATAGCATAGATAACTAAACTCAATAAAAAAGTCATGTTTAAAGAATTGAGAATTAACAACCTACTAATAATTTGTGCACTTTATCTTTATCCATTTCATACTAATTGTTCCTATGAACAACTGCCAAGGGATGATATCTAAGCACCATCAGCTGGTCATCCGCCACCTAGTTATTTTGAAGCCCTATTGAGTCATGAGCATTCGTCTCAACAAACCACAAATCAGGATCAGAATGTACCTTATGCTATTATAGAGTTTTGTACCACAAACAATGATATTTTTGAAATGAATAATGAAACTGAAGATGCCGAGGTTGGTGATGCTAATGAGACATTTTTGCTGGAACAAAACCGTGGACACACTTTGAAGAGAAAAACACGCAGATAGGATCGAATTCCAACCAGAAACAAGTGCGCAAAAAAAATTGGAGGAGTTTCAGTGTTATAATCCCAAATAACTTCGATTCATGAAGATATGCAAATCCATAATAATGTCATAATGGCAAAGTTGAACAAGATGCCCTTATCTATCATCGAATCATTAGAGATATTAAACTCAATGGAGCAAGATGTTCCAAATCCGGGGAACCAATACAATTTTGCAATCGACCCCTTTTTAAATAGAGATAAACTGGAAATATTTGTGGCTCCGGGGGATTACGCTCTTCGATTGTGGTACTTGCAATCACAACAGAAAAACGATGCTCCAGGAACTTTTACAAGTTTTATGAGGCGCAATTAGTGTTGTTTTCATTTAGGTCTATGGTTTTCTAATTTTCAGTTGCATGATATTTTTTGGTAAGTTTTTGCATGACTTGATTTTTGTTCAGTATTTAATTGTTTTTTTAAATTTTTCCTTCAATTGTAGTGGACATATGCAATTATATTTCTATTTGCTAATTTATTAAGGATTGATGCCGGAATGAATGTGCTAAGGAATTGGTGATTATAGAACTTGTGCAAACTGTTTAGATTTTGTTAAATAGGTTGTTTGTTAGAGTTGTTACTTGCATTGTATTGCATTTGATCATGGTTGGATAATCTTTTGTTAAATTGTTGTTGTTGGTTCCATTACAGCTGGAAAATATTGGGTGGTGAAGTTAAATTCTCCTTGTCAAACTTGTTTCTTTGCTATATCTCTTGTGTGAGCATATTATTTAGATACTTTTTCGATGATTATAAGTGAGATTAAATGAACAAGTAACTTGAACCTCATTTCACTTATACACCTATTGTTGATTCGGTTATATTTCATAGGAAGAACAATTTGAGTTTGAATCAAATGCAACTTGATGGTTGTTGATTAGCCATTTTATGTTGCCTGCTTGACTGGCGTCAGGGAATGTGACTTCAAAATCTTAATTTTTTTTAAAGGCTTGAACTGGAGTAGGGATGACAATGATTTGGTCGTCAAGATTCAATTCGAAACATGAGTTCAAACCCGATCCAAGATTTAATTCGAGACTCTAGATTCAATCCGAAGCTCGAGCTTAAACCCGACCTAAGATTCAATTCGAGGCTCATGTTCGAACTCGGGCCTTTTGTCATTCTTAGAAATGACAACATGTCAGTTTTTGGTCCATTTTTTTTTTAAAAATATATATAACAAGGTATCATTTCCGTTTTTGGGCTATCATTAATTTCTATTATGGTTTTAGGTCGTGACAGGCATTTGAGCTTGATTTTTGGTCAATTTGACTAATTCAAGGGGGTACCGGGTTGAGTGAGCTACACTTAGGAAGTGTGCATATATTCTAAAAGCGTGTTTAACTTTGTCAAATAATCAACTCTTCATTGCCTCTCATTTCCTCCACACTCTCCTATTCCCCACCCCAATGCTTTCACCACCGTCTCCCCTGCCTTCTGTGCCATCCCCAAGGCTGCAACTGTGACTTTCTCTGCCACCAGAGCCTCCATCACCCTTATCCCTACTCGATTCCTCTCTTCTTCCACTCTTTGCCACCCCGATTTCTCCTCCTCCGTTGTTGAACCCCTCATCTCCCACCATGTTGTTGCCAAGCTAAAGTCGTTTAGAGCTCACGCAGCTGGTGAGCGGCGTGGCTTCCATGGCCTCTTGGTGTGGCGCTTGATTTTGGGCTTCCGATTACCCTAATCCACAAAATTGTCGACGTATTAGAAATTGGAATTGGTTCGGGTGGCCTGTTGAAGAGGTTGGTTAGGGGATGCATTTTGGAGGTTTGGCAGCGAATGAGGGGTCCTTGTGGAAGCCCCAAGTTCTATGGGACGGCGCTGGTGAGAATTATAAGGTGGGTCACCACCGATCTCGCCGATGAAGACACTTGGGCGACACTGGCATTATGGGGGATTGGTGGCAGTGGTGATGGCAGTGAAGAAGCCGCTTGTTCTGAGCGATCCTGTTTGTGGGCTGGTTTTCGAGATGAGGTGAGTCTGGAGAAAGGGCGATGGTGACGATGGCCGGATGAGGGGCGGAAGAGATTTGGGGGTACGATTGCCATGGGTTGGTTGGATGTGTGTGAGAGTACGGACTGGGGACCTGTAGTTTAGTGACAAGGGAGCAGGGAAGATCTGGTATGGGCGGGTGCTGATGGAGATGATTTTGAAGCCGCCTGTGAGAGCGAGAGCGAGAGCGACGGCGGGAAAGAAATTGAAGAAATTTATAACATAGTGAAGAAGATTCGGTGCAGGAATCATTACATGCCGGCGCGTGAATTATTTGACACTTTACAACACGCGGCCCTCTGAGACTTGGTCAAATGAGCCTTTTTATCTCATCCCAAATGCCTCGTCAGGTCTAAAACCATAATAGAAATTAATGATGGCCCAAAAAACAAAAATGACACATTTAATAATTTTGAGAGATCTACAATTTGGAGCGACACGGTTCCTATACTGGAACTATTTTGTCCAGTATATGCTGGATTTGTTTCTAGCCTTTAGATATGCTATTGATCTAATGGCTCATATTAATGATAGGGTTAATTGTGTCTTTGTACATATTGAATATAAATTTAAATAATGTAAAAATAAGACTGCAAGTAATTATGTTTTTTTTTTCTTGAACATAGCAGTGTTTTATTCAAAATTTAACTTATGTAGTCATTACATTATTTCTTTTCTTTTTAGATGAGCGTATTATTTCTTTTCTTAAATATGCGGTTCTAGTAAATCAAATTTTGAATTTAAAAATAATATTAATAAAAACAAGACAAAATGACATATCACTAGATAAAAGGCATAACTATAAAAAAGAATGACGTATACAATAAGACAGAATGTTAGATGTTCAATAATAGAATGTCATATAATTTAGAATAGAATGTTAAGTACTCATAACATAATGCTATATAATTTAAAACAGAATGTTAAATAATTTAGAACAAAATGTCATACAAACAAAATTGTATATACAATAAGACAGAATGTTGGGTGTTTGATAACAGAATGTTAAGTAATTTGGAACAGAATGTTATGTATAAAATGTCATAAAAAAAAAAAGAATGGTATATACAACAAGACAAAATGTTGGATGTTTGAGAACATAATGTGAAGTAATTCAAAATAGAATCTTAAGTAATTTTAAACAGAATGTTAAGTATAATAATAACAGAATGCTATATAATTCAAAACAGAATGTTACATACTTGTGGGTAGAATGTTAAGTAGTTAAAAACAGAATATTATATATTTCCTCCATTTCTTTTTAGAGATAAATAATTTTTTAGGCCATCAATAGACATGTAATTCACTTTTGGGCCACTAGAGATTGAATTATGAAATTAGACCACCAATAGGCATTCGGGCCGGTTTTATAGGCCAAATTGACCAAGTCAATGCCACAATGGGCCGCGTGTGCGTCACGCGCTACCACTCTTCACTCGATGGCCTAAAAGCGGGAATTGTCTCCTGTTAGTGGCCTATTTTTATTTTATTTTTGTTTTTTTTGTTTTTTTTTTTACTTTTTTTAAAATTAAAATAAATATTACTCTATCGGACAATTATCCAACCATGATCTCGAGACCAACTACTAAAATAAAGCTGCTCATTTTGGCACACAATATGTGCATTTCCATCGGAGACCCAAATTTCTTCCGATCTTCAATTTTATTTCACTTTCCTGGGTGGGTAGAGAACACCCTTTTATCTGTTTCCATTTATTTTTATCAAATTTTTACTACTTATTTTATTATATTTAATTTAATATAAATATGATAAATGGTGGGTAGAGATCCCTTTTTTTTTGCCGAACAACCTATAAAGAGTGGTGGGAGCCCATACCAGAAAAAAGGAAGGGATAAGGGCGGGGTGGGGAATCGAACCCCCAACCTATAAGTTGAGAGTCGAGGGACTTGACCACTAGGGTAAGTTTCCATCCCCTTTAATATAAATGAATTCATTCAAATTAATTTATTTTTTAGATTTAATTTATTTAATTTTATTTTATGTTATACTATAATTTAATTCTTGAAGTTATTATTATTATTACTACAAATAATTTTATTTATTATTTTGTCTTTTTTTTACATTTTCAATATATATTTATTTTATTTTTATTTGAATGAATATTTATTTCGTGTTGGGGTATTTTGAGCACGGTATTTTATGTGGTCATAGACAGTATTTAATGTAGGATATATTAGTATTTGATATGGTGGATTTGGAGATTAATATTTAGTATTACTATAATGGAAACGAGACAAAAACGTTGGAACAAAGAAAAATGGAAAGTGAGGCAAAAATAATGGAACGAATGGAGTATTATTTATTTAAATTACAAAAAAGTTAAACAGGCCACCAAAAGGAGACAATTTCCACATTTGAGCCATCGCGTGGCGAGTGGGTTACACGCGGCCCGTTTTAGTGTGGTATTGGTCAAATTGGCCCTAAATTAGGCCCGAATGCCTATTGGTGGCCTAATTTCATAATTCAATCTTTAGTGGTCCAAAAGTGAATTACCTGCCTATTGGTAGCCTAAAAAATTATTTATCTCTTCTTTTTAATTGTCCCATTGGGGTTCCATTGGGGTTTCGGTTCACACACACTTGGATTTAAAATTTTATCATAATTATACAAGTTAAAATATAGTTAAGTGTGATATTGTTAGATTCGTCTCGTTATGTAATTTTTAAATATCAAATTTTTAGAATTTTTATTTACACCAAACTTGAGTTATTAATGATTTACAATTTGCATTGGACTGCATACTGGGTGTATTTATTTATAACAAATAATAAAAAATAGAGAAAGTAATCATGACCTATACAAAAGGCAAAAAGTCAAAACATATACTCCCACCGTCCCATATTTATCTTCTTCGACACTGTAGATACGGAGTTTAAGAAAGTTGTATTTTATTATTTTCATGTGTACTTTTTGAGGGGTAATTTTGTCTCTTTTTGTCTTGTAGTGCAATTGTTAATAAAATTAAGGATTGATTTTTCTGTAAATATATGGACATGTAGGGACATTTTAGTAAAAAAAAATTCCCTTTTGGGGGTAGAAGATAAATGTGGGACGTCCAAAAACGGAAAGTAAGAAGATAAATATGAGACGGAGGGAGTACTACTATATAATACTATAATCTTATGAAATTACATAAAAACCCTTACCATATCTACACCATTGATTTTAAATAAATAGTGATCTAGTGAATCTAATTAAATCCAGCCATGTCGAATTTGGAGGCTTAAGAGGGATTCACATACAAATATCAAAGCCAAAAAATGGAGGGAAAATCTTAATTCTTAACTTTCTCTGGAATTTCTTTTTACTCCTCTATGTTACAGTTTATACTTTTATTGCCCAGAACGTTTTCTGCATTCCGAGCCTTTCCGCAATGCTTGGTCACTAGAACTGCCGTCGGTACTTTGGGGAAGAAGTCGACCACTTCTTTAGTCTTGGTTTTCGGAATTAGGGTTTTAGATTTGCGTCTTGAAATCCATTAGCTCGAGCGTCCGATGAGCGATTCTAGAGAAGAATCTCCGGATTGGTTGCGCGCTTTCCAGGTATTTGTTTCGTTCAGTTATCTGCAAATTAGTTATCTGAATTGGGCAATTTGATTTTTCCCGGCCCCAGCTAATATGCTGTATTTCATCGATCTAAGTAGTTTATGAGCATTAATTGAATAGTGAAGTATGCTGAATCGGAGGGTTAATCTATACTCCCTGTGTTTTTAATTGTGGTTATGTTTATGAGGGCATTTGCCGTTTATACCCGAGGCATACAAATGAAGTAAGTTCTCCCTGTTTTTGATTTTCATTAATCAAATTAATCGTGTTCACGGGCTTTCTAATGTTCAAGCAGTCTGTATGGGAGCACTGAGTAAAAAGTCCAGTTTAAGTTCATTGAATTTTAAAGTTGTTATCCATGTATATATTTGCTTTTTTTTTTTGAATGTTGATGGTGAGGATTGATTTTTTTTTTTTTTTTTTTTTTTAGCCTCCATCTCAGTCTGCTATATCACTTTCTTCTGGGTCAGAATCTCCTTTGGATCGCAGTCCAGTGAGTGATGATGAGGATGGCATTAAACTAAGTAAATTGTTTAATAGAAAAGAAACGAAGGAGTCTGAAATTAATGCGGATGATGATTCTGGAAAAGGGATACTGGGTAGTAAGCTTGTCAAGGGGAAGTCTCCGAAGAAAAATGAAAAAGTAAAGAAGACGCCTGAGAGGAAGCGGACAAGGAAGAATGATGATGAAGACAAGAAAGAAGGTGTTTGTTGCACTTTACAAACATATCAGTATACCCTATGCAGTTTGATTATCATGTCTTCCATGAAAACTAGAAAACAGAACTATTTTAATGGAAAACTTGCTTTCAGTTAATCATTTCACTGTCATGCAGGAAAGAGGGCTAAAGGGAGAGATAACAGTATTAGGAATAGATATGAGAATCAGGAAAAGGCTCATGTAAGTGACGTCTTTGTTTCGAGAATTGATCTAAATAATTTTATCTGGCTATCAGATTTGTAGCATTTCAAACATACTGGGTTGTAATTGAAGTGTCATTGGTTCAAGGAAGTTTTGTTTTATATCCTCTGTTGTGCTGTTGGAGTGCGATTTTAATGCTCATTGCATATGTTGTTTTAATAGGAACACAATCATTCCATTTTGTCCCTGTCCTCGGATTCGGAGTCTTGCCCAGATATAAAGCCTATCACACTGGATGACGTTACAAAAATGGAATTATCTACAAATGAAGAAGAGCCCGTGACAGAGCATAAAAAAGAGATTGATGCTGTTCTTAACAATGACGTAGAATCTCCAATGATCTCAGCCTCAAAGGGTAAATCTTCCGCGAAAAAGCTTGAAACAGGGGGTGAGAACACCTCTATGAAGAAGGGCACAAGTAGCAGTATAAAAGGAGGTGAGGTGCTTATCTTTTGGACCTGATTCTTCTGCAACTATCCTGAATTTAATGTGGAACTATTCCCTTTGCTTCTTAGAACTTGATGATCTTCTGTCACACACACACACACACACACACATATATATATATATATATATATTTCCTTTTTGTATTCAGAGAATGGCTCTAATGACAACTTTATGAAGGAAGACATCTCCACGAAGCTTCACGGTCCTCAGGTTAGAAGATGCAATGCCCAGATGAGTTTATCATTTCTTAACAGTTAAGTAAAAAATTTCAATTTACTAATGTAGGTGTCCACTTCAACCGTGCCATTGATGCTCCCAGAGAAAGTTCAACGTTCAAAGGTTAGCTATCCATCTATACCTCATTCTATCAAAATGGTAGAATTATGCCTCATTTTTCATTGAAGGGTTCCACTACCAAAAGCAACTGTAGTCATAAAGTGCTTGTACAATTCTGTGTATGTACGCTTTGTTGCTGCTGCTGTTTTTGTTGTTGTTGTTGTTGTTGTTGTTGTTGTTGTTGTTGTGTGTGTTTTTAATAAATTTATGAATATGTCTATGTATTTGGATTTTATGTCGTCCGTGTTCTGGATTCACTCCCTGTCTTATATATATGTGTGTGTGTGTGTGTGTGTGTGTGTGTCTGTTTGTATTTTATAAATTTATATCAGTGAAAATGATGACTGCTTTCCATTGTTTCGGTTTGCAGGCACTTGTTGAGTGTGATGGTGATTCCATAGATTTGAGTGGTGATGTTGGGTCGGTTGGACGGATTGTAATCTCAGATGATCCTTCTAAAAACCGTGAAATGCTCTTGGATTTAAAAGGCACGTGCGTACCATTTTTCTGTCATGGTTTAGATCCACAATTTCAAAACGGAATGGACTCTTGCACTGGATATATATTATTAACATCATTCAATGAGCTTTTAGTGGCATAACTCTATTCAAGCACTGTCTTCAATTTTTATGGCATTTGTATTTGCTTCCCATGCCTGTTCCTTTTAAATTCATAGACTGCAATATCAGGATTCAGTTTGGAATTATACTGTTTGAATCCCTTACTGAATTAACTAATGGTAAAGGTTGCATTTTCTGTTATCATATCTGATCGAAAACCAATATTTATTCCAGGAACCATATACAAAACAACCATTGTTCCATCAAGGACATTTTGTGTGGTATTCCATATATCATGGGCTTCTCATCCTCCAAATTTTCACTACTTTACTATTGGCATTCCCCATTTCTTTCTTTGACTATGTGAGATACCTTTTATTTACAGGTAAACTTTGGCCAATCAGAAGCAAAGGTTTGTCAGTCCTCATCACATTAAACTTCTTTTTTTTTGTCATTCTTGTTTATAATAAAAGATGACTTTTAATTGGAGAAATATGCGAGTTTATGTTCTATGCATATATGATGTGCATTTTGGTGAACTCTGACCAGATTGAGGCAATTATGAATGACTACATTCAGTTGAAACCACAATCAAATGTTTATGAGGCCGAGACTATGGTTGAAGGTTAGAATTGAATTAGCAAATACTATAATTTTCATAATCTATACTTTTTCTTTTCCAGGGGGGAGGGAGGGGAGTAAGTATGGTGCACTTGTTTCTTGTTAGTTTATACTTCCTCCATTTTTAGAGGATGTTTTGTATGGCCTTGCTCAGGATTTAATTGAGGAAAAGAGAGAGATTAAGAATTTTATTGGTGTAGGGGGGGAGAAATGAAGTACTCCATTTAGTAGTGGGTGGAGGGTGAAATGTGGTAATGATATGAGGTATTGGTAATAGGACAATTTTTGAGAACCTATCAATAAGGAAAGTCAGAAATTTTTCTAACCTATCAATTCTTTTCAATTTAACTTTGAATTCTGAAAAAAGCCTTTCTGAATTACTTGATTCTGTATGACTAGGAACCCTGGATGGATTTTCCTTCGACTCAGAAGATGAAGCTGATAAAGCCACAGCTCAAGCTGATCAAAAGGAGACTGCTGATGAACAACCCAATGCTGAAACTAAGAAAAAGCCTGGAAAAGCAGCAGTATGGTTTTTTTTACTTTTGTTATTTCGCTAATGTGAATGATATGTTATGAATCTCTTATCTACTGAGATCTTGATTCAGGGTGCTGGAAAGAAAAAGGGAAAGACTGCAGGAGGAAAGCCGCCCAAGAAAGTAAAAAAGAAACCTCATGTTGCCAAAAAGGGCAAACCAAAGAAATGAAACTAAAATTATTACTACAGTGATGCTTTCATATATTTTCCTTTATTCTGTTATGGGCCCAGCCCCCAGGCACATGCCTATTAGTACGACTTAGGAATGATCCCTGCGGGAGACTAGCAACTGAAATATTGAGAGAGGATGCCTAATTTTTCATTTCTTGTAAGATTTTTTTAGCTTTACAGAAAAGCAAAAAAAAGTTTAGTGCTATTTGTTTTTATGGTAAAAATTGTGTCAGCAGCTGTTTTTAAATAATTAATTTGCGTATAATTTTTTACTGCTATTTGTTCTATATGAATTATCTCAGGGGTTCATTTGTTTGCCGAAAAACTTGAATGATACGCAGATAATTTTAGACCTGACGCTTCACAGACGAATGAAATGATATAAAGCATTCAAATGTATAATTCAGTGCCATTTCTGAAAGTACACGGGTTGCTCTAGTTAGTTTGGTCACTCTTCCACTCTGAAGGTAACTTTTTATTTCCATCATGTTCTCTTGACTCAAACTTTCAAGTTTCTCATATTTTCATGACAAGTAGCTTTCTGTGTTTGATGCAGTGATGGGCTCTGTTGGTGCTAGTTTAGATAACAGAGCTGTTAAATCCGACAGGATGCCTTTAAAAGATAGAGAGTGAGGGGGAGAAACAATATTGATATTGGGAATGGTAGTAGGATCTTTGATGATGATGTTGGCCCTGCTATCTTCCCTCTTTGGCTTTCCTCCTGTGCCTGTCTTTGTACCTGTGCAGGGGTTTGTAATCCACCATCTATTCTCCTCATCCTGCATTAAAAGTTTATACAGCTGATTTCAATAGGATTGTGAATGACAATGCAGTAATTACTCTGAGCAATTCAGGATGAAGAAAATGGCTCTGAATGTGAGGCATTACCCACTATAGGGGCAGAATATTATGACATATTCCGAGGCTTTGCAGGTGAAAGTGCTGGTTCCATCGTCGAATGCATAGCTGTAAGCTCTTGGGCAGGCTCTCTTGAAGATTCCTGAATAAAAAGATGGCCTGCAGGTAGATGGGTTTGCAAACTCCCCACTGCAACAATATTGATCTAATCCAAATGCTTCACATGCACTTTTGCACGCCACAACTCTCCCTCCCCCATCCTCACTGCCCATCACCTGAAGCTCCTTGGGGCATCCTGTTTTTTTCATTACATTTACTGAGTTACGTCAGCACTGTCTATGAGAAAAATACTGGCTGATGAAATTTATATTTCTTTATTTGTTCATTACCCATGTTAATATCTGCTACACAGCCTGTGGCATTGCATTCACCGTAAAATCCTCTTGGAGCTGCAATCACTGGCAGGTTGTACCCATCGACAAGGCTCACGTCGTAGAAGTCTTTCCGGTCTCCAGTTCCAAGGGTTATCTCAAAGAGTGATGCTGGTGGTGTGGCACCCATCCCATCACATTCCAGCTTCCCACCACAATCTCCTGTCTGGCACGAGCCAACACCCGTTGAATCAAATGTGCAACCAGTCCTAGCCCAGACCCGGCCTGACCATCCTGGACCAGTGGGAATGGCAATACTTTGGCCAGAATCCAATTGGAAACCTGTTGTTGGAAGCTGTGGTGTTCCCGAACCAGCCAGCGTACCGGGCCATATCGGAAAAGGGCAATTGTTAGAAATGATGAATGTGTTGGCAAAAGAGTGTGCAGAAATGGAAAATAGAATTAATGAAATTGGAAAACTCCAAGAAGCCATAGGTGGAGGAGCGATTGGGTGGCTGCATTTGCATTGTTTGTATGTTTTGGGAATTCAAATGAAGATGGATTTCCGACAAGATCCTAGGTTGCTTTGCAGAATTCATCAGCCGCAATTTTGTGTCTATGGGTTTAGCATTTCTTTTACCACGGATGGCCTCAATGAGAAGAAATTCCTTTCCTTGGCAGAATTGAGATTTTTCATAGATTAGAATCAATGGAATCCCTTTGAGCATATTTAATGTGTCTTGGGATTGAAACAAGCTTTATTTATAATGTATTGTGAAAAAACTGAACAGGTTTTACCTTTTCCTTAAAATTTGCTGTGGCCAAGAAAGTATAATCTGTGATCAAGATTCAACAGTGTTACTACTACAACAGCAGTACAGCACACGGTGCCTCAATTAAACTTTACAATGAATAACGGAAAGAAAAATTTCATGAAAAATGAATCATGCCACGTAAAAGTAACACCTGTACCCTTGGGTAGTAAATAAAAAAGCATATTCAAATAAATCTCGTAATTCGGATGAGGATTTATATAAGCGGCCAAGTCCATGCATTCCAACTCTAGTTTGGGGTTTGATTCCCCACCCGTCCCCTATCTCTCCCCCTTTATTACTTTGTTGTGATGGCCAGCAAAAGCCCAAAAGTATTTAAATTTGAGCCCACTGCAAATAATTATTATGGGCCCGCCCAATTACACCTACAACTAAGGGCAAATTAGGGTCAAGGACCCATGTATTTTTGTTTGAATTAATAAAAGACCCCTTCCAAATATTTTAGACTTAGGGACCCCTTTACTAGTTTGACTCAAACAAAACGACCCCCTCATTTTCCTTAAACAAATTATATCCTAAACACAAAGGGATTAATTCAAAATCCAACCAAACAAACACAAGAAACAGCGGGAGACGGCGGGAGAAGAGGGTTCGTTCAATCGAGAAGTGGAGTTGGAAGAAACCAGTAAGAGAAACCTACCTTGTCCAAAAGAAACCCAATCGAGCGAGGAGGAAGAAGTGGTGGCCGAGCATTTGGGTTATAAACCGAGAAGTGTGGACGTTGGGAGAATCCGAGTGAGAGAAGGAGAAGGCAATCGGGTTTAGGGTGAGGCCAAACATCGAGAGAGGGGGAAAGGTAAGAGGCCTATCTGGACGAGAAGACCTAGCGATTTAGGCAATGGCACCGAAGAGGAGGAGGGCTCAAACCGAAGAGGCCGAGCAAGGTGGCGGTGCAGGTACGGTACAGTGTATATTAATGTGTATATGTATATATATTGTTCATTTGGTTGGGTTGTTCATTGCAAATTGCGTGCTTTGTGTTGTTTGTGTAGAATTTGGGGAAAGTTATATTGTTCATTTGGTTGGTTTGTTCATTGCAAATTGTGTGATTTGGTTGATCTGTAGAATTTGGGGAAAGTGATTTTGAATGTTGTAATTAGGTTTTTAAATGTAGATGCACATAATGTGTTCGATAAAATGATAGAATAGTAATATTGGTTTAAAATCCTCAAATTTGGAAGTAATTGTTGTGTTAATTCATCAAGATGAGTGTTTTGGATATTGTAAATGTGTGGCATATATATGGTAAAAGGTTATTGTATATTTGGTAAAGAGTTTACCAAATAAAGTAAAACGCCTCTCTTTGTTTTGTTAATTCATTGTTGATTCATATTGTTAAATGATGGTTTTATATATTTATGACTAGGTGGTTTGAATGACAAAAAAATGCAAGCTCCTCGGTGTTCTGCGAAATATTTACGAGAAATTGTGGAAGATGTGGAGGTCCGGTGGTCGGTACGACAAAGAGAGACGATAGAGGTGACCGGATTTGGCCATTTTACAAAGGTGAGCAAAGAGAGTACATTCCTCCCACGCTTTCAAGCCCTCCTAGAAATATTTAATCCGGCGACGCAGAGCTTTGTAGTGGGCAATGGCATTAGAGTGAAGTTTAGTGCTCGTGAGTTTTCCTTGGTGCTTGGTTTGAGGCACTCAGGACATCATGTGGACAAGAGGTTGGAGCACGATCCGACTATATCGAAGAAGTTCTTCGAGGGCAGGTGTGTTGATGTTAAAAGGAATGAAATTGCGAAGGCTCTACGGGATTGGGCCGGAGTAGTGGAGGGCAATGAGAGGTGCAGTCCTGAGGAGTATGCAAGCTTGTATGCATTGCTCGTGTTTAACTGTCTATTATTTCCCACCACCGGGTACACAACGCCTAAGTACTTATGGCACTACGTTGAGGATACAACTATTCTGGGGGAGTATGCTTGGGGACCGGCTGTATACTCATATTTGCTCGAGTCCATGACAGGATTTGTGGAGGGTAGATCCTCATACGTGAGCGGTTGCACTGTGGGGCTTTTGGTAAGTTTGTTCAACTCATAGAACTAATATTGGTGCTTATGTATTCTATAATGTGGAACTAACCTAGAGTTTATGTAATTGTAGGCATGGTTTTATGAGAGGGTGCCAAAGTTTGGCAAGCCAATCAATGTGGTAAAATTTCCAAGGATTACGAGATGGGTTGACAGAAGCGGGAAGATTGAAGTATGTCGGCAAGAATTACGGGAGGTGATTCGCAATGATGTGGTGAGGCTTATGCCATTGGCAGAGGAGAAGATGTTGTGTGAGCCCGCTAGGGTGTTAGCGGTGGTATGTTGAATTGTGGATTTAAATTTTTGTTTTTTTCCTAGATGCTCTTACAATGTTGTTGTTTGTATTGAAAAAATCTTGGTTGTCTACATGAAGGTATCGGAGGATGAGGAGGAGGAAGAGGGGGGGGGGGGGGAAGAAGAGCAAAGTGCAAATCAGGGGCATTTCGGATCGGAGGATGAGGAGGAGGAAGAAGGGGGGGAAGAAGAGCAATGTGCAATTCAGGGGGAGTTCGGAGTATTGGGGGATGGCCATGGATTGGAAGATGTGGCGTTGATGGTTGTGGATGAGGCTATTAAAGAAGAATTGCCGGTGATGATAGATAATGTGGAAATGAAGGCCGGAATGGAGACTGAGAAAGAAGGACAGAGTGTGAAGGGATCCGAGGAAAATGTAGATGAGGGGAAGAAGGATGATGAGGCGATGGATGAAAGGCAAGAGGAGGTCGTGCTAAAGGCGGACAAGAAGAGTCCCTCGTCCTTGGTGAAGAATGTCCAAAGTAGGAGGGATCGGAAACCGAAGAAGATGGACCCTGATTACACTGATCCGAAGACGTCCCCAAGACCGGAGAAAAAGAAAAGGCGACCACGGACGTTACAAGCACTGGTAGGAGGGACATTAGAAGAACCGGTAAGTTGTCTACTATGTTATAACTATTTATTCGAAATTGTTTTTAATTGAATAAACTAATATGGTACTATTGAATTTCGTAGTTTGATGTCGATGACTTGGATATAGCATCTATTGGGGATGACGCCTTTGTTCAGGCACACAAGGGGAGACGTGATTGGTCCGGGCGGGACGAAATAGATGCAGCGAAAAGGGGGTTACTGGACAGGTTCATAGATGGCGACATGCATGGGTAAATAATAATATACATGCTTATTAGTTATAATGATAATGCATCGTACTTTTGTGGTGTTGATTGTGTTATACATTTTGAATTTGTAGAAAGATTGTGTGGGAGGGGAGGGTGTTTCGGTGCATGTATCTGATGTGATCAATTTGTTGATGAATGAACCCCTATCCGGAACTATCATCGATGCCGTCCTACAACTCACTGTGTCGGTTCAATACCAAGAATTGTATGGTTTCTCTTCTCGTGCGGTCTGCTTGAGCACGCTGACCACTGTGAGGATATTTATTATATAATGTTGTTGATCGTCTACAAAGAGATTATATGTTTAATTTGGTCTCTTAATTCATTTTCAGCAAAACATTGAGAGTGTGATGCGCACACATTACCCAGCGGACAAGATGGATTGGTCCCAGCTTGAGTGTGAAGAATTCTTAAATCATATGGTGGGGTTTTGTGGGTCGCAGTTAAGGAAAATTAATGGCATCAAGGAAAGTACTATAAAGTACATCGTCTGCCCGATAAACGATGATGCACTTTTTCATTGGTACTTGGTGGTTCTCGATATTGAGGTTGGCATGGTGTATGGTCTGAATTCCCTAAATTGGACGGATCCTCGGACGAAGACAAGGAGAAAGAAGATAGTAAGTTTCCTTATAATATAAAAAACGTGTATGGATTAATTCGTTTGCAAGTTGATTTAATTATATTGTGTTGTGCCATTTGTGGTAGGTAAATTTCCTGTCAGCGTGCTGCAATATGTGGGGCATAAGAATGTCGCCTGAGGTCGTGGACAAAGTTTGTAGGGAACAAAGTGAAGGTTCGATGGATTGTGGTGTGCACGTATGTCTATGGGGCGAGGCATATGCACGAGATAGCCCGGAATTCTGGAATGAAGCCAATACCAAGTCCATGGGATTTCTGAGAGCATATTATGCATATGCACTTATTATGGATTTGGATGGGAAGTTGTTATTTTCAAAGACTTGAATTGTTTGTCTATTGAGTAATTTGTGTAGTACATTTAGATGTTTTTGAAGGAAATTCATTTTGACTATGGCATGTGGATGATTGGTGTATGTGAACCAAGTCCATCGAATTATGGAATTTAAGTTTGGATTTTGGTGGATTATGATTGTTGATCCATTATGTGTATTTGGTTGTTGATGTGTTATATACTACATTTGGTGCTTGTCGCAAAGATCACTACAAAACATCAATGGTAAACAACATATGAGATAAATGGTAAGGCATCCAAATAGTGGGGTAAACTCTATTTGGTGCTTGTGGTAAAGCACATAATGATACAAGGAGAGGACAACCAATGATGCATAGGACGGTCGTCCCTCAACCGTCCAGAAGGACAGGACAACAAACTTAAGGTTGGACGGTCCTGGTAGAGTTGGGGACGGTCGTCCCACACCCGTCCCAATGGACAGGATGCCAACATCAATGGTGGACGGTCCTGGTAGAGTCCGGGACGGTCGTCCTTCAAGCGTCCGGAGATACAGGACCCAAGCATCATTGGGGGACGGTCCTGGTAGTGTTTCGGACAGTCGTCCCTCGTCCGTCCGATGCCTACTTCGATTTAACCTTTCTGAGTATTTGGTAAACCTTGGATATTTATTTGGTAAAGGTATATCCCATTGGCTTGGTAAAACATGTTGAGTATTTGGTAAATCATGGTGAGTTATTTAGAAAAAATCAATATTCATCTGGCTTGGTAAACCTTGTTGAGTGGGTTGGTAAGAATATATTCCATTCGCTTGGTAAACCATGGTGAATACTTGGTAAATCAATATTCCTTTGGCTTGGTAAACCTTGTTGAGTGGGTTGGTAAGAATATATTCCATTCGCTTGGTAAACCATGGTGAATATTTGGTAAATCAATATTCCTTTGGCTTGGTAAACCTTGTTGAGGGGTTTGGTAAGAATATATTCCATTCGCTTGGTAAACCATGGTGAATATTTGGTAAATCAATATTCCTTTGGCTTGGTAAACCTTGTTGAATATTTGGTAAATCCTGGTGACTTATTTTGGAACATTTGGCTTGGTAAACCTTGTTGAGTGGTTTGGTAAATTAATATTCTCGGCTTGGTAAACCATTGTGATTAATTGGTAAACGGTATATAGGTAGATCTGGTAAAACATATTATTGTATTTTGGTAAAGTTTGTAGGCAATGTGGTAAAATTTGTAAAAACCTAAGTGTTCGTGGTCAACGAGGGTTTAGGGTTGACCGTCTATGTGCACGGTCCTGGGAGCCAAGGGACGGTCGTCCGTCGACCGTCCTTGTGCACAGCAATAGGCCCTGTACGCATGGACGGTCCTGGGAAGGTCAGGACGACCGTCCGCTTACCGTCCGCACATCACAGAATGCTCTTTAGCTACTTGGACGGTTCCGCAACGGTTTAATGCCCGTCCATTAGCCCGTCTCAAGCAAATTCATCCATAATATTACCACACGCACGTATAATACGAACCACAAAGCAGTTAGACACACTTAGGGATATATCATGGTTTGTCCAAACAGTTGCAAGCATAGCAATAGTAACACAAATCAAGTTCACCCATTACAAATTCCTAAACATTCGAAATCAGAAATAGCAACACAAATCAAGTTCACCCATTACAAATTCTTTGTACGACAAATACTACTCATGGTCATAACGGAATCGGGCAAGATCGGGAGCATCTGGGTCCAGACGCCACATTGAACGGCCTATGTCCCGGATATCTCTATGCACCTCGGTGATCTGGTCGTCCCAGTGCGTTTGCATCTCAGTCAAGCGCGCGTCAAAGTGATCTTGCATGCTCGTGAAGCGACCATCCATATGAACACGCAAATCCTGGAACATCCTCCCAAGCTCGGAGTAATCAAACCCTCCTTCGTGCACATGCGACATTGGGGGGGGGGGGGCATGAGGGCAGGTTGATCCATTTCCATGGCCTCTTGTGCTTGCTCATCCGGTGGTGGTGGTGTTGGTGCCCGTTCTTCTGGGACAATCAGAATTAAACCCCCGTCTTCTTCCTCATTTATTCTAGCTGGCGCAGCTCTACCACTTCGAATTAACTGACGACGTTCTGCAAACTTGGAAATTTTAAAATGCCCCATAGGCTCCTTTCGCTCCTCCGTTCTTTGAATATCCACATCGGCTTCCGTGCACATGCTCCATATCAAATGAACATGCGTGATGGATAGGGATGAATCATTTGCGATTTCAACCATGTGCCTCCTGATCAACGACCCTACGTTAATGGTACCTCCAAATGCCAAGTGATATATCAAGTCAAATGCATCTCGAGTGACGTAATTCTCACGGACCGTTGGTCTGATACGCCCGTTCCACACACACGCCACGAACTTCCATTGAGGGTCCAACAATTTTGTCCGGATTTCTTTGTTGTTTTTAGGGTTCAACTGGACTTCCCCAAAAGAACAAAGGGGAGCCCAATTTGGAACCACATGCACCTCATCCGGGGGTAGCCGGAATAGCCCTTCGTTCCGTAGGTCCGAGGTGTGCATTAATGGCAGCCGAGGAGAAATCAACATATTTGCCACGAATATATACTTCCTCCATGGCCTCGTCCGCATCTGGTATATTGGCATACACCTCCAATGCAAGATCAATTGGGGCAAGTCCTTCCGGGTGAAGTGCAAGCCTATCCCATCCCCACATATCGACAAGGGGTGCCACCCTATCATCCAACAACTCATCCGCCCTGAATGCCCGCTCACCGACATATGCTCGTTGTCCGTGCATAGTGTAGTACCTTTCTTGCGCACCCGGAGTCTCGAATTTTTTCTTGTTCAGTTTAGATACAGCCTTTTGTGGACGACATCCCATTCTAGTCATAGATGGTCCCTCGCCGTCATCATCATCGCGTTGAACACGCTTTGGGGCCATCAACCAAGCAAGACACAACAAACACTGGAGGAGACCCATTGCAACTGCATGTATAAAAGAAAAAGATCTCAAACATGAAGTAATTTATCTTTTAGGAATAAATAACTCTTCTAGACATTTATTCGAACACCACATGTGCACAATGAGAAGGAGGTCCACACTAGCAAGTTTCATAAAGATTTCAAACACATACGGTATTCCTATAGTGCACTCAATTCCAAACACGGTGATTGATGACAGCCTTTTGTGACTGTCATTTGCGTCCAATTTAGTGTCTTAATGATGATCTTTTGCTCTTAATTCCATTGATTTTTGATGAATGATCATAAAGGATTAGAAAAGATGGAAGAAGAATTAAGATTGCAAAGAAGTTGGAAAATACATGAAAAATGGCTTGAAATTCTGAGTTTTCTTTGTAAGTCTCGCACGCAGTGTTTCTATTGAACTGATCCACGCTTTGTCATGCAGAAGGAAGTTAAGCTGGAAAACAGCAGGAAGTGGAAAGGACATAGCGAGGATAGAAAAGGAATGGTGCGAGGGCTTGTTTCCTAAATGAGGAAAAGACTTAAGGAAAATGTGCAGATGCTGAAGTCCACGCGATGATGATTGACATCGCGAGGAAAGGAAGTCTGTGCAAGACAGAAGTTTTATCCGTTATGGCGAGAAGCAGATTCCTTGGAGAAACTGTGAGACCTCGCCTCGTCAAGAAAGATGATTACATTTCTGACTCTCGCTTTGAAGGAACTAGACAAAGCGAGAGGAGAGCTATTCTGATGCGAGCGGTTATCATCCAAGGCAGAAGCAGTTACAACACCCATCTATAAATAAGACCCTTGGGGAATCAGCTCAGCAGGCGGGAGATTGAAGAGAATAGCTCGACTTTACTCTCCAGTCCACTTTTTAGAATTTAGTAGGTAGGTTAGGATTTAATTTTCTCTGCAATTTACTTTGATGTTCTTCAGATTTGTAATTTGTTTTCGTAGAACTGTAATTCAATTTTGCAGTAGATTTCTTTAAGATTAGTTGTTAGACTAGCTAGAGGATACCCTGGGAGGAGAGTTGCTTTCGGTTCGCTTGTTCATCCATCGTGACGATCATCATCTAAACTCCGACTCGCTCGCTCATCTTTGCATTATTCTGATAGCAATCAGATTTCCAGGTGTATTCGTTTTTTTAATTCTTTGTTATTTGAGATACAAGAAGAATGATCGGTTATCAGATTGTGAATTTCTTATCTTTCTGGTTTCTATTTCCATTTCGTAATTCTGTTTCAGCAGAGTATAAACCTCAATTTCATTATTCAATCTGAATTTTGCATCATATCTTTAATTCGATTTTCGAAGATCATAACACTTCCACATTTTTAATGCGCAAATTGTTCGTTCCAATTACGTAAGAAATTTGGATATTGTAACCGAGTTAGGTATGATCTGGCAGAGTTATGAACTTACTCGATTTTCTGTCAATGTTATGCTTATAGATGAGAATCATAAGGTTTAATGTTCAGAACTCTAAAAGGTTCCTAGAGACCCATGCAGTGTTAATCATCGCTTGATAATCTTTGAGAATCAATAATTTTGAGTTCATGAACCTGGATGCAAAAGATTCTACGTTCATAATTTTCTAAAACAGAAATTCCAGAAGGTAGTTATGACAGTTATAAATTCTGATCATTTACTTCGAATAAGGATATTCCCTCGCTTCATCCTAAAAGATGATGCGAGGAAATATCCAGATAGATCTATTATGACAAAGGCTATTCAAATACTCACGCGATGTCAATCTGACAAAGCGAGAGGATCAATCTATAACAACAATAGACTTGATATCCATTTTAAGGGGTATCAATCATTCACTTTTACTTCTTATACATATATAACCATTATCTATAAGTAGGAATTGAGTACCTCGCCGCATTCTTACAGAAACTATCGCGAGGCATTCAGTTCTTTGTATAAACAAAATCTGGAGAACATTCTTTGAATATTAGCTCCCTCCACGCTGTACAGACATAGCGCGCGGAAAATTGGAATGTTCATAGTTTGAAACCCAAAATAGTTACTGCGAGCTATTTTGGACACTTATTTTGCAGAGTTATTTCTCAAATTCTCTTTCTTGGGAAAGTTATTTCCTAATTCTGTCTAGTTTCCAATGTATATTTTGGAAGCATCCTTGCATTTTGATTAAGAGGATTCAGAACCCTCAATGTCTCTTTATACATATAATACTACATATACATATAATATTTTGGGATATTTCCCAGTATATGATGAGTAATCTTACTTCATGATTACAAAATTACAATTCATATGTGCAACACGTATTACTATTTTACACTGGTACGCTGAGAGAGATGATGATATAGGTTTACTCAATCATTATTTACTCAGGACTGATAAAGAACAAACTTGTTCATCAGTTGGGCATTTAGTACCTGTCGTTTAAAAGGGAAAGATGTTTCAAGAATCATCTTTTGTCCTAAAAATTAGTAGAGTATCAGGAAGATTAATTTCCGGGGTTCATGGTATTATAGTTATCACTATAGCTATGAGAAGGAGATTAAACATTTCTCTTCAGTCTACTAATCCTGAGTCAAATCATGGATATTTGGAACTGTTTACAGAGATTTCTTGAGCTAAATCAGTTATACAAATCTGAGTAGTCTGGATAAGTCAAGGAAGTTGAATAGCAATTTCATCTTGATATACTTACAAGACTATTATTCCTTATGAATACTTGCAGGAATTACTCTGAAGAAATAAGTCTTATGAAAACATTGGATGATAGATTTAAATATTAGCTTTTTCATTTGTTGTAGAGGACATCCAGTACAGGATCATAAGAACAGTTTGATCAGGGTAATAAAAAGAACAACTTCAAGTTCAGATGAATATAGTAAGATTTAGAAGTGACCTCGAGTTGTCAAAGGCTTAATCTGAGTCTGAAAGAAAAAGGTTAAGTGACGATTCTGAAAGCTTTTATCACAGAAAGAGTCTGACAGATCATTCTGTGATGATAGTATTCCATGATTTCAGAGCTTAGAATGTCATGACACTGAATCATAAGTACCTGTCTTGGGAAGTGATTGAAGACATGAAGAATTGATTAAATTGTGTAAAGGATTTTTCTATCTCAATGAACTTTCATTATGTTTTAGCCAATGAAGTATGATAATCTCATCATATTCTTATTTCATTTGATTTGGTTGGTAACACCTTAAACACATGAATAAGATCATAATGTTCTACATCATTTTAATTGTTGTCTTTACTACATTTACAGCTTTAAGCATTTACATTTCAGTAGTATTCTTTAGTAATCATCATTACAACATTCTTAAATCAAGAGTAGAGACAGATTCTAAAGCTAATAATTCTATTAAAACACTTCTATCGTGTAACTCTCTTTTGAACGATCCCGACAATTAAAATAAATATTGCAGCTTGATACCGTGCGCTTTCGGTAGGAAAAACTAGGCAAGCTTTTTAACAGCCCTATAGAGATTATAGTGTAAAGGCTGTTGGGGGGCACTGACCGAGGTTTCACCTCAAAAGCTTCATGGCGCCGTTGCCGGGGAGGGTGTAGCGTTATGAATTTTAGAACTGTAGATATTCTTGGTTTAATTGTAATTATTTACTTTTTATAACGAATTTACAAATTCTTTCATTTTGTTCACAGAGAAGCCTCAACAGTTTATGAGCGAGAGAAAAACTCGATCTTCAAGACCACCTTTGCTTCCTTTTAACTGTGAACTTGAGAGAACAGCAAGGCTGATCAGAGCAAGTGCAAGAAGGAGACAGAGAGATCTTGCAGAAGGAAATCTTTCAACCATAACAAGGATGGCTAACAATGGACAGAATGACGGACCTGGGAACTTGCCAAATGGACAACCAGATAATCAGCAAAACATTCCACTTCGAGGACCTTTTCAAGCACCACAAAGAGCTGCTGCACCACAATTTATTCATCAACACTATTTTCCACCAAATTTTGCTAATCCTGTTCCGAACCCTCAAGAAGAGCAATATCAACCATGGCAACCTAATGTCGATCAATATTTGGCTGGGACGGATGAGGAGGTTGATATACCACCTGATATATTGAACCTAGCATCTTCTAGAGCTTTTTATGGAATGAGTGCTGAAGATCCACATTTACATCTCAAGAAGTTTGTTGAACTAAGTAAGACAGTAAAGAAAGGAAGAGCTTCAAGGGAAACCATTCAGTTGGCTATGTTTCCATTCTCTTTGGATGGCTCAGCTAAAGAATGGTATGATTCATTAAATGCTCAACAGAAGGCTACATGGCCAGAATTAGTCAGGAATTTCCTACTCAAGTATTTTCCTGAAAGCAAGGTTGACGAATGGGTAGACAAGATCTCTAGTTTCAAGATGAGAAAAGGGGAATCTCTTAAGGATTCCCGGGATAGATTCTTCGACATGCTCAAGAGATGCCCACAACATGGTATAACTGAAAGAAGGTTATTGAAGATTTTCTTCACCGGACTAACTCACACTTGGCAGATGATGATCAATGCCACTGGAGGGGAACAGTTGCTTCAGATGCCACTTGATAGAGCGTGGTCAACAATAGATACTATGACAGCTAGCAGGGCAGTTCTCCAGGACGATGATCCACCATCTCCTACCAGAAAAAGTCTTGTCATCCATACAGATAAAAATGAAGAGAAATTTGCAGCACTCTCCAAGCAGATTGCTGATCTACAGTTGGCTCAGAAAGCAAATCAACAGGCTCAACATCAACAACAACAGCAACCAGTAATGGTCCTTCAACCTGCTCCAATGGAACCTGTGTATCAGTGCGGAATTTGCTCAGGGCCACATCACAATGATCAGTGTCCACAAATTCAGGAAGCCCCAAAGCAAGATGAGAGCTGCAACTACACCGGGTTCCAAAACAAACACCCGAATCTGAGCTATGGTAATACTCAGAACGCACAAAATGCACATCTTCTGAACCCACAACAACCAAATCAGCAGCAGTTTCGTCCTCCACAACCATTTTATCCACAACAACAGATGTACCCACAGAGACCTTTCCAGCAGGTGAACCAACAGAATAGGCCATTTGGACAGTTTGCACCAGTCCCGGTGAACTTTCCACAACAACCTTATCCTGTTGCTCAAGATAATACTTACTCTTTAAAGGTGGAAAATGCTCTGAAGGAGTTCATTGTTAAGCAGACAGAGACGAATAACCAACTGCAGGCTTCAATCAAGAATGTTGAGAATTCAGTAACAGAGATGGCCAAATTATTACAGCAGAGAGAAAAAGGAAAATTACCAAGTTCTTCTGAAACAAATCCACAATGTAAGGCAGTTACATTGAGGGGAGGAAAAGAGGTTGTTGATCCTGAATTTGAAAAGAAAAGAGATAGGTTGCTGCAGCAGAAAAAGTTCAAGGATGTTCAAACAATGGAAGAAGATGACCACCCTGAACAGAGACAGATACTTGAGGATAAGGGTTTGGAAAAGAATGTCTCAGGATATTCCTTTCCTAAGGAAAAAGAGGGAGGTAATGATAATCCTAACTCTACAGGTAACAAAAAGGACACTGGATGAGCACATGCCCAGGATACCATATCCTGGGAGACTTAAAAATGATCTTCAAGAAATTAAATTTAAGAAATTTCTTGAAAAGATTAAGGCCATTGAAATATCAATCCCTTTGGTTGAATTAATTGCTGAAATGCCCACTTACGCTAAGTTTCTGAAAGAATTAATTTCAGGGAAAAGAAGTGCAGGAGAGCAGCACATGGTGGTCCTAAATCAAAACTGTAGCTTGGTTCTTCAGCAGAGGATTCCTCCAAAGCTTGAAGATCCAGGGAGTTTCACTTTACCTCTGATTATCAACTGTAAAGAAGCTGGGCGAGGACTCTGTGACTTAGGAAGCAGCATCAATGTAATGCCACTGGCTATGGCGAGACGTTTGGATTTGGGAAAGATGAGGCCAGTCAATATGACCCTCTTCTTTGCTGATCAATCGAGCACCAGACCAGAAGGGATCATTGAAGATGTTATAGTAAAGACAGGAGGCCTTTGTTTTCCAGCTGACTTTGTCATTCTTGATATCGACGAAAATGTCAGAATTCCTATCATATTGGGAAGGCCTTTTCTGGTGACTGCGGGAGCCATGATTGATGCAAAGAATGGTATAGTGAAGCTTCATGTTGATAACCAGGAGGTCACTTTTGACATGATGAAGATGTCAACATATCCTTTTAACGCTTTTGAAACCAATGTAGCGGGGAATGAATTAGAAGATAGTACTATGGAGGGGGGAAATCTTTTTGATTACTATAATCTCTTTACCACTGATGTAACTGAGAACAATCTCACCCCACTCACAAATGCTAAAGATGCTACTTTTGCTTACTTGTGTGCGGTTAGATTCGCTGATCATGAGACTGGTGAAATCAAGGATGGATCAGAAAGTGAGGATATGCCATCTTCAGAGCAATCTGAGGATGACATTGATAAAACAGACCCTTTTGAGGAAGGATCTGATTTAAAGATGGAAGTGCAAACTCGAAGCAGATTAACTCCATCAATAGAAAACCCACCTGAGCTTGAGCTTAAAGTATTACCAGAACATCTTAAGTATGCCTTCTTGGCAGACAAAAAGAAGCTTCCGGTAATAATTTCATCCAAATTGAGTGAAGAACAAGAACAAGCTCTAGTAGATACTCTTAAAAATCATATTCAGGCAATTGCTTGGACTATAGCAGATATCAAAGGCATCAGTCCACACATTTGTATGCATAGGATTCTGATGGAGGATGAATACAAACCGTCCAGACAACCACAAAGGAGGCTAAACCCACCAATGCAGGAAGTTGTCAAGAAGGAGGTAATCAAGCTACTTGATGCAGGTATAATCTATCCTATCTCTGATAGTAAATGGGTAAGTCCAACACAAGTTGTACCCAAAAAGGGTGGGATTTGTATTGTGACAAATGAACATGGTGATGAAGTAGCAACAAGACCAGTAACTGGTTGGAGAGTTTGCATTGACTATAGAAAATTAAATACTGCCACAAGAAAAGATCATTTTCCTTTACCGTTCATTGATCAAATGTTAGAAAGATTGTCAGGTAAACCATTTTACAGTTTTCTAGATGGTTATTCAGGTTATAATCAAATAGTTATTGCTAGTGAAGATCATGAGAAAACAACTTTTACATGCCCATATGGAACATTTGCTTATAGAAGAATGCCTTTTGGATTATGTAATGCTCCTGCTACATTTCAAAGATGCATGATGAGTATTTTCTCTGATTTTATTGAAAAATGCATTGAAGTGTTTATGGATGATTTTACTGTTCATGGAACTGACTTTGAAGATTCTTTAAAAAATTTGTCAAAAATTTTGCAGAGATGTGAGGACACTAACTTAGTTCTTAACTGGGAAAAGTGTCATTTTATGGTTCAAGAAGGAATTGTCCTGGGACACAAAGTATCTAGAGCAGGAATAGAAGTAGATAAGGCTAAGGTTTCTGTAATAGCAAATCTACCACCACCAAAAACAATTAAGGCAGTAAGGAGTTTTCTTGGTCATGCTGGTTTTTATAGAAGGTTTATTAAGGACTTTTCTAAGATAGCAAGACCCTTGTGTAATCTTCTTCATAAGGATGTGACATTTAACTTTGATGAAGACTGCTTAACAGCTTTTAAGACTTTGAAGGAGAAATTAATCACTGCACCTGTAGTTCAGTCTCCTGATTGGAGTCTACCTTTTGAACTTATGTGCGATGGAAGTGAGAATGCAGTAGGAGCAGTTTTGGGGCAACACAAAGAAGGCAAACATCATGTTATCTATTATGCTAGCCATACTCTTAATGATGCCCAGATAAACTACACTACTACAGAAAAGGAAATGTATGCTGTAGTTTTTGCCTTTGATAAGTTCAGACAGTATCTTATTGGAGCCCAAACTATAGTTTACACAGATCATTCTGCATTACGATATCTTTTCTCAAAGCAAGAAGCCAAACCGAGGCTGATAAGATGGGTTTTACTTCTACAAGAATTTGACATTATTATCAAGGATAGAAAAGGAAAAGATAATGGAGTAGCAGATCACCTTTCTAGATTGGAGGAGAAAACAGAGAAAGAGGAAGTTGTAAATGATAAAATTCCCAGATGAACAATTGTATGCTTTGCAGTTGCATCAATTTGATTGTCCTTGGTTTTCAGATTTTGCTAATTATCTAGCTTGCTAGATTGTCCCAAAATTTAAAGACTCTCATCAGAAGTCAAGGTTTTTCAGAGAAATTCAGAAATATTATTGGGATGACCCCTTTTTATTCAAATTTTGTTCAGACCAGGTTATTAGGCGCTGTGTTCATGAAAAAGAAGGTTTCCAAATTGTCAGAAAGTGTCATGAGAACCCTTTAGGAGGCCATCATGGTCCTGCTAGGACTGCTAGAAAAGTTCTAGATTGTGGGTTTTACTGGCCAACTATCTTTTTGGATTCCCAGAAACTTATAAAGATGTGTGATAGATGTCAAAGACTGGGAAACATTTCAATGAGAGAAGAAATGCCTCAAAAAGGGATTTTAGAAGTAGAGATATTTGATGTCTGGGGAATTGATTTTATGGGACCATTTCCCCCGTCTTTTGGTAATCATTATATTCTAGTAGCTGTTGATTATGTTTCAAAGTGGGTAGAAGCAGTAGCCTTACCCAATAATGAAGCTAAACAAGTTACTAAATTTCTACAGAAGAATATTTTTACCAGGTTTGGAGCCCCTCGTGCCATTATATCTGATGGAGGATCTCACTTTGTGAATAAGCTCTTTGAGAAATTACTAAAGCAGTATGGCGTTCATCACAAAGTTGGATCACCATATCATCCTCAGACAAGTGGACAGGTGGAGGTATCTAATAAGGAAATTAAGCACATTCTACAAGCTTCTGTGAACATTACAAGAAAAGACTGGTCAAGGAAGTTAGATGATGCTTTATGGGCTTACAGAACTGCTTTTAAAACTCCTATAGGAATGTCTCCCTACAGATTAGTTTTTGGAAAAGCATGTCATCTTCCAGTTGAGTTAGAACATAGAGCATATTGGGCCATTAAAATGCTCAACATGGATTTTCAGTCAGGACAAGATAAGAGGAAGTTTGATCTGTCTAAACTAGAAGAGATGAGACTGGAAGCATATGAAAGCAGCAAGATTTATAAAGATCGAACTAAGAAAATTCATGATTCAAAAATTAAACATAAAGAATTTTCTGTTGGTCAATTGGTTTTGCTTTATAATTCTCGTTTGAAATTATTTCCAGGTAAGCTCAGATCAAGGACAGGACCATTTCCTGTTGTAGCTGTTCATGACAATGGATCAGTGACAATTATGCTCAATGAAGGAGAAAAGACTGTGAATGGACACAGGCTGAAGGAATATATTGGTCAACAAGACCTAAATATCCAAACTGAATATTTGGATAATCCTTAGTTTTCTGTTTTCTTAAAAAAAAAAAAAAATAGGGGGGTGGATACTACCCAGGTTAACTGAGTAGTATTTCCCTTTTCTTTAGACTTATTTTTCATCTCTAATTCTTTTATTTATTTATTTTTTTTATTTTCAGGAATTTGAGAAATGAAGCTGTGATGGGATGAAGGAGGAAGAGACATGAATCTTCAAACATGTTTTTGAGTATTAAGTGTTTGGAAAATGGAGTATGAATGGATCCTGAGGCCACGCTTCTGTAATTTTGTCAAAGCGTGAGTTAAAAATGAGTTACTCTTATTCACGCTTTGTAAAAGTTATGATGCGAGGTGATCAGTTCAAATTTTTATTCTGTCAAAATTATAATTTGTTAAGGAATAAGAGTTTGGTGTCTACGCTTTGTTGAAAAATAAAGCGAGACTATTTTACTCTGGGAATTGTACAAGAATGTTTTCTCGCTTTGTAATTAACAAAGCGAGAAAAGGATTTTTATACCCACGCAATGACAATCGACAGAGCGAGAGTCTGGGAATTTTGAACGGATAGATTTTCAAACTTCTCAAAGACCAAAATACCCTTTTCAGACTCTTCTTCTTCTTGTACACTAACCATCACGTCGTTTCAACCGCCAGTAATTATGGCAGAATTTAGTTTTTCTGCTATAAAATCTAGTCGAATCCTCCTCTTCTTTCATATCAAACATTTCCATCCTGAGAAATTATCCTAAAACCATATTCAAAAGATAGAATGGCCGCAGTAGCTCCAAATGCTAGAACATCCATTCTAGACATTCCTGAAGAAATCTTGGGAGATATTCTCTCAAGGTTGGGAAGAGAAGAGATGAAGGATGTAGCCAGGTTAGCCCCAACCTGCAAAAAGTTCGCCAAAGCAACTATGGCGCCTATAGTATGGAGGAGGGCAAATGTGGAAAGGAGGATGACTGTAGAGAGGACACTTGACTCTCATTACATCCGAATACTTCGAAGATGCAGAGAGGCGGGAAATTTCATGCTGAAGCTAGAACCTGCACTCTTGAGATTCTGCAATACAGGGCTCAAGGAAGCCGCTTTTGAAGTTCTTAAACCTGGAATCGATGACAACCATCACCCCTCAATCTTTATCAAGGCCTTCATTCTTTTGAGTTTGGAGAGCCTTGAGGAAATTGATGAGGGATTGTATCTTCTCGGATCAATCCTGAAAGATGAAGATCACATCCGCAAGATGGAGGCGAAGATCAGCAAGCTATTCAATGAAAGCGAAGAGGAGCCTAATCCCTTTAAGGGGCAAGGACATCGCGAGTACTGCGATTATTTAGCGCCACACAGTAGGGACTTAGTTAGGGAACCTCCACACTTTAACTATGGTGCCACAAACATTGATTGTTTGTGTTGTGAGGTTACTAGTTTAGTTAGGAGATTAAGAGAAAATTTTAATGAGCATGTAATTGAATCTGAGTCAGAATTAGAAACTGATTCAGATTCAAACTGATCGATTATGTAATCTCTTAATTTGTATCTAAATACTAACCCCTTTTGGTGTTGCTATATATTTACTCCTCGCTTCATTTTTTTTAAAAGGAAACAATTTGATTGATCTTATCCTTTACATTAGATTTTTATCTGTTCTTTTAAATAAAAATCTTCGAAATAGGGTTATTTTAGGCTTAATCATTACTCCCTGCAGAGACAAGATTTACTATCTTGACCCCTGCAGTCCTTAGATAAAAATAGGCGTCTCTGTCCTTGCAGTCATTCCTCTCACTTGTCATTTCAAAAATTTTCATCAGATTTTTCTTCTCTTACTCAAGAAGAAATCGCCATACACCATTTTTATCACTCTCAACCATTCTCATAAGCAAGATCATGGCCGAGAACAATCCGTAAGCAATCTCGTTCATCTTTTCTTTCTTTTATTCTTAGTTCTATTTTGAAAAATTTGTTGTCAGATTGCATTTCTAGACCTAGGGTTCATGTTTCTATTTTTTAGGGAATGGTTGTAGAAAACGAAACATTAATCATTTAAGATTCCTCATAACTAAGAGCCGTTTCTTTACACTCATTAATCCAGAGAATCTTTTCTGAAATTTTTAGTTTGTAACTGATGCATTATCCATATGAGACTATGGAACTTTATTAGGAATGAAACTCCCATTTCGAGTATTCTGGTTCCATCATAAAACTATTCCCCTGTGTTCCTCATTATATTATTTTCTGGAAACAGAAATGCTAGGAATCCACAGCGCATTGGGACTCAAATATCCCATTTACCCACTGAGTTGTTGGGGGATATTCTATCAAGAATCGGAAAGGATAATGTTAGTGAGCTCTTCAGGATAGCAGAAGTCTCTCCATTATTTTACCAGGCAAGCAAAACCCATCTTGTATACAAGAGAGTGGACTTGGAATCGTGTATGAGGTGGAGAGAGGATGTCTATCCGGACAACCAGAAAAGATTCATTCGGGAGTGTCAAAATGCAGGGAACTTCATGTTCAACATTGAACCTGCATTAAAGGCATTTGTGGAGGAAAAAGATGAGAAGAAGGCATATGAAATCCTCAAGCCAGGACTAGATGATGGGCATGGACCTACTATTCTGCTCAGAACGATGCTCCTATTAACAAAACAAGAGGATAAATGGATTGAAGAAGGATTAGAGTTGGTCCAAACAGTAGCTTCTGATGTTTTAGAAGTGGTTTTCATTAAAATCTATCTTTTTCATTGGTTCACTCATATTCCTCAACTTCCAAATCCTTTTCTAGGGCAACCAGAGATGAGCTACTGTAAGGATCACACCTTGCAGGTTCGAGTCTTACTACCACCACACATCAGGATGGACTGCATCCCATGTCAATTCTTTGACATGGTGAGGCAGTTTAGACTGTATTGTGGTGAAGTGTTTCCTGATGAGTTCATGTGGACCGACTCCGATGATGAGGAAATTGACCCTTGAGTAGTTAGAGCTAGAAATTCTATAGTATTATATATGTTTGTAATTTCTGGATATTTTGATGTATTTTGGATCATTTGGATTTTATGTATTACAATTCTCCTACTTTTCTATTTTGTATGATCAGTTTCTTTACTCAACTCAAAAATGAATTAAAGATGAAACTGGAAATCAGGAAATGGGATGGAAGAATTGGTAATCTGTAAATAAATAAGCTAAGGGTGGATTTTTGTTAGGCATTAAGATGAATCTGGTGAAGAAGATTTAACCAGACTTAATATTAAATTTAGAAGTCTTAATCCTTGTCAATAATTACCCCTCGCTTTGTTCTTAACCAATCCAATTTTATCCAATTTATGTTGTTTGAGTTCTTTAACTCAATTTTTGAATCAATAACCAGACTCACTGATGTGGCAGGTCTAGAATGAGTGAGTACACTCTGAGTACTTGAGTACCCTACTTTTTATTCTTTAACTAGGCCAGCCCATTGTTTTATATAAGACCTATAACCTTCTTATCTTTTCAAATCATTTTCATATCCTTTCATATTCTCTCTCGAGAAGAAACCGCCATCTTTGAAGTTTTTTCTTCTTCCTCTATTTGCGAAACTCTTCTTCAGTAACACTCAGCTTCAGGAACAATCCTAATGGCGAGCAACAACCCGTAAGCTCTCCGTTCATTTTTCATCGCATTTCTTCCTGATGTTTAAAGTTGTTACATTCTGCATTATAATGTCTTTACTCATACTAGGGTTTAAGTTTTTCATCTACTGTCGTTCTTCCCTAATTTTAAAACTTGGAGTATAATTTCTACTGATTCTTCTTCTTTAAAATTCGATTAAATAACAGTGAGGAGCAGCCTTCTGAGTCCTCTGCTTTACACCTGACTGATCTTCCATTGGATGTCCTTGGGGAGATTTTGTCACGAGTAGGGCAGAGCAGCTTTGAAGATCTGCTCAAGTGCAAACAAATCTGTTCAACATTCACAATAGCCTCAGAATATCCTATTGTCCTTCGGAGATTTAATGTACAGGATCTAGCCTTTAAAAGAATTTCCAATGAATCCTCTGGTAAAATCAATTTTCTAGATGCCTATAGAGAGGCTGAGAATCATATTCTGAATTTGCCCAAGGCCTTGGAATTGTTTGTACAAGGGGAAGGATCCAAGACATTTCAGATCCTGGATGAAGGAATAGAAGATAACTTTAAGATGTCCCAATATTTTAAAGCTTTATGTTGCCTAAGTAAAAGTTCTAGGGAAGAGATAGAAGCTGGACTTCGCTTAATTAGTCCAATATTAAGGGATAGATTAAACAGTTATGAATTTAGATACAATCTTCTCACCCTAGTTTCAGAATGGGAATATGTCCCAAATCCATTCTTAGGGCAGGAAAATAGGGAATTCTGTGTTGTAGAAGTTCGTGATCAGGAAACCTTCCATAAGTCATCATACTATACAGCCGATCAGGTCTGCTATCTCTGCTGTGACACAAAAAGAGCCATAGCTGACTTTAGGATGGCAGCAGGGGAAAACCTTGATAATTATAGCATTAATGAATAAGCTTTTGGACAAAGGAGAAAGAGATTGATGTATGTGACATGTCTTCTAATTTTTAACTTTGAAACTGTCACTAGATCAGATATTTTGCACAATGTAATGTAGCCTGATCTTGATAATAAAAAATCTAATCTCATTGCTACATAAATGTTGAGTTTAACTTTGAATTCTGTGTTCTTTCTCCTTTTCTTTTCAGAAATGTCGAAAACCCTCAACTCTTGGAAACTCAATTACTTGATTTACCAATAGAGTTACTGGGAGACATTCTATCAAGACTAGGAATGGAAAGCATAAAGGCACTTTTTAGAGCGTCCGAAACTTCTAAGCAATTTCTCTCAGCAAGCAGGTCATCGTTAGCTCTAAAGAGAGCTAATTTGGAAACTTGTGCTGTTTGGAGAGGAGATGCTTATCCAGGTAACCAAGTCAGATTCATTAAAAGATGCCAGGATGCAGGCAACTATATGTTTAATATTGTGCCTGCATTGATAGCCTTTGTCGAGGATAAAAATGAGGAAAAAGCTTATGAAATTCTTAAGCCTGGTTTAGATGATAAACACAAACCAACCACTTTCATAAGATCCTTTCTACTGCTTTCCAAACAAGATCCGCAGCTGGATGAGGAAGGAATTCAATTGATCAAATTTGTGACTCAAGATCCTTTTGAACTTCTATTCTTAAAAATGAGTGTTCTCCACTGGCTCCTTTATGGTGAAAAGTTCCCAAACCCATTCCTTGATCAAGAGGAAAGGAGTTTTTGTAAGAATCACTCTATCCAAGAGCGACAGCAATTACCTTTTAATGAAAGGATGGAGTGTATTCCTTGTGAACTGTTTGATTATGTCAAGCAATACAGAAGAGCAAGTGACGAACTAGGCATATTATTTGAATGGGAGCAATGGAACAATGCAGAAGAAGATCAGAATGAAGAAGAACTACTAGAATTAGAATAATCTAGAAATCAAGTGGTTGATATTTTCTTTGCTTGTATTCTTATGTTTTTGTCTTGGGACAGAGAATTATGTGGATGATTCAAAGCTGTACATCCCTTTTCCATTAATGAATTGCATTCTTTAGTTGTTAATTCTATTTTTGTTTTTAACTTTACTCAGCTATGAAATTGGAACTTCATCAAAGCAACCAAGGACTTCACTAGAGAAATCTGGATCGGGGGAAACTCAGATCACAGATCTTCCCTATGAGATTCTTGGAAACATTTTATCAAGATTTGCATTTGACCACCTTGAGACTGTCTTTAATTGTAAACTGGTCTGCAAAGAGCTCGAAAAAGCTACTCATCATCCTTTAGTCTTGAAAAAGGCTTCTCTTGAAGACTTTACAGCATGGGGATGGGGAACTTTTGAAGAGACACAAAGCATTTTCCTTGAAACCTGCAAAAATGCAGGAAATTGGATGTACCAGTTACATGAGGCACTGCGTTTATTCGTCAAAGACAAGAATGAACAAGCAGCGTTTGAACTCTTAAAACCTGCAATTACTGATAATCACCCCCCATCCATCTATGTAAAAGCTCTTATGCTCTTAAGTAAGGATGAAAGGGAAGAGCAAGAGAAGGGAATTTGGCTCTTCGCTCCTCTGTGCAAGAATAGACGAAGACTCAAGGATCTTCGACTTCAAGTCAGAGGGTGGTTATCCAGTTATGAGGAATTCATCTCACCTTTTCAAGGACAACCCAAGAAGAGACTTTGTGACCTTAGGAGCTATTATGATAACAATCATGGTCCCTCAAGGAATACCTATGGAGTCGTGTCAATTTACTGTATGAGGTGCTTAGTCTCTGAGCATTGTAATCTGTTTCTCAGATTTGGAATTGAGGCAGAGACACCTCCTCATTTGTAATTGATAGGTTGAATGTCATAAGAAACACCATGCTTTGTAGTTCCATATTTTGAATCTGATGTTTTGCTTTTGATTAATGATGTTTTGAATTCGAATTTCCTGCTATTTTTCTGATTAAATTAGACTCAGTTAGCATTGAAATCTTCACATTTAGAGCAAATCTCTAAATGTGAGTATGGTGATGTCATGAATAGAATGATGAATATGAAAAGAAAATCTGGTATTATGTTTCTTTTCTATCATTTGCACATTTAGAGTCAAGCTCTAAATGTGAGTATGGTGACACTAATTTACCAGTTGTTCTTGTTTTCTTAAGGATTCATAAGATGACCTATGAAGAACTTCAAGCTCGAAATATAGAATCGGATAAGAAAGAGAAATCATTTTTGGCAAAGACAAGAACGGTTAAGATGGTAGAAACTATTCGGAGGAATGGTGGATGGACAGCAATGCAAATTTCACCTCCAGAATTTTATATCAATCCATTTATGCTTCAACATATACCAGAAAAGGAAAAGGAATCATTGAGGATTGATTTAGAAGAAGCATTCTGGAATAAGATGAATAGATTTTGGGATGATCAAATGATAATTCTGATCAATGATAGGCACTGGCCTAATGAAATCAGACTGGAAAGAATTTTGGAAAGGGAAAGGAAGTGCATGGCTGAGTGGAATCAGGAGTGCTACAGAATTATCAATCCGAAAGATCAGACAGGGCTGGAGCTGGATTACTTTGATCCCCAACCACTACCAAAATATGTTAAGCGACTCACCAAATATTGCTGCAAACTTAATGAAATCCGGAGTGCTAGAGTCTATGATGCTCAGCAGGCACTCCCTGCATACATGCCTCCAACATTCCTGAACAAGAAGGGACCCATTGAACAGAATTTCTTAACAAATCTGGCCCTAGATAAGATTATTGATGCTCGGATCAATTTAAGGCATGATCTCGAGCCTTATTTCAAGAAAGCTAAACAGGGTCAGACGGTATGGAAAGATGTCCTTAGAATTATTCAAGAAGCTAGAAATAGCTGGATCAGGTATATGAATAAATGGTCAAAAGGGGATGATCTAAGGAAAAGGATTCTTAAACCAGGGTTGGTAAGGAAACCTAATGAGGAATTTCCTTTGGAGGAGTTTGCTGAATTGATGCCAGAACAGCAAGCATGGATTAAGGATGCAGAGAAGAGAGAAGCTGAGAGATCAGGCAAAAACAGAAAGCAGAGATCAGATGCAAAACAGACACCACAAAACATAGTAAGGAATATTTTCAGAGAATCAGTTGTTAATGAAGGACTGGAACCTGTAGCGAATTTCAGAAAAGTTTCAGCTCCATCAATAACACCAGCAGATGCAGATCTACTCATTACAGATAGACCCAATAAGATCATGAAGAGATTACCTCTAACTCTCCAACAGGAAGTTCATGGATATGTCCAGGAGAGGAAGAAAGAATTCATCGAGAAGTATGTCAGGTATGATGCTATGTGCAGGGAAAATGCATACAAGGAGCACAGACCTTACACTGATCAAACACAAGGAAGAATTCAGCAGGTAATTATTGATGATTGGGATGAATGGAATGAGAAATATCTGAATAGAAAGGGAATGAATATCATGCTGAAGGGGTTAGGCAAGAATTTCTATATTAAGAAGCACGATTCAGATGAAGACAGCACAGATGATGAGCAAAGAATTGAGAAGATGAGAGTAGTTGATGAGGTTACAACTATTTTGGGAGAAAAGAACGAGGGAAATGATGAAATCCATCCGATTCTGCAAGAGAGTATGGATTGCTATTATGCAAACAAACGAAAGGCAGATCGTGAATGGGAGGAACTCATGAGAACTCAAGACAAGAAAGGTAAAAAGAAAGTATCCTCCAAAAAGAGGAAGTCACACAATCTCAGTTCGAGCACTTCAGATGAAGTACCAATAGCTAAGAAAAGGACTGAGAAGAAGGTGGAGGCAGGCAGGCCTGAGAAAGCTAGCCGAATTCTGAAGAAGAGGAAAAATGAAGATGAGCTAACAACTAAAGAAATTCTGGATGTGACAAAAGACTTGATGGATGAAGATGTTGAGATTCTACAATCAGCTCAAGAAAAGAAAGAAGTTGTTACCTACAAAAGGAGAGGAAGGTTACCTTCTGAGCAGAAGGAAACCAACCCTGAAGAATTTAAGCAGCAAGGATCTTCTCTTGAGAATGTAGAACAATTGGGAATCATTCCTGAGAAAGAAAAGCAACAAGAAAAAGAACCTGAAAAGCCAGTCAAAAAGTTCAGGATAAAGATGAAGGCTAGAAAGCCCAAGTATGTAGTACCTGACACTAGCTCTGAAGAAGAAAAAGTCGAACCAACTCTAGGGATAGTTCCCTACACAGAGAGGTTGGAGCTCACTGCTTACACTAATTTGGAAGTGGGGGATATAGATCCAGAGGGCTGGAGAGCATGCATTGAAGAACATCAACCTGATGAACAAGGATCAACTAGACCAAGCACTGATCTCCAACTAGTTCAGATTACTGAAAAAGATGATAGAGAAGGGCAAGATGAAGATCAACAAGCTCAGGTCAACAGGGATCTTATTCAAAGTCAGATTGATTTACAAGGGTTTTCAGGAGAAGATACTGAACAAGATATACCACCAGAACAAGCTGCAGATGAGCAAGAGTTTGTAAATCAAATTGAGGAATCAGTGGCAGACATATTTCAGGAACAGACACTGGAAGATTTACAGACTTTTGAAGATATGAACTTGCATGGAACTACAGTCGGAAACATGACTTACTCTCTGGAAGGACTGATTAAAAAGTTCAGAAAATTGGCTAGAGAAGGAGGGAATGCACGCACCTCAGCAGAACAAGCAAGTGAATATGCAGCTAAACTTGAGTCAGAGTTAGAGGAAATCCAACAACAAATAAATCCTGACCAAGTAATGGAACCATCTCCATTAGCAATTCAAGCTTATGAAGAAGAAGTGCAGAGAAATGAAACTCAAGAAGCTCAGCAGAGAAAATATTTTATGGAAGACACTGTCAGTCAATATCTCATAACACAGACGAATGCTGAAAATCAAATGAATCAATGGCTCCTTCCACCTCAAGTCAGGGATGAAGTAGTTCAGAGAGCAATTGTAAGGATGAATGATCCTGAATGGGCCGCGGAACAGAAGAAGAGAGTAGAAGAATACTTTGGAGTCCAAGGATTTCTAGATTCAGAATCTACTACTATTCCTCTTCTACTAAACGAACCTGTACAGGAAGATCCCACAGAGATCTTAAATCAGCATAGCCTTGAAGTTACTGAGAAGGTAGATACCAGCACGTCATTGATTTATGATTCAGGTATAGGCAATTCACAACATGATGACACTGATAGAGTTCAAGAAGAACATCCAGAGCCTGACCATGAGCAAAACTCAGAACAAGTTCAGGAAGAAAATGTGGAACCTGCTCAAGAAGGAGGCCAAACAGAAGAACAAGAAAATGAGAATGCTGGGGATGAGCAAGAAGGAGCACAAGAATCCGAGGGAAATGAATCAGATACATCTGAAGGATCATCCCCCGGAAAAGATGTCCCAGAATTGCTACCTGCGAGTTATTGGGGAAAGAATAGTCCAAAGGTGAGGTTATCAATCCCTGATAGCATTGAAAAGAGGACTGAATTTACAGAAGAAGAAATCAAGGTTAAGTTTAATGGAAGAAAGGAAGCATTGGAGAATTACTTGGGGATGTCCAAAATGATTGTTCCGGACAAAGGATTTCATCCCAAGTGGCTGGATCATAAGTGTATCAGCTACTGGAGGAGGATCAATGAATGGGACATTTTCATGAGACACAATAACAAATGTGGTTATGTGGAACTGACCAGGGAGTTCTATGCTAACTTTGATGTTGAGGCAGAAACAACATGGATTAGGGGGAAAACAGTGCAAGTCACTGTAGAAACTCTAAATGATCTGATTCAGGCACCTTTGTTAGAACAGCCAGAAGTCAAATCCGAAGTCCTACTGAGGAAGAAAACTCAAGGAAATAAACTTGTTAATGCTAGAAAAATGGCATTGGGATTCTGTTCAACACACAGAGGAACTGAGCAGAATAAGATTCCATTGAAGAATTTGAAGCCTGAGTACTTGCCTACACTTGATTTCTACTACTCAAAGCTCAGACCTACTACAAATTTTCAAGGACCCTCAGCCGGAACTTTCGAGGGATTTGCATTGTTATGGTCAGGAAGGAAATGCAGTGCTGCACACCATGTTCTCAATGTTATTAAGTCAAGAGTTGGGGAAGATGCAGCATTGGCTTATCCGAATTTAATCAGAAGACTTTGTGAGAAACAAGGAGTCTCAATCACACCATTTTTACCAGAGATCATAAAGATAGATCCTCCTATTCCATTACCCGAAGACACTTTAAGGGGAGAGTTGATTTACCAAATGCCAGATTTAGAGGAACAAACTTCCGAAGGATCAGGATCAAAGGTGCCATCTCCTAAGACAAAAAGGGTCTATCTTCCTTCAAAGTCAAGATCATATCAGTCAAAAACCACAACAAAAAGGACAAAGACTGTAACTCCATCTCCTGCATTGAATCCTATTCCAGAAGATGAAGAGTTTGAGAACACTTCTGCACCATCTCAACCTGTGAGACAGCCAATGAGGAACACAGTATCTGTGGATGAATCTCAGAATATGAGTACTTCAATCCAAAGTTTTGCACAGTCCATGGAGATGCTAGTGAAAACTATGTCAGAAGACAAGCATGTTCAGAGAGAAATGGAGCAGAAGAGGATTGAACTTGAGCATGTCAGGATTCAAACTGAGGAGAAACTCAGGAAAGAAGAGATGGAGAGGCAAGAGAAGATAAGGAAGGAAGAATGGGATAGACAGGAAAGAATGAGAAGGGAAGAGATGGAAAGATTTGAAAGGCTGAGAAGAGAAGAACTTGAAGAGAGAAGACAGGAACGAGAAAGGGATATGGAACTGAGGAGACAGGAGCAGTATAACAGCACGAGATTGGTAGACATTCTTGCCAACCTAGTCTCGGATCTAAAGAAATCTCCATCCATACCACCTAAAGATCCAGACAATGATGCAGGACCATCCTGAGATCACAGGGGAGTTCTCTGAAACTTTCTTCTTCTTTTTTTAATTACAGTCTCCTTTTTCTTTATTTCTTTCCTGTTTCCGTTTGTTCTGATATAACTTAGGATAGATTTAATATGAAGTTGTGTCATAGTATTGAATTTCAAGCTAATAATAATGATAGTAATAATAAACTCAGGGAAGCTAATAAACTGATAAAGGAATAGAAGATGAGTTTAAAAAGTGGTTCCTGTGGAGACATCTACTTTATAGATTTTCACTGCAAGCATGAGCCGTTCTTGAAAACTGTTCTTAGCTGTAAGCTCTGAGATCGATTGATGTCATTACTGGATAAATGGTTTGAAGGTTTTGTGATGATATTAACCTTAGTGATTTGCATACTATAAATAATAACTGCACAAGGTTAAGAGGATTGATCTAATCTAGTCTCTCTTGGAAGATGAGTGTGCATATTGAGTAAAAAAAAAAAAAAAGAAAGAGAAAAAGAGAGCAAGGGAAATTTTAGAAACAGACGTGGTAAAATAATGTGGATATAAGTAGCTGGCACAGCTGCCCCTCTGATTTATAAGTTGAAGAACTTTAAAAGAGCAGAATCAAGGGCAGGGGAGTTGAAGTTTCATCTGCAATGTCAGGTCATGCGACTCCTCCTAATAATGTGAAACCGAGCTATTGAAAGCCACGGAAGGCCACCCCTTGATATAAAAAAAAAGAAGAGAGTGTATTTCATTTCAGAATACAAGATATGTACATGAGTTGGACAGGATTGAGCGTGAGAAGAGAAATCTGACTAACTAAGGAGCAGAACAATAATTCACATAAGTGCAAATCACTTCTGTTAATGTTTCCATGAAATCTGGTGAATTCAAAGTCAGGTATGAAGCATCAATCAGTTGAAAGAGTTGAGCTTGGGATAGTTGGAAAAGAGAAGGTAGTGATCCAGTGGAGTCTTACATGAACATCTTAATCTCAGAAGCCACTAATTGGACTTATTCTTTGAAACTTTACAAGTTTCTTACCACTTGAGGACAAGTGTTTCTAAATGTGAGGATGGTGATGACAGCCTTTTGTGACTGTCATTTGCGTCCAATTTAGTGTCTTAATGATGATCTTTTGCTCTTAATTCCATTGATTTTTGATGAATGATCATAAAGGATTAGAAAAGATGGAAGAAGAATTAAGATTGCAAAGAAGTTGGAAAATACATGAAAAATGGCTTGAAATTCTGAGTTTTCTTTGTAAGTCTCGCACGCAGTGTTTCTATTGAACTGATCCACGCTTTGTCATGCAGAAGGAAGTTAAGCTGGAAAACAGCAGGAAGTGGAAAGGACATAGCGAGGATAGAAAAGGAATGGTGCGAGGGCTTGTTTCCTAAATCAGGAAAAGACTTAAGGAAAATGTGCAGATGCTGAAGTCCACGCGATGATGATTGACATCGCGAGGAAAGGAAGTCTGTGCAAGACAGAAGTTTTATCCGTTATGGCGAGAAGCAGATTCCTTGGAGAAACTGTGAGACCTCGCCTCGTCAAGAAAGATGATTACATTTCTGACTCTCGCTTTGAAGGAACTGGACAAAGCGAGAGGAGAGCTATTCTGATGCGAGCGGTTATCATCCAAGGCAGAAGCAGTTACAACACCCATCTATAAATAAGACCCTTGGGGAATCAGCTCAGCAGGCGGGAGATTGAAGAGAATAGCTCGACTTTACTCTCCAGTCCACTTTTTAGAATTTAGTAGGTAGGTTAGGATTTAATTTTCTCTGCAATTTACTTTGATGTTCTTCAGATTTGTAATTTGTTTTCGTAGAACTGTAATTCAATTTCGCAGTAGATTTCTTTAAGATTAGTTGTTAGACTAGCTAGAGGATACCCTGGGAGGAGAGTTGCTTTCGGTTCGCTTGTTCATCCATCGTGACGATCATCATCTAAACTCCGACTCGCTCGCTCATCTTTGCATTATTCTGATAGCAATCAGATTTCCAGGTGTATTCGTTTTTTTAATTCTTTGTTATTTGAGATACAAGAAGAATGATTGATAGTGTGAATTTTGTACTTGTTAATAACATTTGTTTTGAATGTTTATGTGGTGTTTTGGTAGCACTTTACTCTTGTTGTGTTTGTTTTGTTGTTTGTAGGAAGATGGCATGGCAATGGAAAAATTAGAGCAAAGTGGATGCAAGAAGCAAAGTTGGTAGACAAGCCCATCCATTACACAACCACAAAGAAAGGGACACATTACCAAAAAGAAGAAAAGAGAGAAGAAAAGCCAAAAAAGGGAGAAGAAAAAGAAGAAAGGGACAAGCAAGAAAAAAGTGAAAGAAAGAAAGAAAGAGACATGCAACCATGACTTCCCTAGTCATGGCCATGACTAGGTAGAAGACCCAAGTCCATGGGCCCAAGCCATTACATAATTGAAGAAAGGGACAATGCAAGAGTAGGAGAAGAAAAAGAAAGAAAAGAACAAAAAGAATAGGAGAAGAAAAAAGAGAAAAGAACAAAGATTGAAAGGGATGGGCAAGAAAAGAAGAAAAGGAAGAAAGGGACACATCAACAAACAAGGAGGAAGAAAGAAATAAAAAGAGAGGGAGGAAGAGAAAAAAAGAAGGAGGCCAAAAATAAAAAGAAGGAAGAGAAGGAGGATAGCAAGAAGAAGAAGAAGCTCTAATCCTTGGAGTTTGGTTGTATCTCTTCTTTACATTTGTTTTCTTTTCTATGGATTTAGAGTAGTTTTTCATTTTCTCTAGTTTAAAGACTTGATTAAGAATGGCTTTTGGAATTTGTGAGATGATGTAATTTGTGAACTATGAAACTTGATGTTTGTTGGTATTTATGCAATTTCTATGTTTAAGGTTTACTATTGTTGAATTGGATGAATGTTTAGGGCCCAAATATTTGTCTAGTTTGATAATTGATTGCCAATTCAATTTGGGTATCCGTAATTGTACTTGAATTGAATAGGTGGTAACCGGGTTGATTAGTTCCTTCCCGGGGAATTGTATAATCGAATTGTGAATTACTCCGCGTAGGTAGTAATTGGTTCGAATCAGGCTTTTCTAGATTATAATGCAATTAGACAACATCTTCTACGGGCGTACCTAGGAGTGTTAGTTTGATTAGGGGCAATTAACGGGCGTACCTTAATTGTCTAAACTGAAAGGAAAAGTTGGTTGTCTAAGCGGACCTGACAACTATAACTGGTTTATCAATTAGCACAATGTTTATGCATCGATGATCTTATCCAAATGCCATTCCAAATCAATCTTTGAACTAGAGGTTTTTAATTCCAATACTTTGTTTTAAATTTATGTTCTTGACCTCACTCATCATTTTCATAGTTTGTAGAATTACTTAGTTTTTAGTTCTTGTTATCATTTTATTGTTCTCAAAATACAAAACCCCCCCTTTTAAATATTGTATATATTATGAGAATGTGGTATTCCAATCCCTGAGGACTCGACCCTTGTCACTGCTATACTATATTCATTTTGTGCTTAGTGACACAGGAATTAAATTATCTTTTGCAGCTATACGACAAGCTGCCAATGATCGGTTATCAGATTGTGAATTTCTTATCTTTCTGGTTTCTATTTCCATTTCGTAATTCTGTTTCAGCAGAGTATAAACCTCAATTTCATTATTCAATCTGAATTTTGCATCATATCTTTAATTCGATTTTCGAAGATCATAACACTTCCACATTTTTAATGCGCAAATTGTTCGTTCCAATTACGTAAGAAATTTGGATATTGTAACCGAGTTAGGTATGATCTGGCAGAGTTATGAACTTACTCGATTTTCTGTCAATGTTATGCTTATAGATGAGAATCATAAGGTTTAATGTTCAGAACTCTAAAAGGTTCCTAGAGACCCATGCAGTGTTAATCATCGCTTGATAATCTTTGAGAATCAATAATTTTGAGTTCATGAACCTGGATGCAAAAGATTCTACGTTCATAATTTTCTAAAACAGAAATTCCAGAAGGTAGTTATGACAGTTATAAATTCTGATCATTTACTTCGAATAAGGATATTCCCTCGCTTCATCCTAAAAGATGATGCGAGGAAATATCCAGATAGATCTATTATGACAAAGGCTATTCAAATACTCACGCGATGTCAATCTGACAAAGCGAGAGGAACAATCTATAACAGCAATAGACTTGATATCCATTTTAAGGGGTATCAATCATTTACTTTTACTTCTTATACATATATAACCATTATCTATAAGTAGGAATTGAGTACCTCGCCGCATTCTTACAGAAACTATCGCGAGGCATTCAGTTCTTTGTATAAACAAAATCTGGAGAACATTCTTTGAATATTAGCTCCCTCCACGCTGTACAGACATAGCGCGCGGAAAATTGGAATGTTCATAGTTTGAAACCCAAAATAGTTACTGCGAGCTATTTTGGACACTTATTTTGCAGAGTTATTTCTCAAATTCTCTTTCTTGGGAAAGTTATTTCCTAATTCTGTCTAGTTTCCAATGTATATTTTGGAAGCATCCTTGCATTTTGATTAAGAGGATTCAGAACCCTCAACGTCTCTTTATACATATAATACTACATATACATATAATATTTTGGGATATTTCCCAGTATATGATGAGTAATCTTACTTCATGATTACAAAATTACAATTCATATGTGCAACACGTATTACTATTTTACACTGGTACGCTGAGAGAGATGATGATATAGGTTTACTCAATCATTATTTACTCAGGACTGATAAAGAACAAACTTGTTCATCAGTTGGGCATTTATTACCTGTCGTTTAAAAGGGAAAGATGTTTCAAGAATCATCTTTTGTCCTAAAAATTAGTAGAGTATCAGGAAGATTAATTTCCGGGGTTCATGGTATTATAGTTATCACTATAGCTATGAGAAGGAGATTAAACATTTCTCTTCAGTCTACTAATCCTGAGTCAAATCATGGATATTTGGAACTGTTTACAGAGATTTCTTGAGCTAAATCAGTTATACAAATCTGAATAGTCTGGATAAGTCAAGGAAGTTGAATAGCAATTTCATCTTGATATACTTACAAGACTATTATTCCTTATGAATACTTGCAGGAATTACTCTGAAGAAATAAGTCTTATGAAAACATTGGATGATAGATTTAAATATTAGCTTTTTCATTTGTTGTAGAGGACATCCAGTACAGGATCATAAGAACAGTTTGATCAGGGTAATAAAAAGAACAACTTCAAGTTCAGATGAATATAGTAAGATTTAGAAGTGACCTCGAGTTGTCAAAGGTTTAATCTGAGTCTGAAAGAAAAAGGTTAAGTGACGATTCTGAAAGCTTTTATCACAGAAAGAGTCTGACAGATCATTCTGTGATGATAGTATTCCATGATTTCAGAGCTTAGAATGTCATGACACTGAATCATAAGTACCTGTCTTGGGAAGTGATTGAAGACATGAAGAATTGATTAAATTGTGTAAAGGATTTTTCTATCTCAATGAACTTTCATTATGTTTTAGCCAATGAAGTATGATAATCTCATCATATTCTTATTTCATTTGATTTGGTCGGTAACACCTTAAACACATGAATAAGATCATAATGTTCTACATCATTTTAATTGTTGTCTTTACTACATTTACAGCTTTAAGCATTTACATTTCAGTAGTATTCTTTAGTAATCATCATTACAACATTCTTAAATCAAGAGTAGAGACAGATTCTAAAGCTAATAATTCTATTAAAACACTTCTATCGTGTAACTCTCTTTTGAACGATCCCGACAATTAAAATAAATATTGCAGCTTGATACCGTGCGCTTTCGGTAGGAAAAACTAGGCAAGCTTTTTAACAGCCCTATAGAGATTATAGTGTAAAGGCTGTTGGGGGGCACTGACCGAGGTTTCACCTCAAAAGCTTCAGTGATAAAGACAAATCACATATTCATTTACCTCTATAGCACAATTCCAACGATTTCATAAGAACCCATTAGATTTTGAGAACAATAGAGTCTTCCAAATTCCTAAAAACCGCGTGAATACCCAAAGGAAACCCTAGCCCTATTTCGAGAAGACCCAGCAAGATTAAGATTAGAGGAGACCAAGTACGTACCTTCTACTTCTTCTTCGACCTTGTATCTTCCTACAGTTGCTTGCCTGGAGGATTTCGTTCAGTTTGGAAGAGGAGGAGATGCGGTTTCGGTGGTGTGGAGAGAGATAATTAGGAAGGATGTGGTGGTTATATGGAGTAAATTCGAACGGGTGCAAGCTTTGGGAAGAGTGGTGGTGGTAAGTGGTCTCAATTTAAATTTGGGTTTAAACATAAGCTTTACCATATATATGCTATGTGTTTACCATGTCTCGGATATAACTCTTTACCACATATTCTAATAAACATTTACCAAATCATTGAAATAATATCATACCATATATGGCAATACATTTTACCACATTTAAGTGTCATAAAATAATAATATATAATTTAAATTAATTAAAAATTACATAAAATAAATTAATATTGAATAAATAAATATAACATAATATAAAATTTAAATAAAGTAAATAACATATTTTTTAAAACACTAGTTTAAATTATTAACATATGACATATATATGCTACATCTTTACCATGTATTCTATAGAACTCTTTACCATAATGTACAAAAACCTTTTACCAGATCGTATATAGCATACTTTACAACATATAGAAAAACATTTTACCACATTAAAACAACACAACACCGGACGGCTAATGGGGACATTTACATGACCGTCCTCTACTCCCACAACATTTTAATTAAATGTTTACCAAACACAGCCTTTATATGTTACTATGTTCCGTGAAATCATTACCAAATCAACAGTGCGCACTTACCACATTCATTAAAATTAATTTACCACGTTGTGGCAATATATAATATTTTTATATTAGGTAATTTGGCTTTATATTAGGTAATCTGGCGATTAATATATTTTTATATGCACTTTTTGGCCATATATAATATTTTTAATATTTAATATTTTTATATTAAACTTACATATCTTGACTCTCCATATAAATATGTAGCGGAACATATATTAGTATCATTAAATATAATGATTTGAATGTGAGAAATAAAGGTAGTAGAAAACATTAAACATTAAACATACAAGATTCTTACATGATTATCTTACATACATACATGATTAATCTTACACACATATTAAACATTAAACATTAAAACATACATGATTAATCTTACATATGTAGTAAATAGTAATAATTTGAATGTGATATATGAAGTAAAAATCTTCTTTCAACAACATACATATCGGATGAATTACCATAATTGTAATGAATTGAAATAATAAAAGAATACATTATTCATTTAAACATAATAATGACTTTGGTTTTCAACGTAAACACTCGAACGAAGCGGTTGCCACACTCATTCTTCTGGTTTACCACACTCATTCTTCTGATTTACCATTTACATGGGATACGTACACCAGAGATAGTTTAAATGATTGACCACATAGAGTGTATATGAATTACCACATACAGTGTGACCAACTACGTATAGTAAATTTACAATACATAATGCAGATAATTTACCACATATACTGTAAAGATTTACCACATATAGTTGATGAATTACTAGACACGGTATTGGTGGATGAAATTTATAGTTCATATTTACCACATAATGGATAAGAGTTTTACCACAATACTCAATGTGATTTACAACATCTAGTGTTGTTGATTTACTATGCCTATTGTATATAATTTACCATATAATGAAGATATATTACCACATTACTGTGTATGATTTACCAAAGAAAATATAAGTACTTTTTGCATGGGAGTAGCACCGTCCTTCAAACAATCGTCTCTCACACTCTGTTTTCCAAAAAGCTACGCACGGCCCAAGGGACGACCGTCCCCTCTCACCGCAGGACCGTCCCAATTCTCCTGTTTGACACTGAACATTGGGACGCCATTGGGACGGCCGTCCCATTACCATCAGGACCGTCCTCAATCTTCTATTTTGACTCAGAACGTTCGGGACAGTCACAGGACGGTCTGTAGGGACCGTCCCCTCTCAGTGAATGGCACACACGGGCCTGGGGGGTGCTCGGACGGTCGTCCCTTCGCAGTCAATAATGCTTTACCATATATGTTCTATAGATTTACCAGATGTTCACATACCACTTTACCACGTTAGGAATAGACACTTTACCAGGTTCTTTGATTAATGCCACCACAATTTCATTATCAAACCAAAACAACATACCAACATTCATCATCACATAGAACCATAAGCAAACATAAAAATATAATCCAACATCAAGAACTTCAACTTCCAATATGTCCACATTGCACTTGCAAAAATAAACCATAAAAAATATATGGCAATCAAGTGTTTGTGCTTCAATTAACCAACAAAAATGGACATGTCCACATAACCTACTTAGAAACTCTAGAAACTCGCGGGTTCTTGCACGTACGCACGTTGTGGCCGGGCAAACCGCATAAACCACATTTCCCACGACCCCCACTGGTTTGGGAGGGGATGCGTTTTGTTTTCGGTCGCCCCGGCTGCGAACGCACGTCGGGGGGTTGAACTGTGTCGGTCGTCTCCACCGTTGCTTCTTCCTCGTGTATCATAGATATGGGGTAGATAGCACTTTCGTACGCCTTACGAAACATTTCAACGCTGTATCCCCTATCCACGTAATCGTACGCAGAGACGTGCATGTCCGAAATGCAAATCATGGCGTGGGCACAGGGATAACCACGGATTTTCCATTGTTTACACGAGCACTCCCGCTTGTTAAGATCAACTACCATCCTCGACAACTCATCCCGCACCTCGTACAATCCGGCATTCGACCTAACACATATCAATGACCTCGACTTGTCCAAATTAGCTTGTAGTTTTCTTTCTATTCTAGGACACATATCTTTGAACCATCCCGCCGACTCCTGCCTCCTATCACACATCATTGTTATAACTTTCAATCTTATCAAATCCACCATGGCAGCTGGTGGTAGACCTCTAGCAATCTTTATCCATGAGTTCCAACTCTCAACCACATTATTATTTAAAACACCCCATCTCATTCCCGGGAAGAACGCATTGGCCCACCGTTCCGGACGGGAACGTGCAACGAAAATCTTGGCAGGTTCCTTAAATGTATCAAATATCTTCTTCATGTATTTTTCATAGTCGAATGCATGGACGGATTTTGCAGCCAACTGGAAAATGTTAGCCCATTTATTTTTGTTGTGTACAGGAAATGAAGACAACACCTGTTACAATCAAGTACACGTAATGCATCAAACAAACCATTCAATTCAATAAGAATCCCGAGTTACTATGATATTTTAAAATGGGATACGTACATCAGTTTTAAAATTCTCTATTAAATGACGTAGACATATTGCATGCAAACTTTGTGGGAATACATCTCTTTTTGCGTTCATAAGCCCCGGGTGCCTATCCATGAATAAAACAAGCTTCTCAAAATCGAAGTCCTCTCTTTGTGCTTCTATGGCTCCACGCAATTTCTGACAAAACCATCCCCAACTATCGTTGGTCTCACCATCAACCACTACAAAACATAGAAAATTAAATACCATATAAACTTATGTATGCATAAAGTAACAAAATATTTATGCATAAACAAAATGCGCACTTGCAAATGCTACGGTGAATATGCCATTGTTCCCGTCTTGCCCTATGGCCGCAAGCACATGCCCTTTCCACTTTGTCTTTATGTGTGTGCCATCAAGAAACAAAATTGGACGGCATCCAACCAAGAATCCCCGCATGCACGCGCCCAAGCAAATAAAGGTCCGGTGGAACTTGTTTGTGTCGGGGAATATCTCAAAATCGGCAATAGTACCGGGATTCGAGTCCTTGAAGGCTTGGCACATATCCTTTAATCTATTGAATGAATCCTTGTCTTTCCCATATATTTCTCTCAATGCTATTTTTTTCCCCATCCAAGCTTTATGGTAGGGTATATGTATGCCATAACCAATCTTTATATCATCAATAGCTTGTCTTGCCCTATATGCCGGATCAGTTCTCACCTCATCCATAATCATACTAGCGACCCAGTTAGATGTGGCTTGTGGATGATTTGTATCCATTATACGGTTAACTCCGCAAGTATGTTGTAGGGTACATGTCCGAATGCCGAATGTCTCATCCGACGTACGATACGATGCATACACACGCCACCCACATTCTTCCACCGTACATCTCACGATAACCTTGTTCTTCCCATTCTTCACGTATCTAAACCCTTTGTTTGTGGCAACGCAATATGTCCTAAGAACCCGACGAAAATGCTCAACATTTTCGAATATTTGCCCTTTTCCTTGAATGCGCTCAATGCCTCCCGAGCGTCCACCCAAAGCCTCTCTACTCACCAAAGCCATTTCATCCGGGTTTTCAAAATCACATGCATCTTCAACCCTACGTAAAAGATCCCTTTGTCATTCTACCCATTGTTGATGTGCCAAAATGAATGATATAAAATAAGCATAAAACAAATCATACCTTCTCCTTTTCTCCGGCGACCCCTTGGACATGGCTATCACATTGCACAAATGTACATTTGTTAGCATGTGATATTGAATCATCAATTTAATGTCATTGTCCGTTCTTATTGTTACAAGCAACTTATCACCGGGGGCTTCATATTTGAGATTGTATAACAGAGGATCAAAATCTGGCCATCGTTCTATCATCTCCATATGCACATCATTCACCATAGTCTCATTGTTTATAGAGATTGGGCACTTCTCATCGTTGTACTGAAAAATCCCGAGAACGGTAAAGCTACTACTACTATTGCTCATTCTCTTTTCTACAAAATGCAAACAAAACAATATTACCATTCAATGATTTCACATTACCTATCAAATATATCAAATAACCCGATAAGTAAAATTATCACATTCACATTCTAATGTAGATAAACTGTCACAAACAAACAAGCAAACAAATAAAGACATGTTTCCACTCTACACAAGCAATGAACACAATACTAACAAAAAAACCTAATAAACAAAGATTGAACTCCTTACTCCAATAAGCCCTAGCTGGAAGAGCAGATTACAAAATCCCGATGGAGCGTCGTCCACATCCACCTGCTCTTGCCGTCGTGCGCGTCCTCCTTCCCGTCGTCCGCCGTGAAACAGTCGCCACCACCCTTCTACACTGAAATCGCGGGAAGAGCAGAATACAAAATCGCGATGGAGTGATCGATTGAACTGAACGTTGGAGAGGAGTAGGGCATAGGAGGGTGAATTAGTATTTTCCATTTCATGAGGGTATTTTAGAATTTTCTCACTTGTGATTAGATTAGTTAAATGATATTTGCTTAACTAATGTTAATAGGGGTCCTTTGTTGTGATATGTTTGTAGAGGGGGTCTTTGACTCTAATGGGAGTTTTTGATAGGGCCCAAGTGTAAGAATCCCTAATAGATTAGAATCAATGGAATCCCTTTGAGCATATTTAATGTGTCTTGGGATTGAAACAAGCTTTATTTATAATGTATTGTGAAAAAACTGAACAGGTTTTACCTTTTCCTTAAAATTTGCTGTGGCCAAGAAAGTATAATCTGTGATCAAGATTCAACAGTGTTACTACTACAACAGCAGTACAGCACACGGTGCCTCAATTAAACTTTACAATGAATAACGGAAAGAAAAATTTCATGAAAAATGAATCATGCCACGTAAAAATAACACCTGTACCCTTGGGTAGTAAATAAAAAAGCATATTCAAATAAATCTCGTAATTCGGATGAGGATTTGTATAAGCGGCCAAGTCCATGCATTCCAACTCTAGTTTGGGGTTTGATTCCCCACCCGTCTCCTATCTCTCCCCCTTTATTACTTTGTTGTGATGGCCAGCAAAAGCCCAAAAGTATTTAAATTTGAGCCCACTGCGAATAATTATTATGGGCCCGCCCAATTACACCTACAACTAATACTATTATCCAGCCCAATTAATTAACTATATAAGTTAGAGCCGTTGGCACTTAACTTTATCATTATGCCTTCGGAATCAGTCGTCGCCGATCGCCGCCATTCCCTCCAGTCCTCCCGACCCTACCCATCCCCGTCGCCGTTCCCGGCGGCATACCCAACTCCCGTCCATCCGTGCGCCTGCCTGAGTGCCGTTCCCATTCCTCTTCCTCTCCCTCCCTCTGTTGTGTTGTGTTCCTGCGTCTGACCCGTCTGTTCACTCTGTTGGTGTGGGTTTGGGCCCGGCTATTTTCATCGTCTAAGTCTCCACCGGCCACGGTAAGGCGTTCTTTTCGATTTTGAGTTGCTTTTTTTGGTGCTTTTGTGTACGTATGTTGGTGTGGGAAATATTGAATATGATTTCCGACATTATGTGATTTGTGAAATATAAAAACCATGATTAAAGAGCAAAGGTTTTCCTGTTATTTGAATTGGCTGCTGCTCGATGCATTTTGAAGTCATAAATGTGTGTGCTTCTATGTGTGTTTGTTGAGTTCACTGTGAAACTTTGAAGCTGTGAAGCAGTGGCGGTTCAGCTGGTAGGGCCGGAGCTTAAGTAGACAAAATAATTACATATACTTTTGTTCATAAAAGAGTACAAAATATGAACAAGGTTGTAATTGTTGGCATGAGCACCCACCAACCCTTTCCCAGACCTTTAATAGCTCCTTAAAAAATATGAAAAAGGTTTAACCACAAGAAAAATAATAAAATGTATAAATTAATTCAAATAATTTGTTTGCAAGAAATCTACTAAATTGATATTGTCGGTTGTACATCTTTTGATGCCGCTGCAATATGGATTCATTATTTATAGAGGTAAAAACATATTTTTCAATATACGACACTATAGTATTACTTATCAGTTTATCTCCCAATTTATTCCTCAATTTTATTTTCATAAGATTCATTGTCGAGATAATTGGTAAGATCAATGTTAATTCAATCAATTTATAAATAATTGGTAAAATTACATCATACAACTGCACATCATAACTCTTATCAATTGATGAAAAATAAGTTAGATAAAATTCATAAAGATGAAGTAATTATCTCTATCAAATTTGGAGAATTGAGCTATATATATTATCAAGATAACAAAGTAGCAATTCGAAGTTGTTTCAGTGAATCGGCTATTCATCTCTCACTTCAATCAATCGAAAGCCTAGAAAAATATTATTTAAGTGAATTTAAAAGTACCTTAATATAGAAGCACAATTCATATGTCAAATTAAAATAATAAAAATACTAATTTTGGATTGAAGTAATAGAATAGAGTGTTCTAATTTAATTCTAATCTATAAAATTAAAATTAATAATATATATATATATATTATTTTTTAAAAAAAATGAGGTGGGGCCCGGGCCCCACCTGGCCTATGCCTAAGTCCGCCTCAGCTGTGAAGTGTGTGTATTGTGTGAATCTGCAGAATCAGGTGGTGTAATTATGGGTTAATGAGATATCATGTAGGATGATCTTTATCGATTAATCATACTAGGATGATTATTTGTATTAAACATATTATGCTATCATATCCTTTGCAAATCCGAAATCCTTTGTATATTTGTCCTGTATCAATTCCGAATATATCTAATTTGTATCTGTATCTAGCCTATCTGTATCCTGACTCTGAATTTGAGGAAAAAAAATATAGAAGAGTACTATCTGTCCGTACCCTACTTCTGCAGGATGTTGCAAATTACAACTTTACATCGTTAACCTATCTGACCTCCAATCAGATTATAAAACCCTAATGTTACTGTTGGAAAATGTCAATGTTCGGAAATTACACCTGGATTTTGAAAAACTATGTGTTGGACACTGTTGAATCGCCTTCTACATAGCCGGGGATTGTGCCATAGGATTCTAAGGTGCGATCCTTTGATTAGACGGTGATTATATTAGGCTGTAATGTAATTTTCAGTTACTGGAAAATTTTCAACAATGATGGGTTGTTAATTTGTTTTCATGAATAGCAATGTTGCATATATGAACTTATGTAAGTTGGGCTTCATAGTTTCCATATTCTCATGATGATAATTGCAAGTGCTATATGGTAACTGGATATCAAACATATGTGATTCAACTCAGCATAGAATATAAATTTTATGTGCATTAGATGTTCAGAATAGTTATATGGCACCATTTGCTCGATCGGGGATAGGTGTTGGGTCAACAACTATCTAGTGTCGTATAGTGAGTGTGTGAGGTATGCTGTAGAGTGTAGACTTTATGTATGGAATAACAGATCATGTACTGATGAATTTCCTCTATTCTTGATTCTAGAAATTCTAGTCTTGTTCCCTCACTTCCATATCTGCCATCTAAATAAATTCTATGGTGTTTTTGGGTGTATCTTGCTGCTGCTTTCTGTCAGGAACATGCTTTCTGGTTTATCTTTCTCTTAATATACTGATGAGCTGACTTTTGTTGTATGTATAGTCATGTGGTACACGAATAGAATAAGCCTTCCTTTGTTTCACATGTGATTATGTGAAGATTGACATTTTTATTCAACTCATGAAGGCAAAACAACATGGTAGGCTTTAAGAATAGATATATGGTGATGGAGGTTTTCCTGGATCCTGATAAAAAATTTACAATGGATGAACCCATTATAATTACTGAAATCAATTTGCTAGAAGCCATCAAAGATAGCATCCTCACTCATTTCGGGGAATGTGGTCTAGCATCATCTTCCAATTCCTTCAAAGGTAAGTTTACTGGCTTGGCCACCTTCTTCTTTATCAGTTAATTGTAACTGGAATTATTTACTATCTTGTTTACACTTCCACTTTCTCCTATGTAGTGAAGTATGTGAATCCACTCACAAAAATCTGTATATTCAGAACTTCAAGAGAGGATTACCAGAAAATGTGGGCAGCGATCACCTTAGTAAAGAGTATCGGGGGCTGTCCTGTGGTTTTCAACCTTCTTGACCTAAGTGGTAAGGATTCTTCTCGATTTTTTAAATTTATTTATTTATTTTTATTTTATCATTATTGCGTTGACTCAAAATGTGGGGTAAGTATAGATTGCCCTACTGTTATACGTATTTAATAGACAACTTACAAAATTTTATATTAACAAGATAGTTTCTGTTACTGATTAGATCATATTTTTAGCTACAATTTCTTCAATTTATAATATGCATACTACCTGAGATAGTTATGGTAAGTTTTTAAGGTGACTAATACAGAGGGAAAAAACTTTCATGCATCTCTTGTTTTTCATAGTTTGAGAAGTTCAGATGTATACTTGGACTTGGATGTTCAGATGGTTGGTGGCCTCTTTGTAGGAGCATTGCAGAGTTGAGGTTTTACCTCTAAAATGTGCCGCCTTTCTATTTGTTGCACGAATTCTTGTTGCTTCCGTGTGCAACCTCACTCTTTGTTTTCTTTCTTTTTCTTCTTCTTGAGCCCGAATGTTTGATGCATGTCAAGTTGTTGTGTTATAAGATTATCTCCTTTCCCTCTAAGCTGGCTATATCTGTGTAGTTCTCATCGAAAGTAGCATGCATTCTTTTAGTAATTGCCAATTTGTCTCTTTAAAATTACATGAGAATATTCATTCTTTTCTTTAGGAAGTATCAGGGCCTGCAAAATTGCTGCTTTGAAGTGTGATGAGATGAAATTTGAGCAATTCAAATTATCAGCTGGAGACCGCCTTCCTGCTGATGCCCACCAAAGAATGCAAAACTCTCTTGAGAAGATAAAGCAATTGGTGCATTAACACTAAAGAGATGTGTAGTTCTATCAATTTGTTGGGTTTAACACATCATTTTCTTTTATTCAATTATGTTCCAACAATTTGTTCTTTTGATACCTTCTTCAATGTTAATTATTACTACCCCATGTGTGGTTCACAATGCCCATATTATAACCATTTGGGACAGATTACATGAACCAGTTATCTGAATAACTGGAAGATCCAATAATATCTACTAGCTTTCGCTAATCAAACAGGAGCCAGGCTTTCACCAAACAGATGAACATCTTGAGGTTCAAACAATACAGTCTGTTCCCGGTAAAATGCTTCATTTGTTAGATCAATCTCCCTAAAGCTTTTGTCCATGAACTTGTAAGCTGTTATCTTTCCAGGTACATGATACACCATAGTGTCTGCTGTCTCTCTGCTATCTCCCCTGACAAAACACAAGGTTCGAGCCATACCTGGAAGCCGGCCAAATTTGTCATGGTACTGAAACAACCATTTAGAGTAATCACCTTGCAATTGCAGTACTGCTATTGATTTGTCTCCAAGGTCTGAGACTATGATAAAATGGTACAGAAAGCCATTTGATTCTTGAAGTTGGCAATGGCAGGCTGCACCACCTCCGCCTCCTCCACGTTGGGGCCAAGGAACTTGCGCATAAGGTAAGTTACCAATGACATTTTTTTCAATGTTGAAGTACGTGTGGGCCCTAGGATGATTGTCCCAGTGAATAGCGTTCTTCCAATAAACACCAGAGGGAAAGTTTGTACCAATATAAGCTGTGAATGAATCTAATGCAAGCGTCCATGTTTGGCTCTCTGAGTTATAAACCTCAATCTGACAGCACTGACCATCCCTAACAGAGGGTTTCCTTGCAGCCCTGATGCAAATGATTTTGTAATTAGATGATTTTAAAGGATCAAATGCTAGGTTGAGCCCCAGAACTCTTTCCGTGCTTCCGTCAGTAAGGTGAATATGCCTTGATTTCTTGGTGGTGGGATTGTAAACGTAGCAACCCCTTTGGGGATCCTCCGACTCCAGCAATAGCAGGCCATTGCAAGAGCTCAATATTTTGGGATTAGGAACACTGAAATGATAAGGTACCAAATTTTCTCCATGCAGAGGATCAAAGTAAAAGAACTGTGAGGTCGTCTGGGTACGGAAAATGAAGGAGGGTTGGGGTTTGCAGTGGCGGAGAGCATGGAGTTGGCTGAAATGGTGGGATGAGATGATGGATAGCCAGTATTTGCATACCAGTTTGAATCTGGTGAGAGATTTTGTGGGCAATCGGAGAAGGATTTCTATCACTGTGTCGTCGTTCCAGACGAATCTGCCTGCTGCTAAATCCATCTTGGACTTCAGAGTTTGCTCTGATGCAGTGAAAAATCTAGAGAAGAGGAAGATTCATATCCCTGAGGCCTGAATCAAGAAACGAGGATTGCGCTGTGAAAGAATAATTTGGTAGTATATATAAAAGGAGGGACGAGGCCGGCCTCGATGGAATCAATGTGAACCAAACAAGTTGAAAAAAATGCAAATTCTCCAAATAAATTGGGCATCCACAGCCCGAAGTGGTTCATATGCTGGAAAAGCAATTTCTCCCGCATATACGGGATTGCTTTATAGCCATTAGATCTGAATCATTATTTAATTAATGATGTAGATGATATGAGGATAGTAATGTAATTTGCTTTGTTTTTATTAATTTAATACTTCCTCCGTTTTTTAAAGATTGCTACATTTGCAAATGTGTCACTGTTCATATAACACTTTGACGTAAAATTTTATCATAGTTATACAAGTTAAAATCTAGTCAAGTGGGATCTTGTTAGATTCATCTCGTCTTGTAGTTCTTAGATATCGAACTTTAGAATTTTTACTTGTACCGAACTTGAGTTATTAATGATTTAAAGTGTGCATTGAACTTCATGCTGGGTGGGTCCGTAGCAAATATTAAAACACAGATGAAGTATTTGTTTTGAATATAGTATATAACTTCAAAACTCAAAAGTACATCATATTCTGCGTTCCTTTTACAACTTTTTCAGTCGTAATGATTGTTATTTACACAGAATACATTCTTCTTGAGGATAGAATATATGAAATGTTGATACATATAGAATGTTATACTCCCTCCGTTTTTAAAAAATTGTAACATTTCTGCGTTTCACGTGATTCAATGCACATTTTTAACGCTTAATATCTCAAATTGTGCAAAAGTAAAAATTATAAAAATTTGATATTAAAAAACTACGCAATTAGACGAATCTAACAAGATCTCACTTGACTATATTTTATCTTGTATAACTGTATAAAAAATTTGAATCAAAGTTACTCAATGAATAGTAACAACTATGCAAATGTTATAATTTTTAACAAACGGAGGGAGTATAATTTAAAACACAATGTCAGATACCTAAGACAGAAACTTAAAATAGAATATTATATAACAAAATGTTATACAACTTAAAACAAAATGTCCTAGAATTTAAAAAGGAATGTTACATACAGAATGTTATACAACTTAAAACAGAATGTCAAATACCTTAAGATAGAATGTTATATAACTTAAAACAGAATGTCAGAATGTCATATACCTTAAAGACAAAATGTTATACAAATACAACTTAAAACAGAATGTCATACAATTTAAAACAAAATGTCATATACCTTAAGAGAGAATGTTATATAACTTCAAACAGAATGTCATATACCTTAAGACATAATGTTATATAACTTAAAACAGAATGTCATATACTTTAAGACATGACATAATGTTATATAACTTAAAACGGAATGTTATACAAACTTAAAAAAGAATGCCATATACCATAACAAAATTTCATACTTCCTCAGTTTCAAATTGTTTTTTCTCCGGCTTTTTCTTCTCCGGCTGTTTCTTCTCCGGCCTTTTTTTCTCCTCAACTATGAAAACTTTTGTTTTTGCTCCAATCATGTTTGCGCCGAAAAAGATAATATCTGGAGAAACAAAAACTTTGAAATTAATACTCGATTACAAAAACTCTGCGTATTCACCGTGAAACAATCATAGCAAATTTTGCGTATTTGGTTGTGGAAAAAAAAGAGTTTTCAAAAAAAAAAAGTAATTATGAAGCGGTTCAATTGTTTATTATTAAATGCATAGGGGAAAAGACACAATTATCCCTACAATCAATATAAACCGTTAGATCAACATTCTATCCAATGTCTGTAAATTACTCCAGCACATGCTTTCCCAGTATGGGAACCAAATCGATCCACAGCCACAAGCCTTCATTTTCATAAATGAAAATTAAATATGCTTATTTCTCGAACATATAACATTCTACAAAGGTTGGCTTATAGTTCTATGCTTCTTAGTTTCATCCAACATCTCTCAGTTTTTTACCCCTAAAAGGACAGCCACACAATTTCACTTATTTGTCAGACACGTAGGCATTGAATCTCTAAAGCTGCAAATACAGATAAGATGAAATTTTAGGTCAAGACAGGCAAAACAAGAATACAAAAAATTGGGAAATTGATGATATTAGGAAATTTCATATTGCAGAATAGGAAGGTGATCACTAGCCAACAATATATTGATAGGAACGTGCTGCAAATATGCATAAGAAATTAGATGTTTTTGTTTGATGAGGGAGGGAACAAGAAACACTGTAATTGAAGAACCCACGCTTTTGAAATTTAAGAATCATGCCCCGTAAACTTTTTGCAGCAGGCTTCTCTAAGGAGACTAGAAGTACTACAACATTAATCTGTCATTCAAACCAGAGACCTGCTTGACATTTTTCTGATGGTTAGAATTCAACAGGATGGCAAACCTTAAGTGAGGCTTGTATTCCTACATGAATGGGATCCAATTTGCAACTATTCCAGAAGAAATTTAATTCTATATTAATAGCAAGATAGAGTTGCATTCACTCCCCTAAATCTGCCCTTGATGCTCAAATAATCACAACTAACAGATATCTACTCTACCTCTCTCTGTGTTTGCCTTACCATACACATAATATAACAAAGTATTCACATACACATAACATACATTGCTCTTCGAATTAGTGCAGTCAAAATTATATATATTAATATAACAAAGTTACCTTAAGAAGCTTGAGTATAATTGGGGGGTTTTAATGAAATCTTTTCTATACATCTTCATTTTGTTGTGCAATAGTGCATCCAAGATCATTGAAAGATCTCGACTACGGCAAAAGTTGAAGAAAAATAGCCACTGAAGAAAATTCCATAGAATAATATTCAATCTATACCTTTGAATAGCTTCACCATGTCCATTAGTCTCTGATGCAACAGTTAGGAAGAGAAGCTTCAAGTAGCCTCTTGATGCATCCTACTAAATCATAAGATGGAAGAAGTAAATATGGATCAACTTTATCAACATCAACCTTGGAAACAATCACACAACACATCAAGAAAATAAACGGATATAAACCAATACGAAATGTAAAGATTAATGACAACCACAAAACATGCTGCTCCAGCTGAAGAAAAAAGAGGAGATACTCCAAATACCCAGAGTGAAGTCATTGCAACCGAACTATGGGTATGGAACGAGACTTACTTTGTCTTGCTTGTTCCCCCTTTCGGATCAACCAACTCATCCAGTTTCTCCTCAACTACAGGGAATCACATAACTGTTATGACATAAATTAAGAACAGTAAGCCTACAATTTTAATGTTATGGAAATCTGTATGCCTGCTTCAAAATGACTGTTCTACATTGGGTTCATGTAACTTCCAGGATGTGTTACAGTGCTGCATTTAGATTATCCATGTCTGGACTTCTTTGACTACGGATAACATTGGTTTTATTAGTTTTCCCTTTTCTTACTGAAGTTGAACAGCTTGTCTTGGGAAGAGAAATGGGTGTTGTCAGTTCTCCTCTTCCACCCACAGGGCATATTTCAACTTCTTCTTAGGTTCAATTGTATCAGATAAGGACTCACTGATGGGTGATTTTCACTACTCATATTTACCACAAGCGGATGGTTGTCATCAAGTAATAAAAACCGGTGAATACCGGGTCGAACCACAGGGAATTTCAGAATATTATTTCATTCCGGAGAAGATTTTAATTGTTTTAAGTTCATTAATTATATTTTATATAGTTAAAAAGAGTTTGATTAATTCTAATGATGATTAAATTAAAAATAGTGACATTAAATTTAAAATAAAGCAAGTTAAAAATTTAATTAATAAAAGTATTAATGGGAGATGCTTGTAATATTTTAAATATTGCCATCTTTATATAAAATAGAAATTGCATATTGATTTAGCATTTTCCAATGTCTAAAAAGATCAATTTTTTAAAATTAATTATTTTATAAAGATTAAAAATATTGTAATCTTCTACAGTTCAAATTATGCTTAAACAGATTTCATGGAAGCTGATTAAATTATCTAACATTCTGCAATCATTATTCTAGGCCTAAATTTGAGTCTTTCCCAAGCATACAAATTTTCCTATAGCAATTATAAGGCACTTTTCATTTCCCAAATCATTGTGCACATGCCAGAATCCATTTATAATGTAATTTATTCCCAATTCCGGTACTAAAATATTAATTCTACTTTTTATCTCCCGATTTAGCAAAGCAGAAATCACTAGATTAGATTCTAACATTCAATTATGCAGAATAGTGTAAATAATCTAACAATTATGGTAAAATAATAATAAAACATGGTAAAATGGATTTTAATACTAAATTTAGAATGTGAATAGATTAATATTATGCCAGATTTAATTTAAGCAGATTGGAACAGATTGATCGATCAGTCCAGATTAGCATATTAAACATATAGATTTCAGAATTCTTTGCTAAAACATAATTATCGATCATTCCCAGGCATCTAATACATAATCCTAATTCAGATTCTAACAATTCTTGCAGATAAACCCAGATTACATAATTAAAACATTGACATATTATATTGCTTCCACAAAAGATGAATTCATACTTCAAAACTGATTCTGAACTCCCGTTCTAGATCACTCATAACACGAACATTATAGAAATCCGTCTACAAATTCGAAACATAACAGTAGATTACATTTAGAGGCAAATTCATAACATTACAAAGCAAGAAAAAGAAAGGCAACACCTAGAATAGGAAGAACACGCCCAGAACAGCGTTCCTGATGCATTCCTCCAGCATGATTATGTGTTTCCGACCTTCTTCTCCCATTAGCAGATGTTTCCAAAGAGTTTCTGTGGTGTTTTCGCAGTCTGTGTTGTGAAAAATGACGAGAAACGGCATTTAAAACCGAGTTCGGGAGGTTAGAAAACTGCCCAACCGCGTCTGTGGCGCAAAAAGTGGCGCTCGGAAGAGGTTTTCGGCGCCACAAAGAGAGCTGGCGCATCCTGACATTTTCCAAATTTTATGTTGTGGCGCAAAAAGTGGCGCTCCAAGGTGCTTTCCGGCGCCGCCAAGAAGGTGCGGTGCATTCTGACAATTTCCTAAAATTTAGTCCGCGGCGCAAAAAGTGGCGCTTGGAGGGCATTTTATGCGCCACCAAGAAGGTGCGGCGCATCCTGAAGCTTTTTCCATCCGAAATTTTCCTAAGTGTTGATGCGGCGCCTGATGTGGCGCCTGAGCATGATTTTAGGCGCCGCCATGCCTATGTGGCGCATTCTGGAGCTTTTTCCAGTGTTGAAAATTCCGAATTTGACATCCTTTGTCCTCCGAACATCTTCTTTCTTCATTTTAATGCCTGAAACATCATTGCAATGTATTAGAATTGCCAAAGTCTTATTATTAAGCATAAAACGAGGTAATTGGACTCGGATAAGCTCAATTTAACCGATCTTATTAATATTTACAAATCACATGAAATATAAACTAAAAAGTAGTAAAATACGGTTTCATGCATGCAATTTAGGCTCGTTTTAACACAATTTAAGCTCATTTAAATGTGGTTTCACAGGGTGCATCAAAATCCTCACACTTAAATATTGCTCGTCCATTGAGCAATGAGATCAATTAACACATCAACTTGCCAATCAAGATAATAAAGATAAAGTCTCTATAGTTCTACCAAATCATAGATTTCAACAACACAATGAGCTAAAAGGATTCAAAGTTTAATGTACTAGAACTAGGCAAATTGATATGCATCAGCTATTAGAACCAGATACCCAAAGCACTTACAATACAGAAAACAGATTAATTATACATATCACTTAATATGGGAAAGTGAATAATGCAAATATGCTTTTCTATTCCAGTCTTTAAATATGCTCAATCCATGGCTAGGTTTCACTATATTCTAGACACTTTGGCTGAGTTGTAGACGGTTGAATTCCAAAAGCTACTCATGTCACCGAATATGTGCCAGTCATCCAGTCAAGAGTTTATGAATTTTTATTGAATCCCCCTTTTTTAATATATTATTCTCTCTCTCTTTTTTTTGATCTTGCATTCTTCAATATATTTTGTTTTCTGTTTGCAAGATTTGAGTACCATTTTTTTTTTCGAATATAGGGGTTTCACTCTGACTTTATTTTAATTAAGCATTTAAAAAGACTTGAAACGAGCATATTTATTTGTAAATAATGATAACTCTCCACATATTAAACAACTAGTCTAATTAATCAAATAGTTTTCTGCAAGGTAAATAGTGTAACACCCCGGATTTGGTCACCCAGGCCGGGACGCTACCGCCACACCCTTCCAAACAAGACCCGATTAAATCGAGCTTATTTAAAAGGATGCTAAGGCTTAAGTTGCATCATTGACTTAAAAATATTTAAAAACCATTCAAATAAGCCCGAAGTTTAATCAGAGTATAATACACGTAATAATATTAAGCAGTGCAGAAGCAAAAATAAACAGGGCCAAAACATGCGGCCAAAACCAGAGTCTAAGTCCAATGCATAAATTAAAAATAATTGAAATGCGACAAGTCTTCTTTTTAAAATGGAAATCCCATCCCTTCATGCGATGCTTACTCTGCGAAATCTGAAAAGAAAATAAAACAACAATTTATCAGTACAAAGGTACTGCGTAAGTTAATATATAGCACAACGAATTTTAAAAGTTTTTAGGAGAGTATACAAAATAATATATTTATTTAAAAAGACGAATAAATAAATTAATTTAAAATCTCTTACACATATTCCACGAATATTTTACCAATGTTAGTTATGATCGAGGACACCCCATTAATATATCCTAGGGACGAACCCACATGACCAACCTTTGGGACTTTATACCCACAAGGACTCAAACATATCCTAGGGACGAACCCTTGGGATCAACCTCTGGGACTCGTACCCACGAGGTAAGTGCATGCAGCGGACCCTATACAGACACACTCTGGAGCCCTAGATAACCCATACGGATACATCTAGGAGTATAGACTCATACATCACAATAATCAATGCCGTTTTGGCTACAAAAGAGGGGGCGGCCCAACGAGCTCACGCCAAGTGCACTTACCCTCTAACACATGGCATCCCACTCGATTAAAACCTCCAAAGTTTAAAATTCACATTTTTATCATTCCAATATATTCGCCACATATCCAGATTTCATACATATCCAAAACCGAGTAGCAATCGACTCTTAGTTCATCGAATAATCAAAATAGCATTTACCGACCAAAAATGACATTATAGCAGTTTCTGAAATCGCCTTTAAAAATGCAGTAAACAATTTTTAAAAATTCTGGAAAAATTACAGTGGCTAGGAATCATCAAAATAAGCATTTTTCATAGAAATAGCCATCTCAAATTCGGACTCTAAACTGGTCATTTTAATCGATTTCAGAAAGCTATTGATTTACAATTTCGCATACTTCAGTAAATTCGACCACTGTGAGTTCAAAAATTCATAACAATTTCATACATGCTATAAAAATCATGAAATTTTACAGGGATGTTCTAGACACATATTAGAACAAGTTTCATGAAGACATCAAGCACTAAAAACGATCATAGGCAAGAGTGAATCGAACAACAAAACTGACTACATACATACATTAAATCTGTCAACTTATACGCAGAAAATACCAGATCGAATTTGGGTGACCAAAACATGTCCAAAAATTATAAAAATTTACAGAGAGCATCTTTAGGACATTGGGAACAAGTTTCATTTTGGAAGGTTCTCCTAAAAATGTACGGATCATGGTCGAATTCACAGAACAATAAGATTGGTCATAGGAAAACCCTATTTGGCAGATTTTGTAAGAAAGAGAGATGATCCAATATCTCGAGTTATACTCAACCAAAACTCCTAAAAATCGACGTGCACAATACTAACTTACTTGGGATGAGTTTAGGATCGAAATTTCTCTTGGTAGAACTCCCTCGATCGTCCGGATCGGCCTCAACAGTCCCCTCCTCCTACGATGGATCCTATATTCGAACGGTTGGAGAAATTCTTATCTTAGAGGCCTGTATTCCGAGTTTAGAACTAAGGAAAATGAATGAAATCCTCACTTACCCAAGTAATTATAGAGTGGAAGTGCCAACTTCGAAAGAAACCTCTGAAATTCCTATGAACAACTCTCAACTCTCACAAACACTCCAATGATCTCAGATTTTTCAAACAAATGAAATGGAGAGGGGTTGTGAGGTTAAATAGAAGTGGGAATCTGAAATGATTGGCATCCAATGATGGCATTAAGACCCTAGGTGAGTGGTGAGTGCTTGATGACTGATAACTCCCGAAGTTAAAGCTCCCATACCCCCACTACTCCACCTTGCTCAACCATGGTCCAACTAATGCCTCATCAAGCTTGTAAGTCACCTTAATCAAGGTTTGTGGAGGGTTAACACACCCCAAAATCTATCCAAAATCATCCCCACACACCCTCCAACGTCTGGAAATCAATTTGGAGTCGTTAGGAATCGTCCACCACCGAATTCATGACATGAAACGCATAGGGCGTTATGAGTTCGCCATAAGAGCAGGGTGGCGTGCTGGTGGCGCGCACCGCGCCGCCACCGCGCGGCCACCAGCCTGCGATTTTTTTTTTTAATAAATAATATTATGATTTTTAATCTCTTAAAAATCATAATATGAATTATCCGAGATTGTTGGGATAATTCGATACATCTATCCCGAGTCGCGATTATCCGAAATATTTAATTCCACTCTCTCGGAATTATTTCGATTTCGATAAATAAATCCAAATTCGTAAATTTCGGATTTTTTTCGGGTATTACAGTCTACCCTCCTTAGAAATCAACTTCGTCCTCGAAGTTGGGTCGCACTCGGACTGATAGTAATGCATGTAATGATTCGCACACATAAAATATTTGAGGTTTGAAAATTAAATTCTTACCTCGGCGTGCGACGACTCTCTGCGGGGTATCACATCCTCCCCCCCTTAGAACTACAGTTATGTCCCCATAACTGCTCACGAGTCGTGTTGGAAAAGGTTGGGATACTTTTGCTTCATATCCGATTCCAACTCCCACGTCGCTTCTTCCGTACCATGATTAGACCATAGTACCTTTATCATTCTCACGGTCTTGTTTCTTGTGACTCTTTCTTTGACGTCCAGTATCTCAATCGGATACTCCTCATACGTCAGATCATCGTCCAGCTCAATCACATCAGTTTGCAAGACGTGAGTTGGATCGTGTACATATTTCTTCAGCTGAGAAACATGAAACACGTTGTGCACCCGTGATAATTCCGGTGGAAGAGCCAATCGGTAGGCCAAGGTACCTACACGGTCTAAAATCTCGTATGGACCAATGTAACGAGGACTCAACTTCCCTCGTTTGCCAAATCGCATCACCCCCTTCATGGGTGACACCTTTAGCATGACCTTGTCTCCCACTTGGAATTCCAACTCTTGTCGCCTCGTATCGGCATAGCTCTTTTGACGATCTTGCGCGGCCTTCATCTTTTGTTGGACAATCTGGATCTGTTTACTCATATCTTCAATGAGCTGAGGTCCAACAACTACAGAATTTTCATCCTTTGTCCAGCATAGCGGACTGCGACACTTGCGTCCATAGAGAGCTTCGAACGGTGCCATGCAAATGCTAGCGTGGTAACTGTTGTTATATGAGAATTCAATTAACGGCAAGTGGTTCTCCCAACTTCCCTTGAATTCAAGTACACACGCTCTAAGCATATCCTCAAGTGTTTGAATTGTCCGCTCCGTCTGACCGTCGGTCATCGGATGAAAGGCTGTGCTCATCTTGATGTGGGTTCCCAAGGCTTCTTGTAATTTTGTCCAAAAATTTGAGACAAATCTACTGTCTCGGTCCGAAATAATATCATGTGGCACTCCGTGCCTTCGAACCACATTATCGATATATGCCTTGGCTAGTTGATCCATCGACCAATTGTCTTTCATTGGTATAAAGATGGCAGTCTTTGTTAACCGATCAACTATTACCCAAATTTTGTTCATCCCTCGAGGAGATCTTGGTAAGCCCGAGACAAAGTCCATGGAAATACTATCCCATTTCCAACTTGGGACCTCCAACGGTCTCACCAATCCCAATGGCTTTTGCCGTACTGCCTTTACCTTTTGGCAAGTTATGCATTTAGCCACAAAATCCGCAACATCTTTCTTCATTCTCGGCCACCAATAGATTTTCTTCAAATCTTTATACAGCTTATCACCACCAGGGTGTACTGAATAAGGCGTACTGTGGCCTTCTTCCATCAATTTTTGCTTCAATTCCTCACACTTGTGAGGAACGCACCAAATCTTGAGGCTCTTGTGGTCCGTGAACATCCGACACGTTCGTCCGTAAAAGTAGTGTCGCCAAATCTTGAGAGCGAACACCATCGCGGCTAATTCTAGATCGTGCGTCAGATAATTCTCTTCATGCGGCTTGAGCTGTCGCGATGCGTAGGAAATAACCCTCTGGTTTTGCATAAGTACACACCCGAGTCCTTCTTTTGAAGCGTCACTGTACACTTCAAAATCTTCCGTTTCTGATGGAAGTATCAGGACTGGCGCTGTTGTAAGTCTTTTCTTGAGTTCATGGAAAGACTTTTCGCACTCTGTAGTCCATTTGAACTTTAACCCCTTCTTCAGCAGTTGGGTCATTGGCCTTGCAATCTTGGAGAAATCTTTCACGAATCTTCTGTAGTATCCGGCTAGTCCAAGAAAGCTTCTTACTTCTGTTTGACTCGTCGGTGCCGGCCAATCAATCACTGCCGATATTTTTGCCGGGTCAACCGACACTCCCTTAGCCGATACTATGTGCCCCAAAAATGCGACTTCCTTCATCCAAAACTCGCATTTCGACAGTTTTGCGTATAGCTGATTTCTCCTCAGAGTTCCGAGTACTTGATGCAAGTGTTTCGTATGCTCCTTATCGTCCCTTGAGTAAACTAGAATGTCATCGATGAATACGACGACACAAGAGTCTAGCAACTCTCGGAAAACACTATTCATGAGGTTCATGAATACTGCGGGAGCGTTTGTGAGACCAAAGGACATTACGGTGAATTCGTAGTGCCCATATCTCGTACGAAACACTGTCTTCGGTATATCCTTCTCGGCTATACGCAGTTGGTGGTATCCCGATCTCAGGTCGATCTTGGAAAATACCGAAGCTCCTCTCAGTTGATCGAAAAAGTCTTCGATCCTGGGTAGCGGGTATTTGTTCTTAATCGTGACTTGATTAAGACCTCTGTAGTCTATGCATAACCGAAGTCCACCGTCTTTCTTTTTAACGAATAGGACTGGCGCTCCCCAAGGTGACGTACTCGGTCGAATATAACCTTTTGATAACAACTCTTCTAGTTGTTCCTTCAGCTCTTTCATTTCTGCTGGTGCCATGCGATAAGGTGCCTTGGATACCGGTTCGGTTCCAGGTACCAAATTAATCGTGAACTCAACCTCTCGCTCAGGTGGCATCCCTGGGATATCTTCTGGAAAAACGTCAGGATATTCTTTTACGACTGGGATCTCGTCGATTTTGTTTCCCTCGTCGTTGAGGTTATGCACATAGCATGCATATAAGTGATAGCCTTTCCGTATGAGATTGTAAAACCTCAAGGCATTCACTACCTTAGCGTTTTTCTTTCGAGGCTGCATGTAATACACAACCTTCCTCCCTCGACTCTTGGCTAAGGAAATCTTCTGCTTCTGGCACTCAATAACAACTTTATATTGAGTCAGAAAATCCATGCCTAAGATGACGTCGAAATCCCCAAGATCAAACTCAATTAGATTCGCGAAGAATTCGGTGTTTTTAATCACTATCGGGATCCCGTCGTATCGTTTAGAGCACGATATTACCTTACCCGACGGTAATTGAATTCCTAAGTTAATGCTCTTAGGTGCTGGTAGATCTAACGCGGCTAAGATTCTCGCAGAAATTAAAGAGCAACTTGCGCCCGAATCAAACAAAACCTTTACAGGTACGCTTAATGCAGTGAACGTACCTCTGATCACTTCGCCTTGAGTGGCCAAATCCGCTTGATTGATGACGTTCAGACGTCCCACGGCTCCGCCGTGATTTCCTTGCTGGTTGCGATTCTGGGGTGGCCCTTGAGCTTGTTGGAACCTTTGTCCTTGATTGTTATGCTGATTCGGCCCAGTTGGGCGATTCCCAGTTGGACGAATCACTAAGTCCAGCCTCTTCTCGATTGTCTCCTCTCGAATTCTACAATCCCTTCTCAGGTGGCCTTCTCTGCCACACCTATAACAAGACCCAGGTTTCGGGCATTCGCGCACCAGATGCGGAATGTTGCATTGCGGGCATCGGGGTACGAAAGCACCCTGATTCCCAGGCCTCCGATTTCCATTGCCTCCTTGGTTGAACCCTTTGTTCTCAATTCTTCTCTGTCCTTCATTCTTTGCCAGATCGTTCCCTTTCCTAAAGTTGTGACCATTGTTGTTGTTCCGGTTCCTCTTATCAAATTGATTCGAGCCCTTGCTCGACTCCCCATGGTCCTTGCGCTTCAGCTGTTGTACCCGTGCGATTGCCACTGCACGATCGTAAACAGCCTGCAGAGTTGTGTGCTGTCCGCCAACTAGAATTTCTCTGATGCTGAGGTTCAGCCCCATCTCAAATTTCTGGGCTTTGTCGGCATCAGTCGGTACCAATCTTGGAGCGAAACGGACGAGTTCCTTGAATCTCGCGTAGTACTCCTATACCGTTTGAGTACCCTGACGAAGGTTGATAAACTCTTCGTATTTAGCAGTCTTCGTGCTAAGGGGGTAAAATCTCTCTCTCATCATCTCCTTGAATTCTTCCAAAAAATAATCTTGCTCACCATCAGCTAGCCCTCCTTGGTGGTTCTGCCACCATTCATCCGCCTCCCCACTTAAATAGTACGTAGCTACTCTCACTTTCTCATTCTCGGGACATCTGACGGCGTTCAAAAGCTTATCAAATGTCCTCATCCAGTCTTCTAGCTTTGCGGGATCTTCTTGTCCCTCGTAATGGGGCGGCTGGTATGGGTTTACCATTGCCAGATAGTTAATACGGGCTGCCGGCGGAGGTACCGCCGCTTGGGCCCTATTAACTTCGGCGTTGCCCAGTGCTATGAGGACTTGCTCTACAGTCCTCAGCCGTGCGTCTACAACATTGGGTACAGCTCCCGCCTGACCTCCAACGTTAGGTGGGTTTGCACCTACTGGCCCATTTGCTCCGTCCGGGTTCAGTGGTGCCCCACCTTCGGCGGGTACATTAGGGTTGGCGTTGTTAGCTGCAGGGTTTTCCCTTCGCGGTCTTCCCCTTGGCGGCATTCTGTTAGATAAGCACGCAAGGGTAAGAATCAAATTCTACGGTAAGTTAGTAGTCAAGTTAGTAAGTCCTAACATCTCAAGTACGCAGAATTCTAAAAGAGACGACGCAACAAAGGAAAAGGAAAATGCTTCACTAGATCATTTAGGAAAAATTATAAAGCAGCTACAATGGAAGGCACATCAAGGTAATATGAAATACGGAAAGCAATAGATAATCCAACGATATGATGCGATCAATCTAGTAGATAATCGGGAGACTAGCCGAGGAGTGCCCTGTCATGCTCATACTCGCCATCGGAGTCAAGAGGTATCAGTGGGTCCACTACCTCTGCCTCTGGTTCCTCCTCATCCACGCCCTCAATATCAATATACATGTCCGGGTCCTCCTCCTCTTCCTCTTCCTCCTCAGGTTCCGGTGCATTGAGTCGGTTTTGAAGGTCAACAATCTCATGCTCCAAAGTGAACACACGTCCCCTAAGCATGTGGTTGTTGTGTTGCTCCTCATGAAACAGAGTTTCAAGAGCAGCGATGCGGCCCAAATCCTGCTGTCGAGCATTCCTCAATTTCTCCAACTCTTTCTCGATACCTTTTACATGATCCTTATATGCACTAACCTCATCACGGCTATGTCTTAACTCATGCATGATACTAGTCATTGAACATAGCATATCGGTCATCATGTTAAAAAGCTCTGATACCACTTTGTAACACCCCGGATTTGGTCACCCAGGCCGGGACGCTACCGCCACACCCTTCCAAACAAGACCCCATTAAATCGAGCTTATTTAAAAGGATGCTAAGGCTTAAGTTGCATCATTGATTTAAAAATATTTAAAAACCATTCAAATAAGCCCGAAGTTTAATCAGAGTATAATACACGTAATAATATTAAGCAGTGCGGAAGCAAAAATAAACAGGGCCAAAACATGCGGCCAAAACCAGAGTCTAAGTCCAATGCATAAATTAAAAATAATTGAAATGCGACAAGTCTTCTTTTTAAAATGGAAATCCCATTCCTTCATGCGATGCTTACTCTGCGAAATCTGAAAAGAAAATAAAACAACAATTTATCAGTACAAAGGTACTGCGTAAGTTAATATATAGCACAACGAATTTTAAAAGTTTTTAGGAGAGTATACAAAATAATATATTTATTTAAAAAGACGAATAAATAAATTAATTTAAAATCTCTTACACATATTCCACGAATATTTTACCAATGTTAGTTATGATCGAGGACACCCCATTAATATATCCTAGGGACGAACCCACAGGACCAACCTTTGGGACTTTATACCCACAAGGACTCAAACATATCCTAGGGACGAACCCTTGGGATCAACCTCTGGGACTCGTACCCACGAGGTAAGTGCATGCAGCGGACCCTATACAGACACACTCCGGAGCCCTAGATAACCCATACGGATACATCTAGGAGTATAGACTCATACATCACAATAATCAATGCCGTTTTGGCTACAAAAGAGGGGGCGGCCCAACGAGCTCACGCCAAGTGCACTTACCCTCTAACACATGGCATCCCACTCGATCAAAACCTCCAAAGTTTAAAATTCACATTTTTATCATTCCAATATATTCGCCACATATCCAGATTTCATACATATCCAAAACCGAGTAGCAATCGACTCTTAGTTCATCGAATAATCAAAATAGCATTTACCGACCAAAAATGACATTATAGCAGTTTCTGAAATCGCCTTTAAAAATGCAGTAAACAATTTTTAAAAATTCTGGAAAAATTACAGTGGCTAGGAATCATCAAAATAAGCATTTTTCATAGAAATAGCCATCTCAAAATTCGGACTCTAAACTGGTCATTTTAATCGATTTCAGAAAGCTATTGATTTACAATTTCGCATACTTCAGTAAATTCGACCACAGTGAGTTCAAAAATTCATAAGTTTCATACATGCTCCAAAAATCATGAAATTTTACAGAGATGTTCTAGACACATATTTAGAACAAGTTTCATGAAGACATCAAGCACTAAAAACGATCATAGGCAAGAGTGAATCGAACAACAAAACTGACTACATACATACATTAAATCTGTCAACTTATACGCAGAAAATACCAAATCGAATTTGGGTGACCAAAACATGTCCAAAAATTATAAAAATTTACAGAGAGCATCTTTAGGACATTAGGAACAAGTTTCATTTTGGAAGGTTCTCCTTAAAATATACGGATCATGGTCGAATTCACAGAACAATAAGATTGGTCATAGGAAAACCCTATTTGGCAGATTTTGTAAGAAAGAGAGATGATCCAATATCTCGAGTTATACTCAACCAAAACTCCTAAAAATCGACGTGCACAATACTAACTTACTTGGGATGAGTTTAGGATCGAAATTTCTCTTGGTAGAACTCCCTCGATCATCCGGATCGGCCTCAACAGTCCCCTCCTCCTACGATGGATCCTATATTCGAACGGTTGGAGAAATTCTTATCTTAGAGGCCTGTATTCCGAGTTTAGGACTAAGAAAAACGAATGAAATCCTCACTTACCCAAGTAATTATAGAGTGGAAGTGCCAACTTCGAAAGAAACCTCTGCAATTCCTATGAACAACTCTCAACTCTCACAAACACTCCAATGATCTCAGATTTTTCAAACAAATGAAATGGAGAGGGGTTGTGAGGTTAAATAGAAGTGGGAATCTGAAATGATTGGCATCCAATGATGGCATTAAGACCCTAGGTGAGTGGTGAGTGCTTGATGACTGATAACTCCCGAAGTTAAAGCTCCCATACCCCCACTACTCCACCTTGCTCAACCATGGTCCAACTAATGCCCATTGATTAAGCACACCCATAACAACAAAAACTAAAAATGGGTTAAACACACCCATTGATTAAGTGTTTTCAACCCAAAAATACAAAATATAAAACTCGAAAAATAAAAAGTGAACACTAGCTACACTAATTTATTACAAAGCATAAATTAAAACTAAGCTAAAATCTACATCTACATTGCATAAAAATAAACTATGCTACCTACTCTAACATATTTTTGGAGAGCATAGTGGTGCCTCCAAGAACAGTGAAAAATAAACTAAAGTGTAGCTAGGTTACTGTTCAAAGGGGGTGGGAGGATATATTTATAGATGAGTAGAATATAAGCCCTAGGCCCATTCAAGGCCCACCTGGTCGCTAAACAACTGCTTTGTCGCGGAACAAATTGGCTAGGGACAAAACACTTTTTAGCTCCAAGATGGCGTACAGGAGGGGGCGGGACTTCGAGGTCCAGGGGAAAAGACAAGAATTTTTGTGCCTATGGGAGCTGAGGTCCCAGGACCTTCCATCCTATTTAACATGTGGGAAATTCAAATTGGGAGAGTGTGGAGTGGTCACGTGAGGGGGCTTGTCGCGGAATGCTGCTCTCTGTCTGTGTCGCGGTCCTTTGTCGCGGAACATTGTTCCGCGACAAATTTGTGTCTTGATACTCCTCTCACAGTCGCGGAGCATTTTTTTGGTCGCGGAGCACTTTGTCGCGATGCACTCTTCCGCGACAAAGGGTTAATTTTTCTCTCTCTCTTCTCTCATTTCATCTTCTTTCCAGCTTTTCATCTCCTCCATTTCTTTCTTCTTCTTCTTTCTTTCTCTAATTTTTCTTGTTCCAGTTTTCCATTTTCTTTCCTTCTTCTTCTTTTATTTTTTTATTTCCTCCATTCCTCTTCTTCTTCATTTATTCTTCTATCTCGTTCGTGCTTCCTCTTCCTCCCTTCCTCGTTTCTTCTTCCTGCTGCCATGGTGGAGGCGAGAGGCGGACGAGCGAGGGGGTTGCTGGAGGATAGAGCAGCGGCGAGAGGCGGAGGAAGGTGGCCGGATCTGGAAGGCGCGAGGTGGCGAGCGGCGGCGGAAATGTTGGAAACGGAGGAGATGGGTTGCTGGGGTTGCGATGATGGCTCGGATTTTTGAGATGGGGGCGGATTTGGTGGTGGTGAGTGGAAATGGAGGTCGCCGGAGTGGCGTGGTTGTAGGATGAGGGATGGAGGTGGAGGGTGATGATGGCGGTTGGTGACTGAGGAGGTGATGGTGGCTAGAGTTGGTGCGAGGTGGTGGCCGCGTCGGAAGGAGGGAGATGGAGGATGAGAGATTCGCCGGAGAAGGGAGGCCGCCGGCGGTGGCGGCGGGGGCAGTGAGTTAGGTTTAGGGTTAGGTTAGGGTTGATTAATGGGTTGGGCTTGATACTTGGGCCAAGTGGTTTGGGCTTGGGGAGTTGGTGTGGGCTGGATTAATGGTTGGAGTGGGCTTGAGGCACTTGGGCTTCCGATTGGGCCTGCAAATTAATTAAACTAATCAGCCTTGTTTTCTTGGACTTGTTTTCTTGGGCCTGCAAATAATAAATTGCACTTAATTAAGATGGATTAGAGGACCAATTAATTTAATTAAGGCAGAAAACATAGATAAAAATAAATAAACATAAAAACTAAAAATATATACATCAAAATATAAAGTATAATAAATAAGTATTTTTGCTCCACTTGATATTTTGTTTGTGTTCCGTTTAATGGATCCGTGTTCCACCGAACAGATACTACCAAACCATAATTATCAAATATGGAATTTTTTAATATTTTATCATGTTTTTGGAATTTTTAACACATATATAATGAAAATAACAATATTTTTGTATTTTCCAATACCAGCTTATTATTTATACAAATTTGCATATATCCGTTAAATTCAACTGCTTTCTTATTTAAATAAGACCAGAATGCGATCAAATGTCCGTATTAGACACGGAAATAGATTGAAAATAATGGTCAATTTTGGCCATTATCAACATCCTCACATTTAATACTGATCGTCCCCGAGCAGTCAGAGTCAGTGCTCCTAAGAGCATAGACGCTGAATATTCAATCTATTTTCGTGGCTTCAAAAATATCATTATTTTTAGATTGGGATAAGATAATCAAAAACTACAAGTATTAAATTCTCTTGATTGCAGTGTTTAATAAAATGATACTTCTCACTTAATCAGGCATACAAATCAATCATTATTGATAATTTTTCATGAATATCATGTTTAGAAATAATCATTGATTTAATTCTAGAATTAAAGTATGACATGAACATAATTAAAAGCAGAGCCTCACATATAGTAGAAACGGAAATTTCACTCACTCTCAAAAGGGGTTTTATCTATGAGCACTCATAATCAAATTTAATTAAATTATTCCATATGCTTGCAATTGGACCAACTCGCCACCGGCAATTTTCTTCAAATCAAGATCATGAGGTCTTATTTAAGGGTTATAATGGGGCATACGGTTGTAACATTTGGTAAGATAGGGAATTTATTGGGTTAAGAAGTGACAAGAATTAATATTATCATAACATGGCATTATTTTTTTAAAAATTAATGATCATCAATATTTTCTTTCTTTTGCTTTTCTTTTCATATTGCATGACATTAGACTATGTCTAATTTGCTTTGTCATTTGCAATTTATTTTGTGTTGAATTAAATTCAACATTTTCTTTCTTCTTTTTTTTTTTTGTGTTGAATGGAACTCAACAATTTTGTTCTTCTTCTTCTTCTTTTTTTTTTTGATCGGATTTTTGAATACCGATTTGATGAATTGATGATCATAATTTTAATGCCTTGATAAAATTCATTCTTGCCCATTTGGGTTTGAATTTTTTGGTCTTTTTAGAAGACTAGGAATAATATAGAGGGCTTCAAAGAAAAATTAGGCTTAAGGCTCAAATTGGGTAATCTTAAGGGGAAAATATTTTTGGTTTGGAATTCAAACGAAGGCCAAAAATTTGGGTTTTCTAGGTGCCTCGATCATATTCTCGATTTTTAGAATATGGCATGGTCTTGAATCGGTCCCAATCGCAAGTTCTAGTTTCCTTTAATCAAAATGATTTTCACACATCAAAGAAAAGAATGAGTAAAAGCGACTCATGGCTCAAATCTCACATGGAATGGTTCATTCATGTCATACAATATTCATAAATATAATCTTTGAATAATTCTTACAATCTATTCAATTAAATTCTCAACATGAGGACTCATTACCCAACAAGGTGATTATATCATTAAATTTTTATAGCTCAAATCCTCAAGAATTCATATCATGCATATCTTCAATTATATTATCCTAATTTAAAAGTTTGAATATTTAATCATAAACCAAAATCAAATATGTGAATTCTTAGACAGAGTTATGCATGCTTTGCACTGGGTTTTAATAATAAAAATAAACAAAAAGAAAAATAACACACTTTTTTTTATATTTAAGTGAAGAATCAACATCCTCACATTTTGAGCCTTGCTCGAAATGTGAGTTAGTCAATTCCTACTTAAACAAATTATCAAAATCAAATTAAAATAACAGAGGAGGGAGGGAGGGAGAAAATATTAACATATAAGATAGAAAAATAATTCCGATAGCCTTTTTCGTCAAACCAATTAAATGTTCGATGATTTTGGCTATGTGTGATCATTTGGTTCGTCGAACAAGGCGATTGTTCGATGCCCAATACTTAAGAAAAATTCTGATTTTCATCAAAATTGTTCAATCACATTTTTGGATTTTATAAAATTTAGTCTACTATATTTACTTGCATAAATTAGGTTGGATTAATTCTGTTCTTATAAAAGTTATTCCGGATTTTAAATTGCTTTAAATTCCAGGAATACTTTCAATTAATCACAGAATCGATCCAACCGGGAACCTGTTTTGGAGCTTTAATTTTCTTTTCGGTAGTTCCGCAAATTCCTGCAAAGCAAACACAGAGAAAGTTATCGGGTTTTCTCAAAAATATCAACATCCTCACATTTAGAGTCTTAGTACTCTAAATGTGAGTTAATTGATTAATACCCAAATTATTTAATATAATATGCACAAGATGTTTAAATATATATAAATATATATATATATATATATGATTTTGACTTGCAGAAATTTAGGTTGGACTAATTCTGTGCTTGTGAAAATTATTCCGGATTTTAAATTTCTTTAAATTCCGGATATAATCTTCGGTCAATTACAAAACTAATCCAACCGGGAACCTGTAGTCCGAAGGTCTGCTGCTCCATTTGTTGTTTCACCAGTGATGAGGGCTTCCTCAGAGCAGTGGTGGTAATGAGGTGGATGGGCGATGAAGCAGCGGTGGAGCTTCGTGGTCTGGAGATGGTGGAGATGACAAACACGTGAGTTTCACGTGTTTGGCAATTTACAATTGCCAATTAGTATAGCTCCAATGCTACACTTCCACATTTAACTCCTTACACCAATTTTTGTGGATCCATGATTCCTGCAAGCAAAAATACCCAATTGGTTAGGTTTTCCCCTCAAATCAACATCCTCACATTTGTCTTAGTACTCTAAATGTTTAATTGATTTGAGGGTACTTCTCTGTTCTGAAATATATACACAAAACTAACACTAAACTAACTATGAGTAATCAGGAGTGTAATTCTCTTAATAAACGACGCTGCATCCTCCCCGGCAACGGCGCCATGAAACTTTTGACAAATTTCACTAACACGAGTATTTTCTGAAGTATATCGAGTTTGAATTTATTAAATGAAGGAGTTATGATTTATGGAATGGGTTTAGGGATATATTAAGAGTATCACTCTTTATTACTCAAGTATGGTGCTTTAATTTCAAATGGCGCTGCAGTCCTCTCATGTCATGAAACTTTTGACAAGTCTCATGGTACAACCGGGATAGATTGACCTTCAGCCTGTCACACTGAGGGTTCCCGGCATATGTGCCATGATACTTCTCATGATTTCATGTCATGAGATTACCTACCATGAAACTTTCGGCAGATTCCCACTACATGAGTATTTTCCGAAAAATTACATTTTTATTTATTCGTGTTAAGAAACTGTGCCCTCGAAAGCGCACGGAGTCAAAAATTGCAATATTTATAGTAAGTACCAGATCGTTCACTGGAGGATGTGCGATAGAAGTAGGGCCCACGTCGTTTTATAAGATTTTCCACTCGGTTACTCGATTCAAGTTTGTGTTTGATTATCAACTACTTGACAGAATTTAAACTAAGCTATGAAAGCAATTAAAATAAAGCAGATAAAATTATTCTAGAAAGCGAATTAAACTTAATCTAAGAAAACAATAAAATTATTCTAGGAAAGCGGTTAAAATTATCTAAGAAAGCAGATTTAAATTATGACAGAAGGGACAGGAAGAAAAGAATAAAGATTGGACACGATTCAGCTGAAACACAATTAAACTTCCATTTTGTTACACAGATCTTAGCTTGGGATAATCCATCAGTTAGCTAACTCTCATGCTTTCTCCACTATGTTCCCTTTAACAGACAGGTACTTACAGCGAGAATTTACATGCTCTTAAGACCTCAAAATCTAAGATACCACAAATTAATAACTGCCCCTGCCGAGGTATGTTATTTATCTGTGGTGGATAAGCAACACCTAACATATCATTAGTTGATATGCCAAGTACTCCTATCATCCCCCATGTCACACCCAAAGATTCTAATCAAGCCCTGAACTATCCCTTAACTATCAGTCCTAGTAGCAGTTACGCAACTCTCAATACAACCGAGTGACCTCTAAAGAAAGCAGTTAAAAGAAAGCGATAAAGAAAGCATTTAAAACCCTATCACTCGGAGGTTTTTGAAAGTCTGACCCTGGTAGTAAAAGAAAGCCCCCGGTCAGAATAACCGGATGTGGATCAAGAATTCCCTAATCTCGGTGAACCGCTCGCAGTGTTCACTTCCCGTCGGGTGGTTATGAGATACAAACTAATGAAACGAACTAATAAATTAGTTCGTTCCGGATGCACTCACTCAGGACTCAAAAATAGGCTCTCGCAGAAGAGGATAGCAGTTGAAAGAATACTCAACCCTACCTTAGAAAATAACCAAGGCCCGAATGTTGTTCCTCTAGTATTATCTGTCACACCTTATCGGAATCCAAGTGGAATCTGACCCAGTGCAATATTTAATACAAGATTTCCAACAAACAGCAATTTTGGAAAATAATAAATCTGAAAATCATTCCCTATCAGGTACTAGACTCTCAATTAAAACTCAGATCCTTTCAGTCTAGGTGAGACCTAATCGCTGACTCTGCTTCTAATTTCCCAAAATCAACCCCCAGTCGGATATGAATTAGTCATAACTGTCAAATTTATCTCTTACTCAGATCCGGATTTATAAATGAATTTTTGTTGGAAATTTATTATGAGACATCTGATTAAAATCAAGACTCCTGTGTCCAAGGAAGGATCCCAAAATAATATTGACCACGATATCTACATAATAATATCATGCATAAATTTTATAGAGAAGTGTAAAATTAAATAACCCAAAATATTAGGTGGGTTTAGACAGAAGTTGACACACAGAGATGAAATAGCCGGAGATGAGAAGAATTTATTGTGGCTAAAAAGGGTGGCGAAATAATTAGGGTTAATTGGAATGCAGTTATCTGTGGTCCAATTCCCTAATCATTAAGGTGAGATGATTTTTAGACAGAAAGGAATTCCAAATGACGGTGACCACCGTCATTCAGCTACCTTTTGTCTGTGAATGGAAGAAAAACCCACATATTTTCTTGCTGTAATAATTCTCAAATAATGTTGGTCGACATCATTTAATAATATTACAACTTGAATTCAGGTTTGAAATTAAGATAAATAAAAGAAAACTGTATCCGGATAGGAGTCAGCTGAGCAGCTATTATGATCCCGGATGGACGAACCGCCAAGGCTTCCACCGACCACTACCCGGACCATGCAAAATAACATCTAGTAATTAATATACAGACCACGAGCTAGTTTATCCGTGTGGGAATACCCGCCAACATTAGTCTGTTATATCTCTTACTAGCTGTTTCACACGACACGGGTAAAGACAAAATAAAATAAATAAATGAAAATACTTTTGGGTCATCTTGTATGAGAGACATTGGTTTCTCATGCAAGGGTATGGAAAATCCATAATCACTCTTTATGTCTAAATAATCACTCATTCCATAATTAATTAATTACAGTCCGAATTATGTACTTAGATCATTAGAGTTTGATCATTTGTAGAGGAATCTTTTAATAGAAAATTGAACAAAGTTCTTTATATCAAATTAATCATGGGTTGAGATCATTGGATTTCAACCTCAAAATATTAATATAAAGGTTCAATTAATTAATGGGGTGAGATGAAGAATAAAAATTTGGCAAAAAGGTGACACTTTGTCGCGGAAGAGAGTTTGTGTCGCGGACCATGGGTCCGCGACAAGGGTTTCGCGACAAAGAGGTGGGAAATAAGAGAAATTAATATTTTGAAAATTAGAGTTTGTTTTGTCGCTAAGCAAAAATTTTGTCGCGGAACATGGTTCCGCGACAAGGGGGTATAGCGACAAAGGGTTTGAAAATTGGTAAGGACATAATTCCTGGTCGCGGAACAAGGATTTTGTCGCGGACCGTGGTTCCGCGACAAAGGTTCCGCGACAGAGTCCTCCCAGAATAAAATTACAAGTATTTGGGTCCTTGGTCGCTAATCAAGGGTTTTGTCGCGGAACGTGGTTCCGCGACAAGATTGCTTCGCAACCAAGGGTTTCAAAATTAATGGCAAGGCATAATTTTTTGTCTCGGAATAAGATTTTGTCGCGGAACGTAGTTCCGCGACAAGGGTGCTCCGCGACAAAAGCCATGCAGACAAAATGCAAGAATTTAGGTCCTTGGTCGCTAATCAAGGGTTTTGTCGCGGACCGTGGGTCCGCGACAAAGGTTGCATCGCGACCAAGGGGGTTTTAAAAATTTTATAAAATTTTGGCAGCATAACCCCTTATATTGGAAACTCGGGGTTTGCGTCTTAATCCGTGGGATTAGGACGGGAATGATGCAACACAAAAATATACAATATATATAAAAATTGAAAATCTAGCTAAAACATGAAAAATTGGTCAAGTGACCCAAAATACAAAAAAATAAAGCAAGTAATATTATGGAAGTGATCCATAATAGAATTTTTTGGAACAATTTCTCATATAACAACAAAAACCAAAAATGGTTAAACACACCCATTGATTAAGTGTTTTCAACCCAAAAATACAAAATATAAAACTGGAAAAATAAAAAGTGAACACTAGCTACACTAATTTATTACATAGCATAAATTAAAACTAAGCTAAAATCTACATCTACATTGCATAAAAATAAACTATGCTACCTACTCTAACATATTTTTGGAGAGCACAGTGGTGCCTCCAAGAACAGTGAAAAATAAACTAAAGTGTAGCTAGGTTACTGTTCACGGGGGGTGGGAGGATATATTTATAGATGAGTAGAATATAAGCCCTAGGCCCATTCAAAGCCCACCTGGTCGCTAAACAACTGCTTTGTCGCGGAACAAATTGGCTAGGGACAAAACACTTTTTAGCTCCAAGATGGCGCGCAGGAGGGGGCGGGACTTCGAGGTCCAGGGGAAAAGACAAGAATTTTTGTGCCTATGGGAGCTGAGGTCCCAGGACCTTCCATCCTATTTAACATGTGGGAAATTCAAATTGGGAGAGTGTGGAGTGGTCACGTGAGGGGGCTTGTCGCGGAATGCTGCTCTCTGTCTGTGTCGCGGTCCTTTGTCGCGGAACATTGTTCCGCGACAAATTTGTGTCTTGATACTCCTCTCACAGTCGCGGAACATTTTTTTGGTCGCGGAGCACTTTGTCGCGATGCACTCTTCCGCGACAAAGGGTTAATTTTTCTCTCTCTCTTCTCTCATTTCATCTTCTTTCCAGCTTTTCATCTCCTCCATTTCTTTCTTCTTCTTTCTTTCTCTAATTTTTCTTGTTCCAGTTTTCCATTTTCTTTCCTTCTTCTTCTTTTATTTTTTTATTTCCTCCATTCCTCTTCTTCTTCATTTATTCTTCTATCTCGTTCGTGCTTCCTCTTCCTCCCTTCCTCGTTTCTTCTTCCTGCTGCCATGGTGGAGGCGAGAGGCGGACGAGCGAGGGGGCTGCTGGAGGATAGAGCAGCGGCGAGAGGCGGAGGAAGGTGGCCGGATCTGGAAGGCGCGAGGTGGCGAGCGGCGGCGGAAATGTTGGAAACGGAGGAGATGGGTTGCTGGGGTTGCGATGATGGCTCGGATTTTTGAGATGGGGGCGGATTTGGTGGTGGTGAGTGGAAATGGAGGTCGCCGGAGTGGCGTGGTTGTAGGATGAGGGATGGAGGTGGAGGGTGATGATGGCGGTTGGTGACTGAGGAGGTGATGGTGGCTAGAGTTGGTGCGAGGTGGTGGCCGCGTCGGAAGGAGGGAGATGGAGGATGAGAGATTCGCCGGAGAAGGGAGGCCGCCGGCGGTGGCGGCGCCGGAGGTGGCGGCGGGGGCAGTGAGTTAGGTTTAGGGTTAGGTTAGGGTTGATTAATGGGTTGGGCTTGATACTTGGGCCAAGTGGTTTGGGCTTGGGGAGTTGGTGTGGGCTGGATTAATGGTTGGAGTGGGCTTGAGGCACTTGGGCTTCCGATTGGGCCTGCAAATTAATTAAACTAATCAGCCTTGTTTTCTTGGACTTGTTTTCTTGGGCCTGCAAATAATAAATTGCACTTAATTAAGATGGATTAGAGGACCAATTAATTTAATTAAGGCAGAAAACATAGATAAAAATAAATAAACATAAAAACTAAAAATATATACATCAAAATATAAAGTATAATAAATAAGTATTTTTGCTCCACTTGATATTTTGTTTGTGTTCCGTTTAATGGATCCGTGTTCCACCGAACAGATACTACCAAACCATAATTATCAAATATGGAATTTTTTAATATTTTATCATGTTTTTGAAATTTTTAACACAAATATAATGAAAATAACAATATTTTTGTATTTTCCAATACCAGCTTATTATTTATACAAATTTGCATATATCCGTTAAATTCAACTGCTTTCTTATTTAAATAAGACCGGAATGCGATCAAATGTCCGTATTAGACACGGAAATAGATTGAAAATAATGGTCAATTTTGGCCATTATCATCCACCAAAGTGGCAACAACTCTCTCTTTCTTCTCTCCTATGTAGGCAACTTTCCTTTGCTTCCCAAACATCTCCTTTAAGATCATTTTCTCCAATTCTGGTCCTCATTCCTCCTCATAAATAGGCTCATGGAAATTTTTCTTCTTTGTAGCCGGACAAGAGACATCCTTAGTTCCATAGAGCTCATTGATTATGGCAGGACCATATGGTACGGGCACTCCCTAATCCATGAAGTAAAATGCTCATATCGGGAATTGCATAAGAATTGTCTGTTAAGCTCCCAGGAGTAAATTCCGGTCGGATGCTCAGCAAACTTCATCCATCCTCGACTCATCAAAGCATCATGAACCAGAACTCGCTCCATATCATCTTCAGTGAATCCCTTATCTTGGATAATCCATCTTTTCACCATTCTTTGATAGTAAGAATAGGCCTCCTGATTTATAAAGATCGCCGGATTGAAAGTGTCTCCAGTTAGTTCCTCTAGAGGAGGTGTATCATCCTTTCTATTATGACTCTTTCTCTTGGTTTTAGAACCACATGAACCCTCCGGTGAAACTTCCTCCGGAGATTCAGCATCATCTTCCTCTTGCTGTGGATCGTCCTCTTCTTGTTGAGCAGAATAAAAGGGAACTTCATTTCCATCCAACGAATCAGGAGCCACCAACTCATTCACAAACATATCTTCAGCACCCACAACAGCCAACTCCGGATCAGGTTCCCTAATAACAAGTGGCTGTGATGGGGCAGGCTCTGTGGCTTTCTGTTTCTTTCCACCATTGTTTTTCTGGTTATTTTTTCTCTTTGGTCTCATGATGGCAGAATTTGGGAAGAAGGAATTGAGATTAGAAAGCTAATTAAACTGAAAGAGAAGAGAATGGACAGGTTTGGTAGAAGGTAAGAATGAACCGATCGGTAATCCCCTTTTTAAAGATGGTGAAGTCTTGATTTTGTTGAGATATGGAGTGATTGATTTAATCTAGATCCAAATATACACTAAACATAAAATTTGGAGTCAGTATAATGCTGTTTAGGATCCCAAAAATCGATTGGATATTATTTGAATCTTTTGGATTCGCGGATTTTTCAAAAATTCGCGTCGGTGGCGCCAAAATTGGCGCTTTGAAGCCCATTTAGGTGCCACAAAGTGAGTGTGGCGCATTTTAAAAAATAAAATAAAATTTAAAATAATTCCGCTGCGCCAAAAGTGGCGCTCATGAGGGGTTTTAGGCGCCGCACAGTTGATGCGGCGCATCCTGAAGCAAACTTGGAAAAATTCATATTTTGCGGCGCCAAAAGTGGCGCTTCGAGGCAGATTTAGGCGCCACCAAGCACATGCGGCGCATTTTGGAAAAACTTAGAAAAATTTCTAAGTTTTGTGGTGCATAAAATGGCGCTGAAAGGCATTTTTAGGCGCCACCAAGTACATGTGGCGCATTCTGTGCCAAATTCGGGCAGAATATGTTTTTCCTAAGTTCATCCCCATGATGTCCAACATCTCCAAATCACTCAACAATACCAATTTCACTTCTTCCACACCTCAATCACCTCCAAATACACTTCATTGATCTTTTTAACAGTTCAAACAAATCAATCTAACATGCTATTGGTAAGAGCTACTTTATTGAATTTAAAAACAACTAAAAACCTTATAAGCTAAATATAAACTATCTAATGCTTCTTAAAACCAAAACAACTAAAGTACCGCCATTGATATATTTAAAATAACAAAATAACATGAATAGAGTTTAGGACAATACCATTTTGTCACCGAATGAAAAATTACTCAAACGTAGCAAAATGAAACTAGAGTCAATTACATAGGCCTATCAATACATATCATCTATAACGAACACAGGCCTATCTATCACTCCTAATCAATCAGAATCCTCATCTTCGTCATCCTCATTGTCTCCCACTTCCTCAGATCCATCTCCAGCTTCAGCATCATCGTCATCACCATCTCCGGAGCCTACATAGTCCTCATCATCATCATCCTCAGAAGGTGTCTGAGGAGCGACATATCTCTGTCCTAAGCTCTGGGACATGAAGTACTCCAGTCGGGCTGCGTGGTAGGCCTGGGCTCGTGCATTCTTGGCTATCTGATCAGCCAAGAACTGGTGCCTTTGAGCTGCAAGTAAGGCATGCTCATTCACCGTGTTCAGTAAGTTCTGTTGGTTCATCAATAAAGTCCTAGCCCACTCAGCTCTCCCTGATACTGATGTGACTGCTGTGATTGCTGTGGCTGAGCTTTACCTCGCCCTCTACCTCTGCCCCTACCACTTCGTGTACCTCGGGTGGACTGTGAAGGAGCCTCAGAATGCTCCTGGCTGCCCTGTGATGGTGCAGGTGGTGACTGCCTAGGCAACTCTCTGGGAAGTATCATAGGTCAGCATCTTTTTATGCCAGGCAACTTGAAGTTCTTCTTCCCAAATGGAATCGGAGGTCTCATTCTCCAATCTCTATCAAACTGCCCCATGTTCACTCCTGCTTGAGCACAAAGTAGCCATATCAAACCAGGGAACATAAGGGCTGACCTCTTAGACACCCCCGGTGTCTGTCTCAGCTCAAGCGATACAAGCTCTCCCATATTGATCCGGCTCCCCATCTTGATGCAATATAGAACATATAAATCCAGGGCAGTAGGTCCAGAAGTGTGAGTCGAAGGACTCAATCTTGATCTATAAAACATGAGGAGCTGGTACATAGGAGCATCCATGTCAGGCCCATGTAGCCTACTCATGTCATCATCATCATACGTGAGGATGTCCTCCTGGCCCTCAAACATAGACATCAGCACAAGTTTCTTAAAATCTTCCCTGTCATCTGCTCTCGTCACCGACTCCCAGAAGTCTCTGCCATAGGGCACATCCACTACTCCAGATATCTGATTAATGTGCTGAGGAGTGATGGGCACTCTGACCCCAAAAATCCAAGAATCCTCCTCCTCAGCATTGGCTAGAAATAGTCTAGTCAGCTCCCATGAGTATGATCCGGCTGAGTGTCTCACAAATCTCTCCCAACCCCTGGATCTAATAGCATCTCGAAGCAAAGGGTGCTGTAAGTCTCTGTCTGAAAAACCCCTATCTGCAATGATCCTCTTTTTGTGGAATCTTTTGTACAGCTCATATGCCCTGGCACTCCTGAATATAGTGGCATCGAATATGTCCTCCTTGATATACAATAGCTCAGGGACATAGGCTCTGGGATCTTGCCTTTTCTGACCCCCCCCTTGCCGGTTGCTCATCCTGCTCCTCCTGATCAACCTCAACATCATCTTCCTCCCCACCCACAGCCTCAGGGACAGGTGATAATGGTCAGAAATGACCATTATTTTCAATCCATTTCCGTGTCTAAAACGGGCATTTGATCGCATTCCGGTCTTATATTAAATAAGAAAGCAGTTGAATTGGACTGATTTATGCATAATTGTAAAAATATTGAGCTGGTATGAAAAATGCATAAATATGTAATTTTATTACACATTTATTTTAGAAAAATCTAAAAACATGAGAAAAAGAAAAGAAAAGAAAAAGGAATGAAAAAGATAGACAAAAGAATAAACCAAGCCCACAAAATACGAAAAGATGGGGAAAAGAAAGAAAAGCCCACAAAAAGAACAATTTCGGCCCAATTCAGTGTGTCCAGGAACACCCGGTCGCGGAAGCTCCTGTGTCGCGGTCCATGGCCTCGCGACACAGGAAGGTTGATAATGTGATATTCTTACATATTATTGGTGTATGTTTTGGATGATATTTTGATAATTTTGGGTGTAGATTCTACTCATATTAAATATATTTGGTGTTTTCAGTATAATTGTGCCCAATATCAAATAGTTGAACAAGGAGGAAGAAAATGAAGAAAGTTTGCAGGAAGCTACAACCACATTAGTCATGGCCATGACTAAGTGAAAGGGATCAAGCTGAAAAGTTGTTAGTGGGCCTGTTTCAAAGCCCATTCACACCACAAGCCCTTTTGCTCATTAAAATGGCCCATCAAGAGATTACTTCATTGAAGGGAAAACCAAATTATATAAAAGATGGGGTTGGGAACGGGAAGAAGGAGATTAGAGATTTTTGAGAACACCCTTTTGGAGAGCAAAAAGAAAGAACGCCCAGACAAAGGAGGAAGGAGGCCGATCGAGAGCAGCTTTCAGAAAAGAAGCAGAAAGGCTCTTCCATCCCCATCTCTTCTCTTTGTTTTGGTTGTAAATCTCTTTTTGCTTTTCTTGTTTTTAATTTTCATGAAATTAGAGTAGACTTTATCTTTCTCTAGTTTAGGGATTTGAGGAAGAATGGCTATGGGATTTTGTGAGATGATGTATTTTTGGCTATAAAACTATTGTGCTTTTGGTATTTATACAATTTCTATGCTTAGGGTTTACTATTGTTGAATTGGATGAATGTTTAGGGCCCAAATATTTGTCTAGTTTGATAATTGATTGCCAATTCAATTTGGGTATCCGTAATTGTACTTGAATTGAATAGGTGGTAACCGGGTTGATTAGTTCCTTCCTCGGGAATTGTATAATCAAATTGGGAATTACTCCGCGTAGGTAGTAATTGGTTTGAATCAGGCTTTTCTAGATTATAATGCAATTGGACAACATCTTCTACGGGCGTACCTAGGAGTGTTAGTTTAATTAGGGGCAATTAACGGGCGTACCTTAATTGTCTAAACTGAAAGGAAAAGTTGGTTGTCTAAGCGGACCTGACAACTATAACTGGTTTATCAATTAGCACAATGTTTATGCATCGATGATCTTACCCAAATGTCATTCCAAATCAATCTTTGAACTAGAGGTTTTTAATTCCAATACTTTATTTTAAATTTATGTTCTTGATCTCACTTATCATTTTCATAGTTTGTAGAATTAATTAGCTTTTTAGTTCTTGTTATCTTTTTATTGTTCTCAAAATACAAAACCCCCCCTTTTTTTTGTATATTATATCTATCATGTATTAGTTGTGTTCCAATCCCTGAGGAGATGACCCTTGTCACTACTATACTACATTTATTTTGTGCTTGGTGACATAGGATTTAAATTATATTTTGCAGCTCTACGACAAGCTGTCAAATTTTGGCGCCGTTGCCGGGGATTGGCGTTCAAACACTATATTTTGTGATATTTTCTATCTTTTTAGTTTGTAATTGGTATTCCCCTTGTTTATGCCTCTTTTTTTTCGTACAGGTAAATGGGTATTAGATACAAAAATTGAGAAGACTGGTAGTAGATTGCAAAGGGAAACCAAAGAGGAAAAAAAAAAAAGTTTCCATGGCTGAAGATAACCGCACACTGAGGGAGTTGGCTGCTCCTGACTTGACACAGCAGCCCTTATGCATTACATTTCCTACAATTGATGATGAAACTCCCTTTGAATTAAAATCTGGATTGATTCATTTGTTGCCTGAATTTAATGGTCATGCAGGTGAAGAGCCTCATAAGCATCTCCAGGAATTTGATGTTGTTTGCTCAAGCATGAAACCCCCTGGAGTGACTGATGAACAAATCAAATTGAGGGCATTTCCATTCTCATTGAAGGGGAGTGCAAAAGATTGGCTCTATTATCTTCCGGCAGGTAGCATTACAACTTGGACCGACATGAAAAGGAAGTTCTTGGAGAAATATTTCCCAGCCTCAAGAGCTGCAAATTTGAGGAAGGAAATATGTGGCATCAAACAACAATCAGGTGAAACGCTCCATGAATATTGGGAGCGGTTTAACAGGCTTATAATTAAATGTCCTCAACATCAAATCCCACCCCAATTATTGATTCAATACTTCTATGATGGTTTGTTGTTGATGGACAGGAACATCATTGATGCTGCAAGTGGAGGAGCCCTGGTGAACAAGACCCCAACTCAAGCCTGGGAGTTAATTGATCGGATGGCTGAAAACACTCAACAGTTTGGCACAAGGGATGCAATGCAAACTAATATTCCAAGTGGTGATTCCTCAATTCAATCAATGCAACAACAGCTTTCTGAGCTAACAAGTTTTGTTCGCAAGATGGCTACAGGAAGTATCAAGCCAACTGTCCAGGTGAAGGCATGTGGCATTTGCACAAGTCCTGAACATCCAACTGATGCTTGTCCAACACTTCAAGAAGATATACCCGTGGATGTGAATGAACTTGACTATTCCAACAGACGTCCACAGTATAATCCCTATTCCAATACTTACAATCCAGGTTGGAGAGATCATCCAAATTTTTGCTATGGAAATCCACACCAACAAAAGCAACAATCTTCAAGCCCATCTTTGGAAGAATTGGTGAAATCCATGGCTACATCAACTTTGCAATTTCAACAAGACACGAAGGCAAGTATTGAAAAATTGCAAAGTCAAATGAATCAAGTGTCTGAGGAAGTTAGACAAATTCGAGAAAAAGGAAAGTGGCCAGCTCAATCCGAGCCAAATCCAAAGAACGTGAGTGCCATGATTTTGAGGAGTGGAAAAGAAGTTGAAGGTCCATCTCCAATTTCAAAGGAGCAAAATGAAGAGCAAATTGAGAAGGAGATTGAAAAGGAGGCAGAAACTTCTAACAAGGTAAATTCTAATTGGATTCCTTCATATCAAACTAAAATACCTCCTTTTCCTGACAGGTTAAAGAAGCCCCCAAAGGTTGATAAAAAGAAAGAGATGCTTGAAATCTTCAAAAAAGTTCAATTGAACATCCCACTTTTGGAGGCCATCAATCAAATCCCCATGTATGCAAAATTTTTAAAAGAGTTATGCACCAACAAGAGGAAACTAAGGGGAGATGAGTGTATAATAGCAGGTGAGAGTGTCTCTGCAGTCATAAAGAGAAAAATCCCACCCAAAACAGGTGATCCAGGTATGTTTTTAATTCCTTGCAAAATTGGAACGAAAGAGGTGAGCAAGGCTATGCTAGATTTAGGTGCTGCGATAAATGTCATGCCAAGATCAATATATAATTCCCTAAATCTAGGTCCATTGAAAGAAACAGGAATTATTATTCAACTTGCTGATAGATCAAATGCTTATCCGGATGGTATGTTAGAAGATGTGTTAGTGCAAGTTAATGATGCAATATTTCCTGTAGATTTCTATGTTGTGGATATGAATGATGCTCATTGCTTTAATCCACCCCCTCTTTTGTTGGGAAGACCTTTTATGTATACTGCAGGAGTGAAGATTGATGTGAAGAAAGGCACACTCACTTTGGAATTTGATGGAGAAGAGCTTTCTTTTAATCTTTCTAATGCTATTGAACATCCTAAAGATTCTAAAGCTTTATATGCTATTGATGTTATTCAACCTTGTGTGCAGGAAATTCATGAGCCTGATGGTAAAGACCCTGTTGATATTGAATGGATAGATACTGTAAACTTTGGGTCTAACAAGACAATTAAGTTGAATGGAATAGATCCACCGGATATATGGCTTGTAAGGGATAAAAATGGTGGAATGAATTTGAATGATATTGGATTGCAAAAGTTTGATGGATTTCAGTATGATGCTTTTGAGAATGGTTGAAGAATTTAGAGGAAGAGTCTAGCTCAAGGACTATAAACAAAGCGCTTCTTGGGAGGCAACCCAAGCAAATGAATCATTTTGATGATATATATTTTGTCATGTTGTTGATTATAATTTAATATAATTTTGATATCCAATTGACATCTTGTCTTTGATTTTGTAGAATCAAGATGGAATTTTGGTGATTTTTGGATCAAGGAACAAGTGAAGGTGTTTAAGGAGGAAATTTTCAGTGAATGAGGCTTATGATGCTCGTGAGCATGATTAAGTTGTATGTAGCTTGATGAATTTTGAAGGGAATTTCAAGTTGAATCCAGGGAGGAATACACCTGTTAATCATGGCCATGTCTAAGACCTTGATAGGTTGATGTTTTGGAGACCTCAATTCAGGGACCCCGGTACCCATTAGTCATGACCATGACTAACATCTATTTGCCAACCTGTCTTAAAGAAGAATTTTGAGCTTTATTTTTTCAGGTAGAGTTTCAACCTTTAGTCATGACCATGACTAACTGATAGCTAGTTACCTGAAATTGAATTCCCTACACAGCTATTTTCCTCCCCCAAACCCTAATTCATCCACCTACCTAAAATCACTTTCACCCTTATTAAAAGAATTTACAGCCTTCACCCCCAGCTCCAAAATCCCGATCCATCTTCTTCCTCTCAAATCTCCATCTTCCAACTCGTCCACCTCCAACCATACACCACCATCTTCACTACCACCGCACCGCCACCCTCTCTCTCGTTCGCGAACCCTAGGGCGCCGCCACCCGCCGCCTCCATCTCGCACCGTTCCTGTTCCGGCCATCTCCCTCACGTTCGAACGCAACCACCACTGCCTCTCTTCTGGCGCTTCTTCCGCCGCTGGTTTCGCTCGCCCAGGCTCCTCTACCCCGTCGCCCTTCGACGTCCACATCCCTAGCGCCGCCTCTGCTGGTCTCTTGTTCTCCACTCTCCGCTGCCGCTCCAGTCCAAGCACCGCCGCCTCTCGGTTGAACTCCACACAGCCACCGCTAGCTGTGCTCTTTCTCTATCGTGATTTCCAGCATCCCTGGTAACTTCTTTCCATTTTTCTTTTGGGTGCAGTAAAGTATTGGGAATTGAACATTGTGAAATGAAAATTCCGTGGGCAATTAGATTTTTGTTAATTAGTAATTGTAATTCTGACTTACTTGCACTTAACTGTAATTGTGGAATTTCTGTTGATATCTTGTGAGTTGAATAGTGAGAAAAGTGCATATTTGTGGGCTTACTGAGTTTTGCAGGATGTGGAACTTTTCTATCATTGGAAAGGAATTTGCTTATGATGGTGCAACTGTTGTGGAATTTGTGGAAAATCCTGTTCTTGTCGTTTATCACTAGTTTTGGGGTTTAGAAAATTAAGCATCCATTGTTCTGCTAAAAAAAAAAAGTCTGAAATTTGTGTTTTTGTCAAGATATGATACTGCTGGGGAAGTTTTTTGTGTGCAGGTATTCAAAATACCAAGTAGCCCTTACTGAAGAATTTCAACATACCAGGGAAGTCCTATTCTATTCACCTTTTAATACATTGAGGACAATGTAGATTTTAGGTGTGGGGGAGGGAATAGTATTGCTTGCCATTTTCTGTGAATTTTTTTGAAAAATCTAGCTATTTTGTGTGAAAATTTGATGTTAAATTGAGTTTATGATGGTTTTTATTGATAAGTTGTCTAGCATGATTGATGATATCTAATTTTTGAACATGTTGAGCCAACTATTTGTAAACCCATGTGAGAATTTGAGCCTCTTTCCAAAAAGCTTGTTGCTTTTAAAAAGAAAATACATATATTCAAAGCTTTTGGAAATTTCTTTCTTGTGTGAATTATGTGGTAATCATTTTGACATTCTAGAACTTGAATGATTATACATGTTGAACTTGCATTGATTGAATCCAATATTTTGAACATGATAAGGGCATTAGGATAAACCTTTTTAGCCTTCTTGTTGGCCTTAACCCATACTTCTATCCCTAGTTAGCCATTTTGAGCCTTATATCCATTTTCTTTGTTTATATATAACCCTTAGCCTATTAAGCCTTTTCTTTTTGTCATACCATTGCTTTTGAACCCTAGTGATTGAAGTACTTTCATAAGTCATTGTGGTTGAATTTCTGTTGGTTGCAAGAAAAAGAGCTTAGAAATTTGTTTTTGGGATTCTCAAGCTATTTTGTTGGATTTTTGTTGGAATGATTTGTGGAATGTTTGTATATATATTCCCCTATAAAAAAAAGTAGAAGAAAAAAAAGAAACAGCCCTAAAAAAATGAAAAAAAGAAAAAAAAAAAAAAGAAGAAGAAGATATAAGGGCAGTGGATGGATATAACTTGAAACGTGTTCCTCTGACATTAGTGTTATGAACATAGAGTTGAAGTTCCGTCTGCACTTTTCAGATTGTTGAATTCCTCTAATAAACGTGACCAAGCTATTGAAGTCCATAAAAAAAAAAAAGAAAAGAAAATAAAAGGGGATATATTTTGGCAAATTTTGGTTTTGATGGATTCATTTGCTTGAGAAATTTTGGGATTGTTTGGAAGTTGTATTGGGATGATCTTTTGGTTTTTGTGTTTTATTTTGGGAAACCTTGAGAAGGTAGAATAGAAGTAAGTTTTGGTCTTTTGAACCTCTTATGGTTTTATTTTGGTTTGGCAACCATTATGTGCTACGATTTGTTTATGATGACTCTTTGAAAGTGCTCTCATTCACTTTAACCCTTTCTATATCCTTTTCTTCCTACCCCAACCATGGCCACGTTATAACCCTTTTGGAAGACCCTTTGATTCTTTATGTTGGATAAAATCTTGGTAGGGAAGATGTGATTTTCATTCAAGCCTATGGGATTGTCACTTTGCTTTACCACTTGAGTGCTTATTTGTTTAACCACACTTGATATTGAGAGGAGTGTATACACTTTACCCATGGGAGGTTGTTGGCTTAATATGTTTGATATTGGGTTGATTTGGTTGTGCTTGGATTACTTATTGATAGAAACTGTTATGACTTGATTTGGTTATCTTTAGACTTATGCTTGAGGGCAAGCATGATTTAGGTGTGGGGGAGTTTGATAATGTGATATTCTTACATATTATTGGTGTATGTTTTGGATGATATTTTGATAATTTTGGGTGTAGATTCTACTCATATTAAATATATTTGGTGTTTTCAGTATAATTGTGCCCAATATCAAATAGTTGAACAAGGAGGAAGAAAATGAAGAAAGTTTGCAGGAAGCTACAACCACATTAGTCATGGCCATGACTAAGTGAAAGGGATCAAGCTGAAAAGTTGTTAGTGGGCCTGTTTCAAAGCCCATTCACACCACAAGCCCTTTTGCTCATTAAAATGGCCCATCAAGAGATTACTTCATTGAAGGGAAAACCAAATTATATAAAAGATGGGGTTGGGAACGGGAAGAAGGAGATTAGAGATTTTTGAGAACACCCTTTTGGAGAGCAAAAAGAAAGAACGCCCAGACAAAGGAGGAAGGAGGCCGATCGAGAGCAGCTTTCAGAAAAGAAGCAGAAAGGCTCTTCCATCCCCATCTCTTCTCTTTGTTTTGGTTGTAAATCTCTTTTTGCTTTTCTTGTTTTTAATTTTCATGAAATTAGAGTAGACTTTATCTTTCTCTAGTTTAGGGATTTGAGGAAGAATGGCTATGGGATTTTGTGAGATGATGTATTTTTGGCTATAAAACTATTGTGCTTTTGGTATTTATACAATTTCTATGCTTAGGGTTTACTATTGTTGAATTGGATGAATGTTTAGGGCCCAAATATTTGTCTAGTTTGATAATTGATTGCCAATTCAATTTGGGTATCCGTAATTGTACTTGAATTGAATAGGTGGTAACCGGGTTGATTAGTTCCTTCCTCGGGAATTGTATAATCAAATTGGGAATTACTCCGCGTAGGTAGTAATTGGTTTGAATCAGGCTTTTCTAGATTATAATGCAATTGGACAACATCTTCTACGGGCGTACCTAGGAGTGTTAGTTTAATTAGGGGCAATTAACGGGCGTACCTTAATTGTCTAAACTGAAAGGAAAAGTTGGTTGTCTAAGCGGACCTGACAACTATAACTGGTTTATCAATTAGCACAATGTTTATGCATCGATGATCTTACCCAAATGTCATTCCAAATCAATCTTTGAACTAGAGGTTTTTAATTCCAATACTTTATTTTAAATTTATGTTCTTGATCTCACTTATCATTTTCATAGTTTGTAGAATTAATTAGCTTTTTAGTTCTTGTTATCTTTTTATTGTTCTCAAAATACAAAACCCCCCCTTTTTTTTGTATATTATATCTATCATGTATTAGTTGTGTTCCAATCCCTGAGGAGATGACCCTTGTCACTACTATACTACATTTATTTTGTGCTTGGTGACATAGGATTTAAATTATATTTTGCAGCTCTACGACAAGCTGTCAAAGGTTTGGCGACACAACATGCAACATGAAGAAGAAGCCATGTCCCCAGTTCCCGGTCGCGATCCATGGCCTAGCGACACAGGCATGGATAGCGACACAGTTACACAAATTGAAGACCAAGACCCTGTCGAGAAGCCTTGCCACATGCAGTGTTGTTCCGCGACACAATGTGATGTGTGTGATGTCTTGAGACACAATGGGCTTCAGACCAAGGCCCATGGGCCTAGGGTTTCACTTCTATAAATATGAGGTGATTCCCTTGAGACAAAGAGCTTTTGGTTAGAAAACACTTTCTTGAAGACAAGTTGGGAGCTCAGTTCTTAGGTAGTGTAGTTAGTCTTTATTTTTTGTATTATTTAATTATGTCCATAGTTTAGCATAGTTAGTGTTTAGTTTTTATGTTTTCCACTGTTCCAGTGGTTAGGTAGCCAGTTTATATTATGTTTTTCCTTTTAAACTTTGTTTTTTAGGGTTTTGTAATACCCAAATCATGGGTATTAACATACCCACTTAATAAAATGGGAGAATATTCACTAAATGTGTCCCAAATCATGAAATGGGTCTCACACCCCATGGAGTTAATGCTTTCATTTTTCATTTTGGGGTCATTTGACCCCCATTTCATATTATTACGCTTACTGTTGCTATTTTTATGAATGATGTTATGTATGTGTGTGATCAAACCCTAGATTAGGATTTTGCTTTATTTTAAATACTGTTCCAGTTTAGTTTATTTATGTTCAAGCATGTTCTTGCTTATTTCAAATGTTGTTTGGTTGTTTTTAGCTTAGAGTATCTTTTAAACCTGAAATAGGATGAGATCACGCTGTTTGCATGCCACTGTTCATTTCTGCTTTTACTGACTTGTGTCCTGAACCATCCCTGTCGCCAACCGCCTCCTGTCGCGAAACCACGTCTAGCGACAGGAAGGTTGTTTCGCGACAAGGGTGTCTAGGGACACCTGTCTTGATATTTTGAAACCTCAGTCGCGAGGCACTCCTGTCGCGAACCCACGGTTCGCGACACAACACCTGCTTAGCGACTGAGGACCAAACTCTTGCAATTTTTTCTGCATGGCCTCTGTCGCGGAACACCCCTGTCGTGAACCCACGGTTCGCGACACACCTTTGTTCCGAGACAGAAAATTATGCCTTGTCAATATTTTAAAAACCCAGTCGCTAGACACCCTGTCGCGAGGCCACGTCTCGCGACACAATTTCCAGACTAGTGACTGGGAGCCAAATACTTTGAAAATTCTCAGAAAACCCTGTGTCACTAGACTCCTGTCGTGAGGCCACGCCTCGCGACACACTTTTGCTTAGCGACACGAGGCAAAACTCTGCCCAATTTCTGAAAACCTGTCGAGGTACCCATGTCGCGGGTCTAGGCTCATGACACAATTTATGGTTTCTCGACAGAGTCCTCTTTTCTATTTAATCTCAAAATTCTGATTTCTTATCCTCTATTATATTGCAAACACTCACATCTTAATCCCACGGATTAAGATGTAATATCCAAGAATTGCAATATAAGGCGTTATGCCGCCGAAATTTTGATTCTCCATTTCCATCACTTAATTAATTGAACCCTCTAGTCATTAATGATTAATGATTGTAATTAGCAATGATTAAGTCACTAATTGTTATGATTAAAGGATCTTTGTTCAATTGTCATTAAAACATTTTTCTATAAACAGAACCATGATGCCTTAAACAGATAATCCGGACTGTAATTAATTATGGTAGGAGGGATTATTTAGGTCATCAACTATGGATTAGTTCCATAACCTTGCATGAGAAACCAATGTCTCTCATACAAGGCCTTGTTTTTATTTTATTTCCATCTTGTCTTTTCTATATTGTGTGTAACAATTAGTGAAGAATACATCAGACTAATGTTGGCGGGTATTCCCTCACGGATAAACTAGCTCGTATTCTGAGTATTAGTTACTAAGTGTTATTTTGCATGGTCTGGATAGCAGTCAGTGGAAGCCTTGGCGGTTCGTCCATCCGGGATTATAATAGCTGCTCAGCTGACTCCTATCCGGATACAGTTTTCTTTTCTTTATCTTAATTTCCAAACCCAAATTCTAATCTGTAGTGTGAATTAGTCAACATCTGTCAATGCTGACTAATGATCATTACAGAAAAGAAGCATGTAGGTTTTTATCTGAATTCACAGACAGTGGAGGCCCAACTGGCATTGACACTGCCATTATAGGGTTTAAGCTATCTAAATTCGCTCCATCCGAGTAATTGGGAAATTGGACAGTAGATGTTTGCAGTCTACCCGATTATTCTGCCATTACTTTGGTCCTCTGACCACTTCATGTTTGTGTTTCATCTTCTGTCTAGAACCGCCAGTATATTTTGGGTCAATTCATTTTACACTTCATTATATCCGTATGCATGCTACTATTATGTAATTAATGTGGTCTATAATATTTTGGGATCCTTCCCTTGGACAATAGAAGTCTAGATTTAAACAGATATTGCATACTAAATTTCCAACAAAAACTCCTTTGGAAAATCCGGATCTGAGTAAGGGATAAATTCCCCAGTTATGAATAGTTCATATTCTGTCAAGGGTTGATTTTGGGAAATTAGAAGCAGAGTCAGCGATTAGGTCCCATCTAGACTGAAAGGATCTATGTTTTAATTGAGAGTCTAGTACCTGTTTAGGGAATGGTTTTCAAATTCATTATTTTCCAAAATTGCTGTTTGTTGGGAATCCGAGATTAATTATGACACCGAGATGGGGTCCACTTGGACTCAAATACAGTGTAGTAGATAATCTTAGAGGAACAACATCCAGGCCTTGGTTATTTTCTAAGATAAGGTTGAGTTCCTTTCAACCACTATCCTCTTCTGCCAAAGCCTACCTTTGAGTCCTGAGTGAGTACATCCGGAACGAACTAATTTATTAGTTCGTTTCATTAGTTTGTATCTCATAACCACTCGGAAGGAAGTGAACACTGCGAGCGGTTCACCGAGAGCCGAGAATTCTTGATCCACACCTGGTCACCATGACTGGGGGCTGTCTTTTACTACCAGGGTCAGACCTTCAAAACCTCCGAGTGATAGGATCTTAAATGCTTTCGTTATCGCTTTCTTTTAAACGCTTTCATTAGAGGTCACTCGGTTGTATTGAGAGTTGTGTAGCTGCTACTAGGATTGATAGTTAAGGGATAGTTCAGGCTCGATTAGAATCTTTGGGTGTGACATGGGAGAATGATAGTAGTACTTGGCACTTCAATAAATGATTTGTCAGGTGTTGCTTGTCCACCACAGATGAAGTAACATACCCAGGCCAGGGCAGTTACAAATCTGTGGTATCTTAGAATCTATGGTCTTAAGAACATGTAAACTCATGTTGTAAGTATCTGTCTATCAAAGGGAACTCAACACTGAGAGCATGAGAATTAGCTGTCTGACAGGATTATCCCAACCAAAGATCTGTGTATTAAAATGGAAGTTTAATTATGTCTTATCCAAATCTTGTCCAATTTTCATTCTTTTCTTCCTGTCCCTTCTGTCCAAACTGTGAATCAGCTTCATAGCTAGCATAGTGTAAATTTTCATTGCTTCTACAGATAGTATTTACTGCATTCTTAGAATAACTTTATTTGCTTTCTAGTATAAATTCACCCGCTTTCTAGAATAGAATTCATATGCTTTGTAGAATAGATTTAAGTGCTTTTGTAATTTAGTTTAAATTCAGTTAGTAGATGATTAATCACTTTTCAAACTAATTGGAGCAATACGAGTGGAAAATCTAGTAAAACGACGTGGGCCCTGCTTCTATCGCACATCCTCCAGTGAACGATCCGGTCTTACTATAAATTACTGCAATTTTTTTGACACCGTGCACTTTCGGGCCACAGTTCCGTAACACGAGTAATAAAAACGTGACAACCTAAATATATCCCTAATCACGACTCCACCTTCATAAATCGATTTTCATTAAATAAAATCTAAACCGGGATTCTTTTCATTATTTTGAAAATACTCGTGTTATGCGATCCTGTCAGAAAAGTTTCATGGCCGAGATTATATTTTCAGAAAATACTCATATAGTGGGAAATTGTCAAAAGTTTCATGGCGCCGTTGCCGGGGAGGATGCAACACCGTTTTATTAGAGAATTACATTCCTCATTGCTCCTAGTTAGCTTATACATATAAATATAAATATTTACCTCCAAAAACCAATTCTAACCTGGGGATTGTACAGGTACCGTCATTATTGAAGCTGTTGTTCTATGAAAAGGAGGAAGCAGACGCCAACCGAAATCCCGTACAACGCAGAGATAGAAAAGACAGCTCGACGTCTTAGGGCGGAGACTAAACGAAGATGGGAACGGGAAAGACAGGCACTACTTTTACCGAGCACCAGTAGCGACATATCCGATATGGCAAAACCTGACATTCCTCCAATCATTCCACCCAATCCGCCACTTCACAACATTGAGGAAGACCCCGAAGATGCTGATAACGATGATTTGGATGATCCTCCTCCTCAGATCATACAGGGAGGTGGGAACCCACCAAACATTGAACAGCAACACTTCGAGGCACCTCTTCCCAATCCGAACCCTCAAAACCCACCAAATAACCATAATCACCAAAACAACCAAACTTCCAAAACCAGCAAAATCAGCAGTACCAGGATCCCCACCAGAATCCCCCAAATCCTAATGACTTCAATGATCCTAGGAACTATTATGTGCATCCGAACTATTACCCACAGCAATATCAAGGAGGGGCTGAGAACAATCAACAAGCAGCAGCCGCTGATTACATGCAGCCAATCTTAGAGCCATATTTGAACATTCCTGGACAAGCTCCATTCTTGGCCAGGAATTTCGAATTGAAGCCGACCCTCATCAATCTTGTTCAGAGTAATCAGTTCGCTGGGGCAAGTCATGAAGATCCCCATGATCACCTGCAGACTTTCTTAGAATTGTGTGATACTATCAAGAACCAGAATGTATCTGCTAACACCATTCGGTTAAGACTGTTCCCTTTCTCTCTGACTAGCGGAGCACGAACATGGTACAAATCACTGCCCGTAAATCAGAAGTCCACATGGGAGGACGTGATCAGAAATTTCTTAGCGAAATACTTCCCGGAGTCCAAGGTGGATGAATGCGGCTCTAAAATTGCGGAATTCAAAATGAAGCCAGACGAGTCCCTGTATGACGCAAAGGAACGATTCTTCAACTTACTCAGGAAATGCCCCCAACATGGTTTCCATGATTGGGAGAAATTGAGAAAGTTCTACAGCGGTTTCACCCCATCGTGGAAATACATGATTGATGCTGCCGGCGGTCAACATCTGCTATACATACCAATGGATCAACCATGGGGCAAGATTGAAGCAATGAGTGTAAACAGATCTGTTCTTACTGATGATATTAATCCCCCTCCCCCTCGTGGTTTGTGTGCTGTAGGTGCAGTAGAAAAATCAGATATTGAAAAGCTTCAAGAGCAGGTGGCAGCATTGTCTGTTAATCAGGGAGCTGGGAGCTCTACTCAAGGACAGCAAACAGATGTGATTTGTGGACTATGTCAAGGTGCTCACGCAACTGATACATGCGAACAGATTGCAGCTGAAAGCTGTAACTTTGCAGGAGCTTTCCCAAATAGACACCCAAACCTGTCATACTCAAACAACAATGCCCTTAACTCCCACCTCTTGAACAAACCACAACAACAACAATTCAATCCTCAGCAGAATCAAGGATTCATTTAGAACAGGGGCCAGAATTTTCAGAACCCAAGCTTCCAACCCCAGATCCAGCAGAGACCCCCTCAAAATTTCCAACAGCCTAGCCAGAACTTTCAAAACTTTCAGCCTCAATTTATTCCAAACCAAGGCCAATGGAACTAAAACCAAAATCAGAATCAAAATCAAAAGCCTCCTTCAAGGCTGGAGAATTTGATGACTGATTTTATCACTAGCCAGAAGGAGATTAACACTCAGCTGCAGGCCTCTATCAGAAATGTGGAGACCCAAGTTACACAGATGGCTAATGAAATGCAGAAAAGGGATAAAGGGACGTTGCCGAGCACTGCGGAAAAGAACCCGCAATGCAAAGCAATAACCTTGAAATCTGGGAAGGTACTGGCTGGACCAAGGGGAGCGGATACTGGAAACAACTATGGGGAAGAGGATGCTGTTGACAATGCTGATGAGGAAGCAATGGATGAACAGAAGGAAGCCGAACAGCAGACTGACGCTGCAAAAGGAACGACAGAAACAGAAAACGGTAATGGTGAAGGTACAACCTCTGACCATCTACCACCAAAACATGATAACAAAAACAAGTTCATGCCTAGGGTTCCTTACCCGGCCTGGCTTAAAAATAAGCAACAAGATCTGAAGTTTGAAAAATTTCTGAAAAGACTGCGGGAAGTTGAGATTACCATTCCTTTGATTGAAATGATCTCTGAAATGCCAGTCTATGCTAAGTTCTTGAAAGAAATGATTTCAGGAAAGAGACAGGTTGAGCAGGACGAATTGGTGGTACTCAACAGCACTTGCAGTGCTATTATTCAAAAGAAGCTGCCAGAGAAGAAAGAGGACCCCGGATGCTATACATTGCCGATTCGGATTGGCCAGAACAACGCCGGAAAAGGACTATGTGACCTCGGCTCCAGCATTAACGTTATGCCATTAACCATGGTTAAACGTCTTAAGCTCGGAGTGGTGGAACCTGTCAAAATGAGGCTCCAGCTTGCAGATAGGTCAATTACAAAGCCAATCGGAATCTTGAAAGATGTGATAATCAAAGCTGGCAGTACTCCATTTCCAGTGGATTTCATCATTCTGGACATCGAGGAGGACTTCGACATGCCTCTCATCTTAGGCAGGCCATTCTTGGCCACAGGCGGGGCACTGATAGATGCTAAATCCAGAAGGGTGACACTCCGTGTTGATGGAGATGAAGTCGTCTTCGACATGGAGCAACTGCAGAAATTCCCAAATGACAGTTCTTGTTTTTCATTTGATGATGTAATAGTTAGGAAAGAGCCAGACTCTGGAAACAATGATGAAATGATGCTGTATGAATCTTCAGAGCAGGTACTGATGCCTGCTGGTGCTGAGCTAAAGGAACAGTGCAGCGCCGTCCAATTTGAGGATCCCGAGTCCGGGGACCTTGAAGCATATGACGGTGCTGATTTCACTGCACAGGAGAACGATGGCACCGAAGAGGAAGAAGAGGGCCCTGTACTGACGCAGGGTCCCGAAGGTAAATCTGATCTCCCACTATCCATTTCTCGCAAACTACTCCCTTCCGTTGAATGTCCACCAGAGCTTGAACTTAAAACATTACCCGATCATCTCAAGTACGCATTTCTCGTAGAACATAAAAAATTACCTGTGATTGTTTCGGCTAAGCTCTCCCAAGAGCAAGAAAATGCTCTGGTGGTCGTTCTTAAGAAACATGTACATGCAATAGGTTGGACCATTTCTGATATAAAAGGAATAAGCCTTTCTATTTGCATGCACATGATTTTAATGGAAGAAGAGTATAAACCCTCCCGTCAACCTCAGAGGCGTTTGAACCCCTCATGCAAGAAGTGGTAAGGAAAGAGGTTATCAAGCTCTTAGATGCTGGTATAATCTATCCTATAGCTGACAGCAAATGGGTCAGCCCGGTGCAGGTCGTGCCAAAACGAGGAGGGATGTGCATAACCAAGAATGAGCAAGGAGAAGAAGTTGCAACCAGGCCAGTGACCGGATGGAGAGTTTGTATCGACTACCGGAAACTGAACGAGGCCACCCGCAAGGACCATTTCCCATTGCCATTTATTGATCAAATGCTTGAGAGGTTGGCAGGGAGAGAGTTTTATTGCTTTTTGGATGGTTATTCCGGGTATAATCAGATTGTTATTTCAAGCGAAGACCACGAAAAAACAACTTTTACTTGCCCTTATGGCACTTTTGCCTACAGGCGCATGCCATTCGGTCTTTGCAATGCACCTGCTACTTTTCAACGTTGCATGATGTCTATATTTTCCGAATTTATCGAAAAATGCATTGAGGTCTTCATGGATGACTTCTCTGTATATGGAGATACATTTGAAGATTGTTTGACCAATCTTGCAAAGATTTTAAAGAGATGTGAGGACACTAATATCGTTTTGAATTGGGAAAAGTGCCATTTTATGGTCACTGAGGGCATAGTGTTAGGTCACCGCATTTCTCGTGCAGGTATTGAGGTTGATCCAGCCAAAGTTTCTATCATTTCCAACCTCCCTCTTCCTAACTCAATCAAATCAGTTAGGAGCTTCTTAGGGCATGCCGGTTTTTACCGGAGATTCATTAAGGACTTCTCTAAAATTGCCAAGCCGCTCACTAATCTGCTTTGTAAAGAAAATTCTTTCCTAATAAATGAAGCGTGTGTCCAAGCCTTTCACACGCTCAAGAAGATGTTGGTTTCTGCACCGATAGTGCAACCACCCGATTGGTCAATACCTTTCGAGGTAATGTGCGATGCTAGTGATCTCGCCGTAGGTGCAGTACTCGGGCAACATAAGGATGGGAGACATTGCGTAATTCATTAAGCAAGTCATGCACTGAATGAGGCCCAAGTCAACTACACCACAACGGAGAAAGAGATGTATGCTGTAGTCTTCGCGTTTGACAAATTCAGACAGTATCTGATAGGTACGAAGACTATAGTGTACACGGATCATTCTGCACTGAGATACTTGTTTAGCAAACAAGATGCCAAACCTCGATTAATCAGGTGGGTACTTCTGTTGCAAGAATTCGACATCATAATAAAAGATAGGCGAGGTCGAGATAATGGTGCTGCTGACCACTTATCTCGATTAGAAAATGATAAAAAGGAAAAAGCCGTCAATGAAGAGTTCCCGGACGAACAGCTGTTCGCATTGCATTTGCACAATCAAGCATGTCCATGGTTTTCCGACATCGCTAACTTCTTGGCGTGCGGAATAACCCCACAGTTTTCGAACTATCATCAGAAGAATAAGTTCAACCGAGATGTATTAAACTACTTCTGGGAAGAACCTTATCTCTTCAAACACTGCGCCGATTCAATAATCAGGCGATGTGTGACCGAGCATGAAGCCTATCAAATTGTCAGAAAATGCCATGAATCAGAATATGGAGGTCACCATGGTCCCGCTCGAACGGCCCACAAGGTCCTCGAATGTGGATTTTAGTGGCCTCACATCTATGAGGATTGCAGGACATTTGTGAAAGGTTGCGACAAATGCCAAAGATTAGGAAACATCTCCAAGAGGGATGAGATGCCTCAAAAGAGGATTCTCACACTTGAGATTTTCGATGTATGGGGCATTGACTTCATGGGACCATTCCCACCATCTGGTGGAAACTACTATATCTTGGTAGCTATCGATTACGTGTGCAAATGGGTCGAGGCTGTCGCATTACCGACCAATGATGGTAGCCAAGTCATCAAGTTCCTCAAGAACAACATTTTCAGTAGATTTGGCATACTTAGGGTGGTGATATCTGATGGAGGAACACACTTTATTAATAAAGCTTTCGAAACTTTAATGAGTAAAAATGGAATCCTCCATAAGATAGGCACGCCTTATCATCCCCAGACTAGTGGTCAAGTCGAAGTATCCAATCGCGAAATCAAACACATACTCGAAGCCACTGTCGGGATAACCCGTAAGGATTGGGCACGTAGGCTCAACGATGCTCTATGGGCATACCGCACGGCATATAAGACTCCCATTGGGATGTCTCCATATAGGCTTATCTTCGGAAAAGCCTGTCATTTGCCTGTAGAGTTAGAGCATAAAGCTTACTGGGCCGTTAAGACGCTCAACTTCGATCCGAAAGTTGCTCAGACCAAACGTAAGTTGGACCTCAATGAAATTGAGGAAATACGAGCGCTAGCTTATGAAAGCTCTCGAATTTACAAGGAGCGGACCCAGAAGTTGCACGATCGCAGGATTAAGCCTAAGCATTTTTATGTTGGTCAAAACGTGTTGTTATTCAATTCTAGGTTGAAGCTGTTCCCCGGAAAGCTCAAATCCAGATGGGAAGGACCACATGAAGTGCTAGAAGTGTTTGAAAATGGAGCCGTCAGGATCCGAACTGACAAGGGCAACATAGTGGTGAATGGACATCGATTGAAGGAGTACATCGGACAGTTCGATCCGGAGAAAGAAAGCCAAGCAGTGGCAGACCCGGCTTACACCTAATAAGAAACAACATTAAAAACACAAAAATTTCATTTCATATATATAGTATATTATTTCATAACAAGAAAATACCCAAAGATCAATTAAACATTTAGAGTACTAAGACTCTAAATGTGAGGATGTTGATATTTGGAGAAAATCTAATGCGTTTTATTTATCTGTCTTGCAAAAAGTTCGGAACCATCAAAAAGAGGAGCAGAAAAGTAACATGGAAAACCAGGTTCTTGGTTGGATTGATTACGTGAATCTAAGAAAATATTCTCGGAATCTGAAGAAATTCAAATCCGAAATAAATTTCACAGATAAATGGAACTGACCCAACCTAATTTTATGCAAGAGGGTTATTTAAATTCCATCCACTTTTGAATTTATTTGGACTGAATTTATTCAGACCCAAATCAAATAAAATGGACTCAGGCCCAACATCACACTCGGGCCTAGTTCAGGAAAATTTGAAAATTCAAAATTTTGTGTCGCGAAGCCATGCCTCGCGACAAGGCCTAGTTCCGCGACACACTCTCATCTGTCCCTAACTCTCTTTGTCGCTGTCGCTATACACCCTGTCGTGAGGCATGGCCTCGCGACTGGCTTCCTGTCCCGCGACACGACCTATAGTTGACTTTACTTCTTTACTGAAACTGGTCGCAATACCCTTGTCGCGAGGCCCTGCCTCGCGACCGGACTCCAATTCCGCGACATGTCTAATGTCGCTAGGCCCTGGTCGTGAAACCTTGTTTCGCGACACGGTCTGCGGTTCCGCGACCAGCTTTTCCAGTATTTATACCCCCCTCCTCACCTCTTTTCCCTGCACTCTCATCATTTTCATTCAACTCTTCAACTTCTCCCTTTCACTCCCTTCTCTCCCGAACGAACACCACCGTGTTCTTCGCACTAACCCATCCGTTTTCAAGGGGACACCATGGACAGGTTTCTAAGGATCCTTCCAAACCTGGGACCTTTACCCAGACTCGAACCAAGGAGGGCAGGGTAAAAACCCATTTTTCCCTCCTTGTTCATGGCCTCTGTCGAACTCTTTTGCTTCATTTTCTTATTTTTGGGTTGAGAATGGCATAATGTGGTTTGTGTGCTTTTCATTTTTTTCTGTTTTGGTTCTTGGTTGCTCTCGGTTTTGAGAATGCTTTGAAATCTTCCTGAAACCCTTAAGAACTGGTTTAAAACTGTTTTAAAAAAAAACTGTAGGGTTTGAAGCTTTTTGAAGTTTGAAACTGGAAAGGATGAACTGATGAACATTAGGGTGTTATTTTGAACACCATGATGCTATCAGTTTGTCTAATCTTGAAGTCTTGACATGAGGCATTCAAGTGGAAGATCTTTTTGGCATATTTGCTTCCATGTCAGAAATCTCATGGGAATAAATGTTTGTTTATTTATGGAAACATAAGTACAAACACCCAATGAGAGACTTCCACTTTTTAATAAAAGTGACCTTTTGGAAAAAGACAAAAATAGTTGATGGATTTAATATTTGACTTGTGTTCTTTTTGTTCCCAATGGAACTGTAGTGTGAGTAAACAGCAGTATTTTTGTCACCCAACTGCTATCCTTTTCAAAAATCCAAAATGGGACCACTCACATCCCACTTTCCTTAAATAAAACAAGTCAACCCTTTAAAAATTAAAAATAGTGTGTGCAAATTTCTTGAATGCCTTTAACTGTCCAGAGACAGTCCAGGCAGTCCAGAAATAGCAAATTCATTTCGCCACGCCTCCACTGCACACTCCAATATTCGAGCATTTCATTCACATCATTCCATCTCATTCCATTTCCAACAAGTGTCCCAGACTTGTTTAATAATATTGGAAAATCGAACTTTTGGGCCCGATGGCCCATTAAAAATATATAGGGGCCCAATGACCCCTATCTCTTCATAAAAATTTATTTTACCTATGCTTTATACTAAATTCAAGTCGAATATTTAATAACCTCACATCTAGAGCAAAGCTCTAAATGTGAGGATGTTGGTTTCCAAACTTGAATAATCTCTGAGGAAATTATAAAAATTGGATTCACTACTTCTTATCTCTTCAGGGGCAACCTTTTTCAAATCCCAGATCCTGAACCCGAAGGAACCCAGCTGCTAGACTTACCACTGGAGCTTCTTGGAGAAGTCCTCTCTCGAATAGGAGAGGATGAAATCAGGGAAGTATTCACTGCGCAGGAAACGTGCAAAAAGCTCAGAGACGCAGGGAACCTCACCATCGTGTACAAGCGATGTGAGCTGGATACTTCTACAGTGAAGCAGTGGCAGGAGAGAATTCGGTGGCAGAAAGAGAGATTCCTGCAAACATGCGTGGAGGCAGGAAATTTTAATCTTCAAATTGTTCCAGCACTCCTAGCATTCGTGGAAGGGGATGAGGAGCAAGCCTGTGAGCTACTGCGGTCAGGAATTGAGGACAATCACAAGGCATCAATCTTCGCACGTGGACTGATGCTGATGAGTAAGCATGATGAGAGCCAAGTGCTTCTAGGGATTAAAATGATCGAAGAAATGGCAACTGATAGATCAGTCCTGGACTACACGGCCACCAACACCTTCTCGTGGCTGGCAAATAACCTGGACACCCCTGGACTATTTGAAGGCCTAGCAATTCGGAACTACTGCCCAAGGGGGCGAGGACACCCGGTAGAACACAACGGCTGGTGCTTGAGATGTGACTTGACAAACTTCATCTTCTGGAGCAGAATCTTATTTCCCTAGGAGAGAAGAATGGAGGAGGAATGAATCCTAGTATGCTTTATTTCATTTTAAGCTCTAGTGCAAGCATCACATGAGGGATTTCTTCTATTGTGTGCAGGTTCGTACTAACTGCATAAGAATCTCTTGTAATTGATGTAATTTATCGCTTTCCCTAAACGGAACTCAACTTTCGAGATCCACAAACAATTTTTATTCGTTTTCTTCTTGAAAAGATGTCTGACAGTCCGAGATGAATAAGTGACTGTCAGACCAAAAATATGCTGTTGACATACTCCGTATGTCAGCAGTGCCTCTTTACTGCTTTAAATTAAATAACCAGCAAAAATGTGCATAAACCTGCTCAAAATTCACATGTTGAATTTAGGCTTGTGATTAAATCTTCAGACTTCTAAATTGGGATAATATAATTGAAGATATGCATGAAATGAATTCCTAAGGTTTTGAGCTATAAAGATTTAATGATGCGGTCATCGTGTTGGGTAATAAATCTGCATGTTAGAAATTTTGATTGAATAAAGTGTTGGGATTAAGCTTTGATTAAATATGAGAATATTGTATGACACGAATCAATCCAACCTGTGAGGTTTGAGCCATGATTCACTTTTACTCATTCATTTTCTTTGATGTGTGAATCATTTTGATTAAAGGAAACTAGAACTTGCAATTGGGACCGATTCAAGACCAAGCCATATTCCAAAAATCGAGCATATGATCGAGGCACTTAGAAAAACCCAAAATTTTGGCCTTCATTTGAAATCCAAACCCAAAAATATTTTCCCTTTAGGATTAACCAATTTGAGCCTTAAGCCTAATTTTTCTTTGAAGCTCTCTATATTTTTCCTAGCCTACAAAAAAACCAAGAATATCAAACCCAAGTGTGCAAGGATAAATTCTATCAAAGGTATTGAATTTATGATCAGAAAAAATGTGTCAAGTCGGTATTCAATAAACCGATTCAAAAAAAAAAAAATTCGTGTGTTGAGTCCCATTCAACACAAATAAATTGCAAATGACAAAGCAAATTAGACTTAGTCTAATGTCATGCAATAGAAAAAGAAAAACAAAAGAAAGAAGGAAAAATATCGATGATCATAAATCTTTAAATAAAAATATGCATTATTATGATAGAATAAATTCTTGCCACTTCTAAGCCTAATTATTTCCTTCCCTACCGAATGTTACAACCGTATGCCCCGTTATAACCCTTGAATAAGACCTCATGATCTCGATTTGAGGAAATGAGCCGGTGGCGAGTTGGTTTGATTGCAAGCATATGGGATAATTTAATCAAATTTGATTTCGAGCCTTCATGATTTAGCCCAATTGAGAGAGTGAATTTTCCGATTCTCTTACACGTGAGGCTCTGTTTGATTGCAAAGGTTCATGTCATGCCTTAATTCTAAATTTTTAATCCTTGCATCGTTCAAACATGATATTCATGAAGGGTTGATAATAATGTTTGATTTGTAGGCCCGATGTAGTGAGCAAGTATCATTTCATTAAACACTGCAATCAAGGGAATTTAATACTTGTAGTTTTTGATTGTCTTATCCCAATCCAAAAAGAATGTGATTTATGAAGCCACGAAAATGAATTGAATATGCAGAGTCCGTGTTCTATAGAACATTGACTCTGACTGCTCGGGGACGATCAGTATTAAATGTGAGGATGTTGATAATGGCCAGAAATGACCATTATTTTCAATCCATTTCCGTGTCTAAAACGGGCATTTGATCGCATTCCGGTCTTATATTAAATAAGAAAGCAGTTGAATTGGACTGATTTATGCATAATTGTAAAAATATTGAGCTGGTATGAAAAATGCATAAATATGTAATTTTATTACACATTTATATTAGAAAAATTCAAAAACATGAGAAAAAGAAAAGAAAAGAAAAAGGAATGAAAAAGATATGCAAAAGAATAAACCAAGCCCACAAAATACGAAAAGATGGGGAAAAGAAAGAAAAGCCCACAAAAAGAACAATTTCGGCCCATCTGGCCCAATTCAGTGTGTCCAGGAACACCCGGTCGCGGAAGCTCCTGTGTCGCGTCCATGGCCTCGCGACACAGGAAGGTTTGGCGACACAACATGCAGCATGAAGAAGAAGCCATGTCCCCAGTTCCCGGTGGCGGAACCCCGGTCGCGATCCATGGCCTAGCGACACAGGCATGGATAGCGACACAGTTACACAAATTGAAGACCAAGACCCTGTCGAGAAACCTTGCCACATGCAGTGTTGTTCCGCGACACAATGTGATGTGTGTGATGTCTTGAGACACAATGGGCTTCAGACCAAGGCCCATGGGCCTAGGGTTTCACTTCTATAAATATGAGGTGATTCCCTTGAGACAAAGAGCTTTTGGTTAGAAAACACTTTCTTGAAGACAAGTTGGGAGCTCAGTTCTTAGGTAGTGTAGTTAGTCTTTATTTTTTGTATTATTTAATTATGTCCATAGTTTAGCATAGTTAGTGTTCAGTTTTTAAGTTTTCCACTGTTCCAGTGGTTAGGTAGCCAGTTTATATTATGTTTTTCCTTTTAAACTTTGTTTTTTAGGGTTTTGTAATACCCAAATCATGGGTATTAACATACCCACTTAATAAAATGGGAGAATATTCACTAAATGTGTCCCAAATCATGAAATGGGTCTCACACCCCATGGATTTAATGCTTTCATTTTTCATTTTGGGGTCATTTGACCCCCATTTCATATTATTACGCTTACTGTTGCTATTTTTATGAATGATGTTATGTATGTGTGTGATCAAACCCTAGATTAGGATTTTGCTTTATTTTAAATACTGTTCCAGTTTAGTTTATTTATGTTCAAGCATGTTCTTGCTTATTTCAAATGTTGTTTGGTTGTTTTTAGCTTAGAGTATCTTTTAAACCTGAAATAGGATGAGATCACGCTGTTTGCATGCCACTGTTCATTTCTGCTTTTACTGACTTGTGTCCTGAACCATCCCTGTCGCCAACCGCCTCCTGTCGCGAAACCACGTCTATCGACAGAAAGGTTGTTTCGCGACAAGGGTGTCTAGGGACACCTGTCTTGATATTTTGAAACCCTCAGTCGCGAGGCACTCCTGTCGCGAACCCACGGTTCGCGACACAACACCTGCTTAGCGACTGAGGACCAAACTCTTGCAATTTTTTCTGCATGGCCTCTGTCGCGGAACACCCCTGTCGCGAACCCACGGTTCGCGACACACCTTTGTTCCGAGACAGAAAATTATGCCTTGTCAATATTTTAAAAACCCAGTCGCTAGACACCCTGTCGCGAGGCCACGTCTCGCGACACAATTTCCAGACTAGCGACTGGGAGCCAAATACTTTGAAAATTCTCAGAAAACCCTGTGTCGCTAGACTCCTGTCGCGAGGCCACGCCTCGCGACACACTTTTGCTTAGCGACACGAGACGAAACTCTGCCCAATTTCTGAAAACCTGTCGAGGTACCCATGTTGCGGGTCTAGGCTCATGACACAATTTATGGTTTCTCGACAGAGTCCTCTCTTCTATTTAATCTCAAAATTATGATTTCTTATCCTCTATTATATTGCAAACACTCACATCTTAATCCCACGGATTAAGATGTAATATCCCAGAATTGCAATATAAGGCGTTATGCCGCCGAAATTTTGATTCTCCATTTCCATCACTTAATTAATTGAACCCTCTAGTCATTAATGATTAATGATTGTAATTAGCAATGATTAAGTCACTAATTGTTATGATTAAAGGATCTTTGTTCAATTGTCATTAAAACATTTTTCTATAAACAGAACCATGATGCCTTAAACAGATAATCCGGACTGTAATTAATTATGGTAGGAGGGATTATTTAGGTCATCAACTATGGATTAGTTCCATAACCTTGCATGAGAAACCAATGTCTCTCATACAAGGCCTTGTTTTTATTTTATTTCCATCTTGATTTTTTCTGTATTGTGTGTAACAATTAGTGAAGAATACATCAGACTAATGTTGGCGGGTATTCCCTCACGGATAAACTAGCTCGTATTCTGAGTATTAGTTACTAAGTGTTATTTTGCATGGTCTGGATAGCAGTCAGTGGAAGCCTTGGCGGTTCGTCCATCCGGGATTATAATAGCTACTCAGCTGACTCCTATCCGGATACAGTTTTCTTTTCTTTATCTTAATTTCCAAACCCAAATTCTAATCTGTAGTGTGAATCAGTCAACATCTGTCAATGCTGACTAATGATCATTACAGAAAAGAAGCATGTAGGTTTTTATCTGAATTCACAGACAGTGGAGGCCCAACTGGCATTGACACTGCCATTATAGGGTTTAAGCTATTTAAATTCGCTCCATCCGAGTAATTGGGAAATTGGACAGTAGATGTTTGCAGTCTACCCGATTATTCTGCCATTACTTTGGTCCTCTGACCACTTCATGTTTGTGTTTCATCTTCTGTCTAGACCCGCCAGTATATTTTGGATCAATTCATTTTACACTTCATTATATCCGTATGCATGCTACTATTATGTAATTAATGTGGTCTATAATATTTTGGGATACTTCCCTTGGACAATAGAAGTCTAGATTTAAACAGATATTGCATACTAAATTTCCAACAAAAACTCATTTGGAAAATCCGGATCTGAGTAAGGGATAAATTCCTCAGTTATGACTAGTTCATATTCTGTCAAGGGTTGATTTTGGGAAATTAGAAGCAGAGTCAGCGATTAGGTCCCATCTAGACTGAAAGGATCTGTGTTTTAATTGAGAGTCTAGTACCTGTTTAGGGAATGGTTTTCAAATTCATTATTTTCCAAAATTGCTGTTTGTTGGGAATCCGAGATTAATTATTACACCGAGATGGGGTCCACTTGGATTCAAATACAGTGTAGTAGATAATCTTAGAGGAACAACATCCAGGCCTTGGTTATTTTCTAAGATAGGGTTGAGTTCCTTTCAACCACTATCCTCTTCTGCCAAAGCCTACCTTTGAGTCCTGAGTGAGTACATCCGGAACGAACTAATTTATTAGTTCGTTTCATTAGTTTGTATCTCATAACCACTCGGAAGGAAGTGAACACTGCGAGCGGTTCACCGAGAGCCGAGAATTCTTGATCCACACCCGGTCACCATGACTGGGGGCTGTTTTTTACTACCAGGGTCAGACCTTCAAAACCTCCGAGTGATAGGATCTTAAATGCTTTCGTTATCGCTTTCTTTTAAACGCTTTCATTAGAGGTCACTCGGTTGTATTGAGAGTTGTGTAGCTGCTACTAGGATTGATAGTTAAGGGATAGTTCAGGCTCGATTAGAATCTTTGGGTGTGACATGGGAGAATGATAGTAGTACTTGGCACTTCAATAAATGATTTGTCAGGTGTTTCTTGTCCACCACAGATGAAGTAACATACCCAGGCCAGGGCAGTTACAAATCTGTGGTATCTTAGAATCTGTGGTCTTAAGAACATGTAAACTCATGTTGTAAGTACCTGTCTATCAAAGGGAACTCAACACTGAGAGCATGAGAATTAGCTGTCTGACAGGATTATCCCAACCAAAGATCTGTGTATTAAAATGGAAGTTTAATTTTGCCTTATCCAAATCTTGTCCAATTTTCATTCTTTTCTTCCTGTCCCTTCTGTCCAAACTGTGAATCAGCTTCATAGCTAGCATAGTGTAAATTTTCATTGCTTTTACAGATAGTATTTACTGCATTCTTAGAATAACTTTATTTGCTTTCTAGTATAAATTCACTCGCTTTCTAGAATAGAATTCATATGCTTTGTAGAATAGATTTAAGTGCTTTTGTAATTTAGTTTAAATTCAGTTAGTAGATGATTAATCACTTTTCAAACTAATTGGAGCAATACGAGTGGAAAATCTAGTAAAACGACGTGGGCCCTGCTTCTATCGCACATCCTCCAGTGAACGATCCGGTCTTACTATAAATTACTGCAATTTTTTTGACACCGTGCGCTTTCGGGCCACAGTTTCGTAACACGAGTAATAAAAACGTGACAACCTAAATATATCCCTAATACCGACTCCACCTTCATAAATCGATTTTCATTAAATAAAATCTAAACCGGGATTCTTTTCATTATTTTGAAAATACTCGTGTTATGCGATCCTGTCGGAAAAGTTTCATGGCCGAGATTATATTTTCAGAAAATACTCATATAGTGGGAAATTGTCAAAAGTTTCAACAGGCTCCTGAATAACTAATGCAGCAGATCTCCCTCTCCTAGGTCGAGAGGAAGTGGAACTCGTAGCGGGTGCCTTCCCCCGAGAGGCTCTAGAGGGGGCCTGTGAATGATCAGATGCCTCAGGCTGCTCAGGCTGAACGGGCTGGTCGGGCTGATTGACCTCCTGCTGGTCATCAGCGGGTGCAGTAGTATGCCTCGAAGAAGCAGCACTCTTGGACTTGCTCTTCCTGAAATAGGAGAGAAGTCCCTTGGACTTGGAAGCACCTCCTGAGCCCTGTGGTGGATCCATCTGTCTCAGATTTTTAGTACGGAGTCTGCGATGTTCAAAAATATGCTCATCAGGAATAGGAGTAGGAATGCTATCCGGTGACTGTGGATCATAAATCCCCATCCTTCCCTCGGGCATGGGTATATACCTATAACCCGATTTCTTAGGGAGGTTTGGAGGATTATACATTATTTCAGTACCTGGTTGTACAAAAACTCTGGGTTAGTATCATATATATGTAATACCCGAGAATTTTCCAACATAAAATAAATACAATAGAATAAAATAAAATAAATAAATAAATATAATAAACATGATAAATGAATAAAGAATCATAGAAGATGAGAAATGAGATTTCAATTAAAAAGGAATCAAGATTTCGAGAATCCGGGAAGCCGAAGAAAATTTAATCGAATAAATGGTTACACGGGAACCCGACACCGATAGACTCAATAACCCGAGTCCAAATGTAAATTTAGATCCGAATAAAATTAGGATAGGAAATCGGAGCCCGAAGATACCCCGGAAATCGGAATCGAGGAACATAGAGGGATAGAAGTCCGAAAGAGAGGAGGAAAAAAGCGCGACGGATCGCACGACCCGCCCGGACCGGAGTCCAGGCGTGAGTGGCGCGCTGGCCGCGCGGTTGATGGCCTTAGACCGCGCCACGACCGCGCCACTCTGGCAGCAACAACCCAAGCGAGATTTTCTCGCCCGAACGCGGATTTTTCGACTTTCGGTTGAACATCTCTCGACTCAAGACCCTTAGGGTCAGATATTGGACGCCCTAGTTCTTAAATATCTATAAATAAGACCTCCTAAGAGCTCCGAATACATTTGAAACCCTACGAAATCTTTCTATACGTCGAAACCCTAATCCCGGAGCCGTCGGAGGCACAACACCGAGAGGAGGAACTGACTTGGACGAAATTTGGAGACCCCCGTCGCTGTGGTAAGCCTTGATCCATTCTTTTCCATATGTGATTCGAAAATGAATCCTAAATTCGATCTTTTTCTATTCTAAACCCCCGATCCGAATCGAGAGCGAAGAACCCGACAAACGGAGAGGATAAACGGAGGACGGGAAGCCACGCCTCCGAATCGACGATCCCGGACACTCAACAATCTGTAAGTTAACGCTTACACGGTTTTGGGAGTAGTAAAAATATTTAAATCTAGAAACTTAATCAAATCTTTCGTAAATCTGTCCACATGTGATTTCTAACGGCGCAACAGTTTTGTCTAATTTTTCCGAACCTTAAAACGACCTCAAGCGGAAAACCATAAAACACGAAAAACATTTCTAAGGCTTAGATCTATCTACTGTAAAATTTTCATAATTTTTCATCGTGTTTTGATATCCGAAAACGACCACGAACAGACCTGCCTGTGGTTTAGATCTTGAAACGATGATAGATTCTTTATTCGAACTTGTTGGTGATTTCTACCTTAGATCTAGACCGATCTAGGCTTGGCGTTGAACATAAGAGTTGTAGATCTATACGTTAAGAACACCTCCGTAAAATCCCAGAATTGTTCGTGATGATTTGATATATGAAATCCACCCGAAACCGAACTGCTAGGATGTGAATCTTGAAATTCTTGACGGAACTTAGGTCAGAACTTGACAACGTTTTTGACTAGGGTTCTAGGCCGAATTAGATCTTTAGCCGAACATGAAAGTTGTAGATAATTGTCTTAAGATGATCTCTGTAAAATTTCATCAAATTTAGAGTTCATTTGCTATGGTAGATCTCGAAGCTTTTAAACTGCTGTGTGAAAAAGCGGACAGATTTTTAATCTGACGAAAATTGACGTTTTTGACCTATTTAGGTATCTCGGATTGAAAAAGTTAAAACACAAAAGTTGTAGATCTCGACGTTTTGGAGTCAGTCGTGAAATTTCGGAATTTTTGAAATTAAATCTGATTTTTAACGAATTTTAGAGTAAACTGTGGTTGACCGAGTCAAAACTTGAAATCTTGTTGAAACGGTGGAATTAGCCTTTGAGGTTGAAACGGATAGAAATACTTTGACATACGATACACGAAACGAGAAGATTAAAATATTGCGGGTTATGACTAAGCTAGATACTGTCAATGTTCTCTGCGGCTTGGGACATAAGAGCCCAAGTGTATGTCTAGGTTGACGTAAGAGCCCTAGCGAAACAGTGATCGTATGGCTAGCGGACGGATTAACTCTAATTAAAAGATCGACCATGATACCTGTGGACATAAGAGCCCAGGCGTAAGGCTGGCGGACATAAGAGCCCTAGCGGTGGTGATCTCAAAAAAAATATGAAACGAGAAGTTTATGAGAATTCCAAACCTAAATCCGTATTAAATTGTGTTTTTAAATTTTGGTAACTTATTTAATTACGTTGCAAGCTATATTGATGATCTTATGAATCCATATTTCTAAATTATGCGATTACATGAATTATGCACATGTTTTCATTAAATTTAATTAAAGGCTTTGAAACCTCATAATCCTGTACGTGTTAACTTACTCAGCACGTAGTGCTGACCAAACCATATTTTCTTTTCCTTTTTCTTTCAGAGTTGAGAATTATGCATCGTCATATGCATACACGGGAAGTTTGGGATGATATATTATTTTGAATTTTTGTATTAGACTAGATATTGCATGAACGGGCCTGTTTAACCCGTATTCTGGCCGTGTTGGCTATATTTAAATTCCGCTGCATTATACTTATGTAAATATTATTTTCCGCTGCAACTTTGATGTACTATTTTTAAATTATATATAAACGGGCTGTTTGAATGTTTAAATTCTGAAAAACTATAGCCTTGCATCTCTTTAGCAAGCTCGGAGAAACCGTGCCTTGCTAGGGAGGTGTGGCGGTGACATCCCGACCTGGGTGACCAAAAACCGGGGTGTTACAAAGTGGTATCAGAGCCCAGAATATTTTAAAGCTATTTATTTTAAAGAAAATATCTGATACCAAAGTGGTATCAGAGCCCGGATATTTTTAAGCTAGTATTTTTAAACTATTATTTTTAAACCATTATTGTTTTTAAACTATTATTAATATTTTGACTATTATTTTAAATTTTAAAGTATTATTTCCATGGAGGAATTTTTTTTATTTTAAAACCCATGGGAAAAATATATATAGTGCATAAATTATTTTTGGAGGGGGAAATCTACATTTGCATTTGCATATTGCATCTCTTTTATGTAGAGAACTTAGAATCTTTGCGAGTTTGAACTTAGAATCTTGGCGAAGTTGAACCTAGAATCTTGGCGAAATTAACGTAGATCTCTTGTTACACCTATATAATCTTGAGGCATGACATCGAACTAGAAACAATAACTAGAGACTGATCTTGCCTTAGTTCTAGATCTCATTGATCTATGCGTTCGCCTAAACATAACAATCCTCGACCTTAGCCATTCCTACCCTTGTACAAATTAGAAAACTTCTTCATGTGGAACAATAAAAATCAAGTTTTATTAAAACACTCTTTATTCCAAAAATCTTGTTTGGATTTCCAAACAACAAATCCGAGAATTTGAAATTTGAAATTTACGAAACGTCTCGTTCGAATTTGAAATTTACGAAACGTCTCGTTCGAGCGATCTATCTAAACCAAGATAAGCTAATCTATACACGTTACAACAGAAAATGGCGCCTAGGAGGAAACCAAGGAAGGTGAGTCCAAACGGCACTGACGCTAACATCTCCAACACGCCCAACAACAGTGAAAGTCCTCAGAACCTAGGAGAGCAAGTGCCTCAAGCGCCCAATAATGTGGAAGCACGTTTAAAATCGGTAGAGGAACTCCTTGTAGCATTGGGAAATGCCGAGGTGCATAGGACACAAACAGTACCTCCGCCAGTAGCCCGAGTCAACTACTTGGCATTAGTGAACCCCTACAACCCACCCCATTATGGCGGCCAAGAGGATCCGGCCAAGTTGGAAGGTTGGATCCGTACCTTTGATAAGCTCTTGAATGCTATCAAGTGCCCTGATGAGGAGAAGGTACACGTAGTGACCTACTACCTAGGAGGCGAAGCCGATGAGTGGTGGCAAAATCTCCAAGCAAATTCAGAGGAAGACGTAGAAGCCTACACCTGGGAAGTACTTAAGGAAGCTTTGAGGGAAAGATTCTACCCACTGAGCACCAAGACTGCGAAGTACGAGGAATTCATCAACTTAAAGCAAGGTGCGCAAACAGTGCAAGAGTACTACAGCAAGTTCAAGGAGCTAGTACGATTCGCTGCGAGGATAGTACCAACCGACTCTGACAAGGCTCAGAAATTCGAGATGGGTCTGAACCTTAGTATCCGGGAGATACTTGCAGTAGGACAATTCACGAACCTGCAGACGATATATGATCGCGCCGTATCAATTGCTCGAATCCAGCAATTGAAGCGTAAGGAACATGGTGAGTCGAGCAAGGACTCGCAAGGACTTGAGAAGAAGGATCGGAAAGACAACAACAACAACTCTAGGAAAGACAATGGATCCCGAAGGAAAGGAAATAAAGGTCTCAACAATGGGGGAGACGACAACCGTGGTGCGTTTATACCACGTTGCCCACGATGCAACCATGCACATCTGGTGCGCCAATGCCCGAAGCCTGGAACCTGCCATAGGTGCGGCAAGCTTGGTCACAAGGCTAGTGGATGTCGAACGCCAGAGGAGGCGATCGAAAATAGAGTAGATTTGGTGAACCTTCAGCAAGGGGAGAGTGACGAGGAACAAGACCAAAACCCGAACCCTCTTGAGAATAATGAATAGGCAGTTATGGGGACATAACTGGAGTCCTAAGGGGGAGAGGATGTGATACCCCGTAATAATTTATTTTTGGAGTTCGACTCGATATCATGTATCCTAAATCATAAATAAACAAATTCAAGTTGTTTTGAACTACGTTATGGCTTGATCCCTTCACAGGGTACGTAGGCAGCTTAGAAGTCTTAATTCTAAGTTCAGTCACAAAATGATAAAATAAACAAAAAGACCTTAGCACGAGAAAAGCCGAAACACAACTTCGAGGACGAAGTTGATTCTTAAGGAGGGTAGACTGTAATACCCGAGAATTTTCCAACATAAAATAAATACAATAGAATAAAATAAAATAAATAAATAAATATAATAAACATGATAAATGAATAAAGAATCATAGAAGATGAGAAATGAGATTTCAATTAAAAAGGAATCAAGATTTCGAGAATCCGGGAAGCCGAAGACAATTTAATCGAATAAATGGTTACACGGGAACCCGACACCGATAGACTCAATAACCCGAGTCCAAATGTAAATTTAGATCCGAATAAAATTAGGATAGGAAATCGGAGCCCGAAGATACCCCGGAAATCGGAATCGGGGAACATAGAGGGATAGAAGTCCGAAAGAGAGGAGGAAAAGGGCGACGGATCGCACGACCCGCCCGGACCGGAGTCCAGGCGTGAGTGGCGCGCTGGCCGCGCGGTTGATGGCCTTAGACCGCGCCACGACCGCGCCACTCTGGCAGCAACAACCCAAGCGAGATTTTCTCGCCCGAACGCGGATTTTTCGACTTTCGGTTGAACATCTCTCGACTCAAGACCCTTAGGGTCAGATATTGGACGCCCTAGGTCTTAAATATCTATAAATAAGACCTCCTAAGAGCTTCCGAATACATTTGAAACCCTACGAAATCTTTCTATACGTCGAAACCCTAATCCCGGAGCCGTCGGAGGCACAACACCGAGAGGAGGAACTGACTTGGACGAAATTTGGAGACCCCCGTCGCTGTGGTAAGCCTTGATCCATTCTTTTCCATATGTGATTCGAAAACGAATCCTAAATTCGATCTTTTTCTATTCTAAACCCCCGATCCGAATCGAGAGCGAAGAACCCGACAAACGGAGAGGATAAACGGAGGACGGGAAGCCACGCCTCCGAATCGACGATCCCGGACACTCAACAATCTGTAAGTTAACGCTTACACGGTTTTGGGAGTAGTAAAAATATTTAAATCTAGAAACTTAATCAAATCTTTCGTAAATCTGTCCACATGTGATTTCTAACGGCGCAACAGTTTTGTCTAATTTTTCCGAACCTTAAAACGACCTCAAGCGGAAAACCTTAAAACACAAAAAACATTTCTAAGGCTTAGATCTATCTACTGTAAAATTTTCATAATTTTTCATCGTGTTTTGATATCCGAAAACGACCACGAACAGACCTGCCTGTGGTTTAGATCTTGAAACGATGATAGATTCTTTATTCGAACTTGTTGGTGATTTCTACCTTAGATCTAGACCGATCTAGGCTTGGCGTTGAACATAAGAGTTGTAGATCTATACGTTAAGAACACCTTCGTAAAATCCCAGAATTGTTCGTGATGATTTGATATATGAAATCCACCCGAAACCGAACTGCTAGGATGTGAATCTTGAAATTCTTGACGGAACTTAGGTCAGAACTTGACAACGTTTTTGACTAGGGTTCTAGGCCGAATTAGATCTTTAGCCGAACATGAAAGTTGTAGATAATTGTCTTAAGATGATCTCTGTAAAATTTCATCAAATTTAGAGTTCATTTGCTATGGTAGATCTCGAAGCTTTTAAACTGCTGTGTGAAAAAGCGGACAGATTTTTAATCTGACGAAAATTGACGTTTTTGACCTATTTAGGTATCTCGGATTGAAAAAGTTAAAACACAAAAGTTGTAGATCTCGACGTTTTGGAGTCAGTCGTGAAATTTCGAAATTTTTGAAATTAAATCTGATTTTTAACGAATTTTAGAGTAAACTGTGGTTGACCGAGTCAAAACTTGAAATCTTGTTGAAACGGTGGAATTAGCCTTTGAGGTTGAAACGGATAGAAATACTTTGACATACGATACACGAAACGAGAAGATTAAAATATTGCGGGTTATGACTAAGCTAGATACTGTCAATGTTCTCTGCGGCTTGGGACATAAGAGCCCAAGTGTATGTCTAGGTTGACGTAAGAGCCCTAGCGAAACAGTGATCGTATGGCTAGCGGACGGATTAACTCTAATTAAAAGATCGACCATGATACCTGTGGACATAAGAGCCCAGGCGTAAGGCTGGCGGACATAAGAGCCCTAGCGGTGGTGATCTCAAAAAAAATATGAAACGAGAAGTTTATGAGAATTCCAAACCTAAATCCGTATTAAATTGTGTTTTTAAATTTTGGTAACTTATTTAATTACGTTGCAAGCTATATTGATGATCTTATGAATCCATATTTCTAAATTATGCGATTACATGAATTATGCACATGTTTTCATTAAATTTAATTAAAGGCTTTGAAACCTCATAATCCTGTACGTGTTAACTTACTCAGCACGTAGTGCTGACCAAACCATATTTTCTTTTCCTTTTTCTTTCAGAGTTGAGAATTATGCATCGTCATATGCATACACGGGAAGTTTGGGATGATATATTATTTTGAATTTTTGTATTAGACTAGATATTGCATGAACGGGCCTGTTTAACCCGTATTCTGGCCGTGTTGGCTATATTTAAATTCCGCTGCATTATACTTATGTAAATATTATTTTCCGCTGCAACTTTGATGTACTATTTTTAAATTATATATAAACGGGCTGTTTGAATGTTTAAATTCTGAAAAACTATAGCCTTGCATCTCTTTAGCAAGCTCGGAGAAACCGTGCCTTGCTAGGGAGGTGTGGCGGTGACATCCCGACCTGGGTGACCAAAAACCGGGGTGTTACAAAGTGGTATCAGAGCCCAGAATATTTTAAAGCTATTTATTTTAAAGAAAATATCTGATACCAAAGTGGTATCAGAGCCCGGATATTTTTAAGCTAGTATTTTTAAACTATTATTTTTAAACCATTATTGTTTTTAAACTATTATTAATATTTTGACTATTATTTTAAATTTTAAAGTATTATTTCCATGGAGGAATTTTTTTTATTTTAAAACCCATGGGAAAAATATATATAGTGCATAAATTATTTTTGGAGGGGGAAATCTACATTTGCATTTGCATATTGCATCTCTTTTATGTAGAGAACTTAGAATCTTTGCGAGTTTGAACTTAGAATCTTGGCGAAGTTGAACCTAGAATCTTGGCGAAATTAACGTAGATCTCTTGTTACACCTATATAATCTTGAGGCATGACATCGAACTAGAAACAATAACTAGAGACTGATCTTGCCTTAGTTCTAGATCTCATTGATCTATGCGTTCGCCTAAACATAACAATCCTCGACCTTAGCCATTCCTACCCTTGTACAAATTAGAAAACTTCTTCATGTGGAACAATAAAAATCAAGTTTTATTAAAACACTCTTTATTCCAAAAATCTTGTTTGGATTTCCAAACAACAAATCCGAGAATTTGAAATTTGAAATTTACGAAACGTCTCGTTCGAATTTGAAATTTACGAAACGTCTCGTTCGAGCGATCTATCTAAACCAAGATAAGCTAATCTATACACGTTACAACAGAAAATGGCGCCTAGGAGGAAACCAAGGAAGGTGAGTCCAAACGGCACTGACGCTAACATCTCCAACACGCCCAACAACAGTGAAAGTCCTCAGAACCTAGGAGAGCAAGTGCCTCAAGCGCCCAATAATGTGGAAGCACGTTTAAAATCGGTAGAGGAACTCCTTGTAGCATTGGGAAATGCCGAGGTGCATAGGACACAAACAGTACCTCCGCCAGTAGCCCGAGTCAACTACTTGGCATTAGTGAACCCCTACAACCCACCCCATTATGGCGGCCAAGAGGATCCGGCCAAGTTGGAAGGTTGGATCCGTACCTTTGATAAGCTCTTGAATGCTATCAAGTGCCCTGATGAGGAGAAGGTACACGTAGTGACCTACTACCTAGGAGGCGAAGCCGATGAGTGGTGGCAAAATCTCCAAGCAAATTCAGAGGAAGACGTAGAAGCCTACACCTGGGAAGTACTTAAGGAAGCTTTGAGGGAAAGATTCTACCCACTGAGCACCAAGACTGCGAAGTACGAGGAATTCATCAACTTAAAGCAAGGTGCGCAAACAGTGCAAGAGTACTACAGCAAGTTCAAGGAGCTAGTACGATTCGCTGCGAGGATAGTACCAACCGACTCTGACAAGGCTCAGAAATTCGAGATGGGTCTGAACCTTAGTATCCGGGAGATACTTGCAGTAGGACAATTCACGAACCTGCAGACGATATATGATCGCGCCGTATCAATTGCTCGAATCCAGCAATTGAAGCGTAAGGAACATGGTGAGTCGAGCAAGGACTCGCAAGGACTTGAGAAGAAGGATCGGAAAGACAACAACAACAACTCTAGGAAAGACAATGGATCCCGAAGGAAAGGAAATAAAGGTCTCAACAATGGGGGAGACGACAACCGTGGTGCGTTTATACCACGTTGCCCACGATGCAACCATGCACATCTGGTGCGCCAATGCCCGAAGCCTGGAACCTGCCATAGGTGCGGCAAGCTTGGTCACAAGGCTAGTGGATGTCGAACGCCAGAGGAGGCGATCGAAAAGAGAGTAGATTTGGTGAACCTTCAGCAAGGGGAGAGTGACGAGGAACAAGACCAAAACCCGAACCCTCTTGAGAATAATGAATAGGCAGTTATGGGGACATAACTGGAGTCCTAAGGGGGAGAGGATGTGATACCCCGTAATAATTTATTTTTGGAGTTCGACTCGATATCATGTATCCTAAATCATAAATAAACAAATTCAAGTTGTTTTGAACTACGTTATGGCTTGATCCCTTCACAGGGTACGTAGGCAGCTTAGAAGTCTTAATTCTAAGTTCAGTCACAAAATGATAAAATAAACAAAAAGACCTTAGCACGAGAAAAGCCGAAACACAACTTCGAGGACGAAGTTGATTCTTAAGGAGGGTAGACTGTAATACCCGAGAATTTTCCAACATAAAATAAATACAATAGAATAAAATAAAATAAATAAATAAATATAATAAACATGATAAATGAATAAAGAATCATAGAAGATGAGAAATGAGATTTCAATTAAAAAGGAATCAAGATTTCGAGAATCCGGGAAGCCGAAGACAATTTAATCGAATAAATGGTTACACGGGAACCCGACACCGATAGACTCAATAACCCGAGTCCAAATGTAAATTTAGATCCGAATAAAATTAGGATAGGAAATCGGAGCCCGAAGATACCCCGGAAATCGGAATCGGGGAACATAGAGGGATAGAAGTCCGAAAGAGAGGAGGAAAAGGGCGACGGATCGCACGACCCGCCCGGACCGGAGTCCAGGCGTGAGTGGCGCGCTGGCCGCGCGGTTGATGGCCTTAGACCGCGCCACGACCGCGCCACTCTGGCAGCAACAACCCAAGCGAGATTTTCTCGCCCGAACGCGGATTTTTCGACTTTCGGTTGAACATCTCTCGACTCAAGACCCTTAGGGTCAGATATTGGACGCCCTAGGTCTTAAATATCTATAAATAAGACCTCCTAAGAGCTCCGAATACATTTGAAACCCTACGAAATCTTTCTATACGTCGAAACCCTAATCCCGGAGCCGTCGGAGGCACAACACCGAGAGGAGGAACTGACTTGGACGAAATTTGGAGACCCCCGTCGCTGTGGTAAGCCTTGATCCATTCTTTTCCATATGTGATTCGAAAACGAATCCTAAATTCGATCTTTTTCTATTCTAAACCCCCGATCCGAATCGAGAGCGAAGAACCCGACAAACGGAGAGGATAAACGGAGGACGGGAAGCCACGCCTCCGAATCGACGATCCCGGACACTCAACAATCTGTAAGTTAACGCTTACACGGTTTTGGGAGTAGTAAAAATATTTAAATCTAGAAACTTAATCAAATCTTTCGTAAATCTGTCCACATGTGATTTCTAACGGCGCAACAGTTTTGTCTAATTTTTCCGAACCTTAAAACGACCTCAAGCGGAAAACCTTAAAACACGAAAAACATTTCTAAGGCTTAGATCTATCTACTGTAAAATTTTCATAATTTTTCATCGTGTTTTGATATCCGAAAACGACCACGAACAGACCTGCCTGTGGTTTAGATCTTGAAACGATGATAGATTCTTTATTCGAACTTGTTGGTGATTTCTACCTTAGATCTAGACCGATCTAGGCTTGGCGTTGAACATAAGAGTTGTAGATCTATACGTTAAGAACACCTTCGTAAAATCCCAGAATTGTTCGTGATGATTTGATATATGAAATCCACCCGAAACCGAACTGCTAGGATGTGAATCTTGAAATTCTTGACGGAACTTAGGTCAGAACTTGACAACGTTTTTGACTAGGGTTCTAGGCCGAATTAGATCTTTAGCCGAACATGAAAGTTGTAGATAATTGTCTTAAGATGATCTCTGTAAAATTTCATCAAATTTAGAGTTCATTTGCTATGGTAGATCTCGAAGCTTTTAAACTGCTGTGTGAAAAAGCGGACAGATTTTTAATCTGACGAAAATTGACGTTTTTGACCTATTTAGGTATCTCGGATTGAAAAAGTTAAAACACAAAAGTTGTAGATCTCGACGTTTTGGAGTCAGTCGTGAAATTTCGAAATTTTTGAAATTAAATCTGATTTTTAACGAATTTTAGAGTAAACTGTGGTTGACCGAGTCAAAACTTGAAATCTTGTTGAAACGGTGGAATTAGCCTTTGAGGTTGAAACGGATAGAAATACTTTGACATACGATACACGAAACGAGAAGATTAAAATATTGCGGGTTATGACTAAGCTAGATACTGTCAATGTTCTCTGCGGCTTGGGACATAAGAGCCCAAGTGTATGTCTAGGTTGACGTAAGAGCCCTAGCGAAACAGTGATCGTATGGCTAGCGGACGGATTAACTCTAATTAAAAGATCGACCATGATACCTGTGGACATAAGAGCCCAGGCGTAAGGCTGGCGGACATAAGAGCCCTAGCGGTGGTGATCTCAAAAAAAATATGAAACGAGAAGTTTATGAGAATTCCAAACCTAAATCCGTATTAAATTGTGTTTTTAAATTTTGGTAACTTATTTAATTACGTTGCAAGCTATATTGATGATCTTATGAATCCATATTTCTAAATTATGCGATTACATGAATTATGCACATGTTTTCATTAAATTTAATTAAAGGCTTTGAAACCTCATAATCCTGTACGTGTTAACTTACTCAGCACGTAGTGCTGACCAAACCATATTTTCTTTTCCTTTTTCTTTCAGAGTTGAGAATTATGCATCGTCATATGCATACACGGGAAGTTTGGGATGATATATTATTTTGAATTTTTGTATTAGACTAGATATTGCATGAACGGGCCTGTTTAACCCGTATTCTGGCCGTGTTGGCTATATTTAAATTCCGCTGCATTATACTTATGTAAATATTATTTTCCGCTGCAACTTTGATGTACTATTTTTAAATTATATATAAACGGGCTGTTTGAATGTTTAAATTCTGAAAAACTATAGCCTTGCATCTCTTTAGCAAGCTCGGAGAAACCGTGCCTTGCTAGGGAGGTGTGGCGGTGACATCCCGACCTGGGTGACCAAAAACCGGGGTGTTACAAAGTGGTATCAGAGCCCAGAATATTTTAAAGCTATTTATTTTAAAGAAAATATCTGATACCAAAGTGGTATCAGAGCCCGGATATTTTTAAGCTAGTATTTTTAAACTATTATTTTTAAACCATTATTGTTTTTAAACTATTATTAATATTTTGACTATTATTTTAAATTTTAAAGTATTATTTCCATGGAGGAATTTTTTTTATTTTAAAACCCATGGGAAAAATATATATAGTGCATAAATTATTTTTGGAGGGGGAAATCTACATTTGCATTTGCATATTGCATCTCTTTTATGTAGAGAACTTAGAATCTTTGCGAGTTTGAACTTAGAATCTTGGCGAAGTTGAACCTAGAATCTTGGCGAAATTAACGTAGATCTCTTGTTACACCTATATAATCTTGAGGCATGACATCGAACTAGAAACAATAACTAGAGACTGATCTTGCCTTAGTTCTAGATCTCATTGATCTATGCGTTCGCCTAAACATAACAATCCTCGACCTTAGCCATTCCTACCCTTGTACAAATTAGAAAACTTCTTCATGTGGAACAATAAAAATCAAGTTTTATTAAAACACTCTTTATTCCAAAAATCTTGTTTGGATTTCCAAACAACAAATCCGAGAATTTGAAATTTGAAATTTACGAAACGTCTCGTTCGAATTTGAAATTTACGAAACGTCTCGTTCGAGCGATCTATCTAAACCAAGATAAGCTAATCTATACACGTTACAACAGAAAATGGCGCCTAGGAGGAAACCAAGGAAGGTGAGTCCAAACGGCACTGACGCTAACATCTCCAACACGCCCAACAACAGTGAAAGTCCTCAGAACCTAGGAGAGCAAGTGCCTCAAGCGCCCAATAATGTGGAAGCACGTTTAAAATCGGTAGAGGAACTCCTTGTAGCATTGGGAAATGCCGAGGTGCATAGGACACAAACAGTACCTCCGCCAGTAGCCCGAGTCAACTACTTGGCATTAGTGAACCCCTACAACCCACCCCATTATGGCGGCCAAGAGGATCCGGCCAAGTTGGAAGGTTGGATCCGTACCTTTGATAAGCTCTTGAATGCTATCAAGTGCCCTGATGAGGAGAAGGTACACGTAGTGACCTACTACCTAGGAGGCGAAGCCGATGAGTGGTGGCAAAATCTCCAAGCAAATTCAGAGGAAGACGTAGAAGCCTACACCTGGGAAGTACTTAAGGAAGCTTTGAGGGAAAGATTCTACCCACTGAGCACCAAGACTGCGAAGTACGAGGAATTCATCAACTTAAAGCAAGGTGCGCAAACAGTGCAAGAGTACTACAGCAAGTTCAAGGAGCTAGTACGATTCGCTGCGAGGATAGTACCAACCGACTCTGACAAGGCTCAGAAATTCGAGATGGGTCTGAACCTTAGTATCCGGGAGATACTTGCAGTAGGACAATTCACGAACCTGCAGACGATATATGATCGCGCCGTATCAATTGCTCGAATCCAGCAATTGAAGCGTAAGGAACATGGTGAGTCGAGCAAGGACTCGCAAGGACTTGAGAAGAAGGATCGGAAAGACAACAACAACAACTCTAGGAAAGACAATGGATCCCGAAGGAAAGGAAATAAAGGTCTCAACAATGGGGGAGACGACAACCGTGGTGCGTTTATACCACGTTGCCCACGATGCAACCATGCACATCTGGTGCGCCAATGCCCGAAGCCTGGAACCTGCCATAGGTGCGGCAAGCTTGGTCACAAGGCTAGTGGATGTCGAACGCCAGAGGAGGCGATCGAAAAGAGAGTAGATTTGGTGAACCTTCAGCAAGGGGAGAGTGACGAGGAACAAGACCAAAACCCGAACCCTCTTGAGAATAATGAATAGGCAGTTATGGGGACATAACTGGAGTCCTAAGGGGGAGAGGATGTGATACCCCGTAATAATTTATTTTTGGAGTTCGACTCGATATCATGTATCCTAAATCATAAATAAACAAATTCAAGTTGTTTTGAACTACGTTATGGCTTGATCCCTTCACAGGGTACGTAGGCAGCTTAGAAGTCTTAATTCTAAGTTCAGTCACAAAATGATAAAATAAACAAAAAGACCTTAGCACGAGAAAAGCCGAAACACAACTTCGAGGACGAAGTTGATTCTTAAGGAGGGTAGACTGTAATACCCGAGAATTTTCCAACATAAAATAAATACAATAGAATAAAATAAAATAAATAAATAAATATAATAAACATGATAAATGAATAAAGAATCATAGAAGATGAGAAATGAGATTTCAATTAAAAAGGAATCAAGATTTCGAGAATCCGGGAAGCCGAAGACAATTTAATCGAATAAATGGTTACACGGGAACCCGACACCGATAGACTCAATAACCCGAGTCCAAATGTAAATTTAGATCCGAATAAAATTAGGATAGGAAATCGGAGCCCGAAGATACCCCGGAAATCGGAATCGGGGAACATAGAGGGATAGAAGTCCGAAAGAGAGGAGGAAAAGGGCGACGGATCGCACGACCCGCCCGGACCGGAGTCCAGGCGTGAGTGGCGCGCTGGCCGCGCGGTTGATGGCCTTAGACCGCGCCACGACCGCGCCACTCTGGCAGCAACAACCCAAGCGAGATTTTCTCGCCCGAACGCGGATTTTTCGACTTTCGGTTGAACATCTCTCGACTCAAGACCCTTAGGGTCAGATATTGGACGCCCTAGGTCTTAAATATCTATAAATAAGACCTCCTAAGAGCTCCGAATACATTTGAAACCCTACGAAATCTTTCTATACGTCGAAACCCTAATCCCGGAGCCGTCGGAGGCACAACACCGAGAGGAGGAACTGACTTGGACGAAATTTGGAGACCCCCGTCGCTGTGGTAAGCCTTGATCCATTCTTTTCCATATGTGATTCGAAAACGAATCCTAAATTCGATCTTTTTCTATTCTAAACCCCCGATCCGAATCGAGAGCGAAGAACCCGACAAACGGAGAGGATAAACGGAGGACGGGAAGCCACGCCTCCGAATCGACGATCCCGGACACTCAACAATCTGTAAGTTAACGCTTACACGGTTTTGGGAGTAGTAAAAATATTTAAATCTAGAAACTTAATCAAATCTTTCGTAAATCTGTCCACATGTGATTTCTAACGGCGCAACAGTTTTGTCTAATTTTTCCGAACCTTAAAACGACCTCAAGCGGAAAACCTTAAAACACGAAAAACATTTCTAAGGCTTAGATCTATCTACTGTAAAATTTTCATAATTTTTCATCGTGTTTTGATATCCGAAAACGACCACGAACAGACCTGCCTGTGGTTTAGATCTTGAAACGATGATAGATTCTTTATTCGAACTTGTTGGTGATTTCTACCTTAGATCTAGACCGATCTAGGCTTGGCGTTGAACATAAGAGTTGTAGATCTATACGTTAAGAACACCTTCGTAAAATCCCAGAATTGTTCGTGATGATTTGATATATGAAATCCACCCGAAACCGAACTGCTAGGATGTGAATCTTGAAATTCTTGACGGAACTTAGGTCAGAACTTGACAACGTTTTTGACTAGGGTTCTAGGCCGAATTAGATCTTTAGCCGAACATGAAAGTTGTAGATAATTGTCTTAAGATGATCTCTGTAAAATTTCATCAAATTTAGAGTTCATTTGCTATGGTAGATCTCGAAGCTTTTAAACTGCTGTGTGAAAAAGCGGACAGATTTTTAATCTGACGAAAATTGACGTTTTTGACCTATTTAGGTATCTCGGATTGAAAAAGTTAAAACACAAAAGTTGTAGATCTCGACGTTTTGGAGTCAGTCGTGAAATTTCGAAATTTTTGAAATTAAATCTGATTTTTAACGAATTTTAGAGTAAACTGTGGTTGACCGAGTCAAAACTTGAAATCTTGTTGAAACGGTGGAATTAGCCTTTGAGGTTGAAACGGATAGAAATACTTTGACATACGATACACGAAACGAGAAGATTAAAATATTGCGGGTTATGACTAAGCTAGATACTGTCAATGTTCTCTGCGGCTTGGGACATAAGAGCCCAAGTGTATGTCTAGGTTGACGTAAGAGCCCTAGCGAAACAGTGATCGTATGGCTAGCGGACGGATTAACTCTAATTAAAAGATCGACCATGATACCTGTGGACATAAGAGCCCAGGCGTAAGGCTGGCGGACATAAGAGCCCTAGCGGTGGTGATCTCAAAAAAAATATGAAACGAGAAGTTTATGAGAATTCCAAACCTAAATCCGTATTAAATTGTGTTTTTAAATTTTGGTAACTTATTTAATTACGTTGCAAGCTATATTGATGATCTTATGAATCCATATTTCTAAATTATGCGATTACATGAATTATGCACATGTTTTCATTAAATTTAATTAAAGGCTTTGAAACCTCATAATCCTGTACGTGTTAACTTACTCAGCACGTAGTGCTGACCAAACCATATTTTCTTTTCCTTTTTCTTTCAGAGTTGAGAATTATGCATCGTCATATGCATACACGGGAAGTTTGGGATGATATATTATTTTGAATTTTTGTATTAGACTAGATATTGCATGAACGGGCCTGTTTAACCCGTATTCTGGCCGTGTTGGCTATATTTAAATTCCGCTGCATTATACTTATGTAAATATTATTTTCCGCTGCAACTTTGATGTACTATTTTTAAATTATATATAAACGGGCTGTTTGAATGTTTAAATTCTGAAAAACCATAGCCTTGCATCTCTTTAGCAAGCTCGGAGAAACCGTGCCTTGCTAGGGAGGTGTGGCGGTGACATCCCGACCTGGGTGACCAAAAACCGGGGTGTTACAATATATGCATTGCCTCCCATCCTCACACTTAAGTTTAAACCAAAGGTTTAACTTAAGTGTTAAGTATAATGCAAATATATACATCAACCTAGAATGTGGGATTTAAATGACTCAATGACTAAAATGTTGCATTTTAAAAGTTATGAATCCTAAACTTTGTTTAAAATATATCTTCCATTTTATTCTAGAGTTTAAGATTCATGTTAAAGTATGTTTTTTTAATAAAAACTCCTTATTTTATTAAATTTTCAGATTTAATAAATAAAAACAACCTAAATTATTAAACTAGTGTATTACAAATGGTTTAAATTAATATTTAAACTCATCCCATGTTATTTATATGCTAAATTAACCTATTTTAATTAATTAAATTATAAATAAAAGAGTTTTTATCAAATCATGCTCTAATTGACTCTCATTATGAAAAACATGGAATTTTTGACACGAAAATGACTTTATATTTTTAATATAACTAAAATGACATGTTCTAGGGATGTTTTATCCATTTAATTAACCAAAAATGCCATTTTAATTAATTAAAAGCAATTTCCAGATTTTAAATTATAAAAATTCCAAATTCTTACGTATAATCCAAAAGATTTCACGTTATGCAAAAAATCCATGTTCTACAACACGTGTTCATGTTCAACTAAGATTTAGACAATTAAAAACAATTTTAATCCCACATTCTAACAATACCCAAAATTTGAGCAACAACACAAATACCACAATCAATGTATTCTAAAGCACTAGAATATGATAAAATTTGAATTGGGATAGCCATTCTTACCTAAATTGAAGCTTTAGAACACTTTGGAGTAGAATCCTCAAACTTGAAGAACTAGGGTTGAAGAACCCTAGTTTGATTTAAACAAAGCAAAATTTGGGTTTTGGAATGAGAATTTGGACAATGTGGATGAAAATTGTTGTATGAAATCAAAAATAGGAAGAATTTTACCGGAGTGGCGCAATTTGTGTCGCTTGGGATGAAGGTGTGGCGCTCGGTTGGAGAGGAGGAAAGGAAAAATGAGCCTCGGTCGAATGGGGGAGAAAGGAGGAGATTTGGGATTAAAAATCCCGTTCCAGACCCGGGTCAGGGACCCAGACCCGCCGGGTCATGCGCCAATGTGGCGCTCGAGTGCCTTTTTCGGCGCCGCACAGTTGGTGCGGCGCATGGATTGATCAGAAAATATTCTAAGTCCGAGAGTGGCGCAATATTTGGCGCTTCAAGGCACTTTTAGGCGCCGCAAAGAAGGTGCGGCGCCTGGACTGAGTGAGAAAATTCCCAAGTCTGAAAATGGTGCACTCATTGGCGCTCGGGAGCAATTTTATGCGCCACACAGTGTATGTGGCGCATAACCTGACTTCAAACTTTTCTAGGTTCGAAAGTGACGCACATTGTGGCGCCTGAGCTTGATTTTAGGCGCCACCATGAAGGTGTGGCACTTAATCTGAGTCTGTGACACTCGAATTTCAGCTCAAATTCAACCACAATGATAGTCAATTCACTCCCTAAGATTAGCAAGTCAGATCTAGCATATATAGCCTCCTTAAATCCTCCCGGGTCATAGTTCTCCTCAATTAAACCAATTAATCCATATAGATCCTCCTCCTCAACATCTTCATCAAGTCAAAACACACATGTGAAGTCCAATCACTAAGCACACACAATTCCATCATTCCTCAATATTTTGCTACTTATTCCAATTCATTGACAATGTTCTACTCAATTTATTCCAACACATGCAATTAAAATAACTTAGAATTCAAACAACACAATTAAACTAAAAACAACATTTAAATTAAATTAAAACAAGAACAATAAAGCAAATAAAAGCACATAAACAACAAAATGTAAAATATTTTTGTCTTTTTCTTTCATTTATAATTTTTATTAGTTTTTTTTTTATAAGTTTACTTAATAAAAACTTAACATAATTAAAAATGCAATGCAATTACTTCAATAAGCAGATTTAAATGACCAAAGGCTTAACATTAATTTGTTCGATGAACTTAACTTCATCTCCAAAATAATGTTTAAGTCTTTGACCATTTACAGTGAATTCCCTTTCATCTTCAACTTTTAAAACTACTGCACCATTATCCAACACTTTAACAATCCTGAAAGGCCCTGACCACTTTGTCTTCAATTTACCAGGAAACACCTTAAATCTAGAATTATATAAAAGCACTAACTGTCCAGCTTCAAACACCTTAGGCCTAAGCATTTTATCATGATAAAGCTTTGTTCTTTCCTTATAAATTAGAGCATTATCATAAGCCTGACGTCTAATTTCTTCTAATTCAGTAAGATCTACCTTCCTTTTTTCTTGAGCTTCTTTAAATTCAAAATTCAACTTCTTCATAGCCCAAAGTGATTTAAACTCAAGTTCAAAAGGTAAGTGACAAGCTTTACCATAAACCAATTTAAAAGGAGTGATACCTACAGGTGTTTTAAAGGTTGTCCTATAAGCCCACAGTGCTTCATCTAACTTAAAAGCCCAGTCTTTTCTAGATTTTCCTACAGTGGCTTCCAAAATCTTTTTAATCTCACGATTAGTGACTTCTACCTGACCATTGACTTGAGGATGATAGGGTGTTGTTATCCTATGATGAACATGAAATCTAGATAACAATTGATTAACAGCCCTATTGACAAAATGAGATCCACCATCACTAATGATTGCTTTAGGCACACCAAAACGAGTAAAGATTTGCTTTTTCAAAAATTTAATCACTTGTTTAGCATCATTTAAAGCACATGATTCAGCTTCTACCCATTTTGATACATATTCTACAGCAACAAGAATATACAAGTTCCCATTAGATGGTGGAAATGGACCCATAAAATCAATTCGCCACAAATCAAACAACTCAACATGCATAATTCCTTTTAGTGGCATTTCATCTCTTTTAGTGATATTACCAGCTCTTTGACATACATCACATTTTTGCACAAATGATCTAGCATCAAGATAAATATTAGGCCAATATAAACCACCTTCGAGTACCTTATGAGCTGTCCTATTCGGTCCAACATGTCCTCCTCCAAGTCCTTCGTGGCAAGCCTTTAAAACTTTTTCAAAATCCTCATCAGGGATGCATCTCCTTATGATTTGATCTGAACACAGTCTAAACAAATAATGTTCATCCCAAATAAAATATTTAGCATCAGTTTTAAATTTTTGCTTTTGACTATGCCATTTTAAATGATCAGGAATTACACCACATGCTAAATAATTTACAAAATCAGCAAACCACGGATCTGAGGAAGTGTTATTTATTAAATACAAATTTTCATCATGAAATGCATCATTAATTAATCTTTCTTCCCCTTTTTCATGCTCCAGTCTAGATAGATGATCAGCTACAGGATTTTCATCTCCTTTTCTATCTTTAATTTCTAAATCAAATTCCTGTAACAATAATACCCATCTAATTAACCGTGGTTTAGCATCCTTCTTTGCAAATAGATATTTAATAGCAGCATGATCAGTGTAAACTACAGTCTTAGAGCCAATCAGATACGGTCTAAACTTTTCACATGCATAAACAACAGATAATAGTTCTTTTTCAGTGGTGGCATAATTTCTTTGTGCAGAATTTAAAGCCTGACTAGCATAATAAATGACATGAAGCTTCTTATCCTTTCGTTGACCCAGTACTGCTCCAACAGCAAAGTCACTAGCATCGCTCATGATCTCAAATGGCAAACTCCAGTCAGGTGGCTGAATAATTGGTGCTGTCACCAATGCTTCCTTGATCCTATTGAACGCCTCAATACACTCGTCAGTAAAATCAAACTCGACATCTTTACAAAGCAGCTTAAACATAGGCAATGCAATTTTAGAAAAATCTTTTATAAACCTCCGATAGAATCCAGCATGTCCCAGAAAACTTCTCAAAGTTTTTAAATTATTAGGAGGTAGAATTTTTGCAATTACTTCTACTTTAGCCCTATCAACTTCAATGCCATTTTTAGAAATCCTATGTCCTAAGACAATACCTTCATTAACCATAAAATGACATTTTTCCCAATTAAGAACTAAATTTGACTCCTCACATCTAATCAGAACTTTTTCCAAGTTAATTAAACATTTCTCAAAGTCAGACCTGAATACAGAAAAATCATCCATAAATACCTCAATGCATGTCTCAATTAAATCAGAAAATATAGACATCATGCATCTCTGAAATGTAGTTGGAGCATTACACAAACCAAACAACATTCTCCTATATGCAAATGTACCGTAAGGACATGTAAACGTAGTTTTATCTTGATTCTCAGGTGCAATTGGAACTTGATTATAACCAGAATAGCCATCTAAGAAGCAATAAAACTCATGACCAACTAAACGCTCTAGCATTTGATCAATAAAAGGCAATGAAAAATGATCTTTCCTAGTCTTATCATTCAATCTCCTATAATCAATGCATACACGCCATCCATTAGTAGGTACTAATTCACCATTTTCATTTCTAATCACAGTCATACCTCCCTTTTTAGGCACTACTTGAACTGGACTCACCCACTGACTATCAGAGATAGGATAGATAATACCTGCATCGAGTAGTTTAATCACCTCTGCTCTTACAGCTTCTTGTAGATGTGGATTCAGTCTCCTTTGGGGCTGTCTCACTGGCTTGTCATCCTCCTCCATATAAATCCGGTGTGTGCACAATGCTGGACTTAGTTCCTTGATGTCAGCTATCATCCAACCTATTGCTCTAACATGCTTACTCAACACTTGGGTTAATGCATTTAATTGATCATCATTTAATTTATTACTTGCAATAACATGTAAAGTATCATTCTCACCAAGAAAAACATACCTCAAATGTGATGGCAGCTCCTTCAATGTCAATGTAGGTGGCTTTTCAACAGACAGGACTAACTTAGACTCTTCTATCGCACATGCTACTTGCACAAGTAATCCTCCCTCACACTTACTTTCAGCTAAGTTCTCACAACTCTCCACTAACTGCTCAAATTTCCTATAGGGATCATGTCTAGCAAAGAACTCTCTCTCAATCACCTCGTCCTCCTGATAGATAGCTGTCACTTTATTACACGGGTAGGTGTCAGATCTAGCGTGTTGTGTTTTAGTTGTCTTAGAAATGTCAAACGACACTTGTTCGTTACCTACTTTAAGTGTAATTTTACCATCATCCATATCAACCATAGCCCTACCAGTTTGCAGAAATGGTCTACCTAAAATCAGAGAAATATCAATGTCTTTTTCCATATCAAGAACAACAAAGTCGACAGGGAAGATGAAGCTCTCTACTTGAACAGGAACGTCTTCTACGATGCCTAAAGGAATCCTAATAGACCTATCAGCAAGCTGTAACTGCATCCTAGTAAGCTTTACAACTCCTACCCCTAGTTCTCTAAAGACATGTAAAGGCATCAGATTAATACTAGACCCGAGATCACACAGAGCTTTGTTGAATTCTTTAGTGCCAATAATGCACGGAATAGTATAACTCCCAGGATCTTTTTGTTTAATAGGTTGCCTTCTTTGTAAGATTGCACTACATTCCCCTGTCAATGTCACTTTCTCTTCATCATCAACACTCCTCTTTTTTGATAGAATTTCTTATAAGAACTTAGCATACACGGGCATCTGTGCAATGGCATCAGAAAAAGGAATATCAATTCTTAAATTCTTAAAGACTTCTAAGAATTTAGCATAATCTTTATCTTCCTTAGCCTTTTTAAGACGCTGTGGATATGGAACAGGTGGCTGATACGGCTTAACTGGGACAGTAGACTTTCCCTTATCCTTATCCTGTTCAACTCTAAGTTTCTCACTCTCCTTAGGCTCATCAGTGTTTTTATGCTGACTTTCTTCCTCTGTATCCTCACTTTGATCATCTACAGCATCAGCTAAAACCTCTGGATCATCTAAGGTAGGGTAAGGATTAGGCAGTTCCTTTTTATTCCTTAAAGTGATTGCTTTACACTGCTCTTTTGGATTAGGATCAGGCATGCTTGGTAATGTTCCTTGCTGTCTATTTGAGGTATCCCTAGCAATTTGACCAACTTGAACTTCTAAATTTCTCATTGAGGCTTGCATTTGCTGAATTGTTTGTTGTTGAGACACAATTATGTTCATTAACTCTTTTAAATTGACCTCATCACCTCCTTGGTTTTGTTGCAGCTGTTGTTGAGGTTGAAAGTTCCTAGACTGTTGGTTAGGGTAAAAAGGTTGATTTTGATTTCTTTTCTGATTAAAGTTTTGGTTCTGGTTTTGAAAATTTTGATTTTGATTTTGATTTGGGTAATTTTGATTTTGGTTTTGTGGGTAAGGTTGACGGTTGTTTTGTGGGTAGGTGTTTTGTTGAAATTGAGAATTTTGGTTTGGATAGAAGTTTTGGTTTTGAGGACGGTTTTGGTTGTAGTTTTGCTGTCTATTTCCCATGTAGTTCACATCTTCCACTTGCTCCTCAGTCCCTTCACACTGCATAGTCTCTTGAAGTCCTTGATCGAGCAGGTGACAGGCTGATGACTCGTGAGGTCCATGACAAATACCGCATCTCACAACTTTAGCTTGACCTTTCTTAAGCGTAGAAACCTCCCTCATCAAAGCATCTAACTTAGAATCTATAGCAATTGCCTTTTCTACCTCATAGATTCCTCCTTTTGTTTTGTTTCTAGCATTTTTCTTACCAGGAAATTTTTTCATATTAGAAGTCTTTTTCTCTATGATTTCCTTAGCTCTAGAAGGTCCTATAGATAGAAAAGAATCTCCAGCTGTTGCATCCAACAAATTCCTCCAATGATCAATCAACCCATTGTAAAAGAAGTGCATCTGCTGCCAATCTTCAAAGCCATGATTTGGACATCTCGCCAATAAAGTGTTGTATCTATCCCATGCTTCAAGTATAGTTTCACCCTCATCTTGCACAAATTCTTTGATTTTTTCTTGCAATTCTAAAACCTTGGATGGTGGGAAGAATTGTTCTAAGAAGGCTTCTAACATTTTATCCCAAGTAGTAACATCCCTTAATTGAAGTGAATTACACCAAGTTTTAGCTTTATCTCTGAGTGAAAACGAGAACAATCTCAACATAATTTCATCACTGGTAACACCATTTATTTTCACTGTGTCACAATAGTCCAGAAAGTTTCTTATGTGTTCTACAGCATCATTAGTAGGTGCTCCATTATATTGATTAGCTTGAATCATTGTGATTAATGCAGGCTGAAGGGTAAAGCTTAAAGCATCTACATCTGGCATTGGAGTTCTATTAAGCAGATTCCCACTAGTTCCTTGTAAGTGTTCTTCAGTGGTCATTTCAGCTTGATCATCGTGTTCCAAATCACCACCATTACCTCCATTATTACCCTGATTATTATCATTATTTGCTGCCATGTTTAACCTATTGAACTGAGCAACTAATTGATTAGTTTGAATTGTTGAAACTCCAGTCGTTGGAGAATAGTCTTCTTCATCAGAGGATGAATTAATTAAAATTTCCAACTGAGCTGGTCTCCTACGTTTCCCTAATCTAATAGCTCTAAGAGTACGCTCAATTTCAGGATCATAAGCTATTTCTGCCTGTTTGCTTCGCACTGCAAATATTAAATAAAAATAAAATAAAATAAATAACAGTTAAATTAATATTCAACTTAATAAATTTTAATTAATAAACTAAAAACAATTAAAAGTTCACAACAAATTCCCCGGCAACGGCGCCAAAAACTTGATGGGTGATTTTCACTACTCATATTTTACCACAAGCGGATGGTTGTCATCAAGTAATAAAAACCGGTGAATACCGGGTCGAACCACAGGGAATTTCAGAATATTATTTCATTCCGGAGAAGATTTTAATTGTTTTAAGTTCATTAATTATATTTTATATATTTAAATAGAGTTTGATTAATTCTAATGATGATTAAATTAAAAATAGTGACATTAAATTTAAAATAAAGCAAGTTAAAAATTTAATTAATAAAAGTATTAATGGGAGATGCTTGTAATATTTTAAATATTGCCGCCATCTTTATATAAAATAGAAATTGCATATTGATTTAGCATTTTCCAATGTCTAAAAAGATCAATTTCTTAAAATTAATTATTTTATAAAGATTAAAAATATTGTAATCTTCTACAGTTCAAATTATGCTTAAACGGATTCCATGGAAGCTGATTAAATTATCTAATATTCTGCAATCATTATTCTAGGTCTAAATTTGAGTCTTTCCCAAGCATACAAATTTTCCTATAGCAATTATAAGGCACTTTTCATTTCCCAAATCATTGTGCACATGCCAGAATCCATTTATAATGTAATTTATTCCCAATTCCGGTACTAAAATATTAATTCTACTTTTTATCTCCCGATTTAGCAAAGCAGAAATCACTAGATTAGATTCTAACATTCAATTATGCAGAATAGTGTAAATAATCTAACAATTATGGTAAAATAATAATAAAACATGGTAAAATGGATTTTAATACTAAATTTAGAATGTGAATAGATTAATATTATCCCAGATTTAATTTAAGCAGATTGGAACAGATTGATCGATCAGTCCTGATTAGCATATTAAACATACAGATTTCAGAATTCTTTGCTAAAACATAATTATCGATCATTCCCAGGCATCTAATACATAATCCTAATTCAGATTCTAACAATTCTTGCAGATAAACCCAGATTACATAATTAAAACATCGACATATTATATTGCTTCCACAAAAGATGAATTCATACTTCAAAAGTGATTCTGAACTCCCGTTCTAGATCACTCCTAACACGAACATTATAGAAATCCGTCTACAAATTCGAAACATAACAATAGATTACATTTAGAGGCAAATTCATAACATTACAAAGCAAGAAAAAGAAAGGCAACACCTAGAATATGAAGAACACGCCCAGAACAGCGTTCATGATGCATTCCTCCATCATGATTATGTGTTTCCGGCCTTCTTCTCCCATTAGCAGATGTTTCCAGAGAGTTTCTGTGGTGTTTTCGCAGTTTGTGTTGTGAAAAATGACGAGAAACTGCATTTAAAACCGAGTTCGGGAGGTTAGAAAACTGCCCAACCGCGACTGTGGCGCAAAAAGTGGCGCTCGGAAGAGGTTTTCGGCGCCACAAAGAGAGCTGGCGCATCCTGACATTTTCCAAATTTTCTGTTGCGGCGCAAAAAGTGGCGCTCCAAGGTGCTTTCCGGCGCCGCCAAGAAACTGCAGTGCATTCTGACAATTTCCTAAAATTTAGTCCGCGGCGCAAAAAGTGGCGCCTGTAGGGCATTTTATGCGCCACCAAGAAGGTGCGGCGCATCCTGAAGCTTTTTCCATCCAAAATTTTCCTAAGTGTTGATGCGGCGCCTGAGCATGATTTTAGGCGCCGCCATGCCTATGTGGCGCATTCTGGAGCTTTTTCCAGTGTTGAAAATTCCGAATTTGACATCCTTTGTCCTCCGAACATCTTCTTTCTTCATTTTAATGCCTGAAACATCATTGCAATGTATTAGAATTGCCAAAGTCTTATTATTAAGCATAAAACAAGGTAAATTGGACTCGGATAAGCTCAATTTAACCGATCTTTTTAATATTTACAAATCACATGAAATATAAACTAAAAAGTAGTAAAATACGGTTTCATGCATGCAATTTAGGCTCGTTTTAACACAATTTAAGCTCATTTAAATGTGGTTTCACAGGGTGCATCACTCACTAGGTGATGTGATGATACAACAACGAACAATCCATGTGTATTTTATTTTACTAGTATAATTCGCGTTGCCTTGGGTTCTAAAGCACAGTTCTTTATTGGCTACTTATTTGAAGTGTAACTGTAGAAGCCAAAGTGAGCATTCAAATAAACTGTATTAGTGACTAACTACTAATAGTTAAAAAATTATGCAACAATTTCAATAAAATCGATGAGAAAAGCATAAACGCTGCTAAATGGATGTATAGTTCTCTATCTATATGTAGCATTTCACACATCATTTTCTTTTATTCAATGTATGTCCCTACAATTTGCTGTCTTTTTATAGCTTCTTCAAATATATATATGGGAATGGGACAGACTACAGGAACCAGGTACCTGAATAACAACAGGAGGAAAATCCAATGACATCTACTAGCTTTAGCTAATCAAACAGGAGCCAGGATTTCACCAAACAGATGAACGTCATGAGGTTCACAACACAAAGTATGTTTCCGATAAAATGCTTCATTTGTTAGATCAATCTCCCTAGAGCTTTTGTCCATGAACTTGAAAGCTGTTATCTTTCTAGGCACATGATACACCAGAGTGTCTGTTGTCCCTTTGTTATCTCCTCTGATGAAACACAAGGGCTGTGCCACACATGGAAGTCGGCCAAAACTTTCATGGTACTTCACCAACCATTGAGAGTAATCGCCTTGCAATTCCAGCACCACCATTGAATTGTTTCTATAGTCCGAGACTAGGATGAAATGGTGTAGAAAGCCATTTGATTCTTGAAGTTGGAAATGGCAGGTTGCACCACCCCTGACTCCACGTCGGGGCCAAGGAACATGCGCGTAAGGTAATTTAGCAGTGACATTATTTTCAATGTCAAAGTACATACGGACCAGAGTATGATTCCAGTGCATTACATTCTTCCAGTAAACTCCAGAGGGAAAGTTCGTGCCTCTATAAGTTGTGAATGAATCTAGAGCAAGCGTCCATGTTTGGTTCTCCGAGTCATAGACTTCAATCCGACAGAGCTGACCATCCCTAACAGAGGTGTCGTAGACCAAGATCGAGAGCAAAGAAATCAATAGCAAAGCAAAAACAATAACAAATGGGATGAAGGATAGAGGGATATGGAAGCTCCAAAATCAAAGAAATATTGAGGCAATGAAGTTTAGAAAACAACCTTGTCTCTTCAAAATCTTCAACAATGGACGACCAGCCTTGGATTTGCTTCAAGATCCAAGAACCGTGGAAATAGCTCAAAGCCAAGACACGATTGAATGGTGAGGAATTTTCGGTTTCCCTCAAAACTCTATAATGACCTTAAGAAAATGTTCATGCATCAAGCAAGGAGTTCATTAATTCAAAAGGTGAGTTACAAAATGAGGGGATGAGCATATATATAGCTCCCCCAAATCCAACAACCATAATAAAGGAAATAACAAGACTTACGAAAATTAAACAACTAGCTAAAAACATCCAACTAACTATTAAAGACAAGGAAAATACTTAGCCTATAAAATGAAGCAAGTTGATGCGGTCTAGGAAGCACATGCGGTCTTCTTGTGCCTGGATGCGGTCTATAGAGGTTGCATGTGGTTTAAAAGAGATCAAGACAGATGCGGTTTCATTATGGCAAGAAGGGGCAGGTGCGGTTTGTGTATAAAAGTGGAGGGGTAGATGCGGTTTAACCATTATTTTGGAGGGGCATTGAAGCAAAATGGAAGGAGGAGGAAATGGAGGGTGATGCGGTTTGGGCATAAAAGAAAGGGAGTCATGCGGTTTAGGACACAAAGTGTAGGGGTATGAGAGCAAAATTGGAGAAGGCAGCAAATGGAGGTGCGGGATGCGGTCTGCTCACAATCGATGCGGTCTTCTTGTATATGGGATGCGGCGATGCGGACTCTCCGTGGCCGATGCGGTCTAGATCGCATCGGGGAACCCTTCCTCCTCCAAGTCAATGGCTGTGTACAGTAGGTGGTGGCAGGGAGCTTCGGCTGTAAAAGGGAGGTGAAGGGGATGACCGGAGGTGGTGATGAGCTCGCCGGAGTGGAGGAAGCAATCGGAGATGGTGGTCGGAGCTTTGGAGGGGCTGACCGGGACTGAATGGCTGCTGGTAGCGATGATGAGGGTTGCAGAAGCTTCATCGGAGGCGGAGGGAGCTTGGCCGGAAAAGAATGGCGGCGAGTCGGGGTTTTCTTCTTCGGCACAGCTTGGATTTTCAGGGTGGCTGGAATTTGAGTTGGAAGACTGTGGAAGGCTGCCGGAGTCCCAGAGGTGATAATGGTGGCAGGCAGGAGCCCGGAGATGGTATCGGGAATAATATGAGGGTTTCCTCCCTTATTGGCTGGAGGCACCGGGGCCACGGGAGGGAGCTGCCGGAGGCGTGGCGACGAGAAGAGGAGCTGTCGTCCGTGGCATCGGAGATGATGGCGAGATGACGATGATGGGGAGCTCGGACGAAGTACTGGAGAGGGTTGCCGGAAAGCAACAAGGCAGCGGCTTCCGTCGGAGGGGACGAGCTGTTGGCCAGAGTTTGTGCCGAGCTTTGGTCGCCGGGGAAACGAACGGGGATGATGATCGGAGCTGAAGGGAAGACAGAGGCTTGCCGAGAGGGAAGGAGGACGCCAGAGAAGAGGCCATCGCCGGAGAGTTCGTCGGGGAAGGCGAAAAAATGCCCGTTGGAGGGGAAGCACTCCTAACATAAGATGGCCTTGAAAACTGATATTAAGGTTTTAAAATTAACGCAAGATGGATTTGCGTGCTTCTTTGTTGAGCCTTCAACCATAACGCAAGATGGTCCCGCGTTAGACTCTGCTGGGCCTAGTTCAACTCCATTTTTGCTTTGTTGGGCCTTTGATCCAGTTGGGCCAGGGCTTCTTCTCCTTGATTTAATCAGTCCAAGCCTACTGAAATCTTGATCCGAATTACTCGAAATAGTTCTCTGTCTACTCCATTTAATTAATACGGGCCCATTGGAATTTTGAGCCGGATTAATTTTCGGGTTGGTCCGGATAACTACATCATCCTCTCCCCCTTCAAAAGCTTTGGACTCCAAAGCTGATAGGGAAGATGTTGTAGTCGGCTTAATCGGATAATCAACACCCTTCTCATTCCTAGATTTCCATTCCCTGCAAAAATGATAACAAGTGTCAGTTAAATAATTGCTGTCAAATTTTAGAACAACCTCACCTGAGTGACTCTGAAATTTTTCATCTTGATCTTTATCAACACCTGTAAAAATATCAACCAAGTTAGTTCCATTATCGTCATAAAATTCAGATGAATTATGCACAGGAAATTCATGACACGGAGTGTCAATAGTAAATCCAGGAATGATCAATGAACAATGCTTGGTGGAGCTGGATGCGGCTTCTTTTCCTTTAGCCGTAGCCCTTTGTGGTGGCCTTTGCGTGCGGGCTCGATAGGCTTATTCCTCTTCACGTATTTGCCGCATCAAATTTTCTCGATCTGCTTTAGCAATTGCTGGGGACTGTGAGTAGAGAAAATCCCTTGCGCCATTATGCCCGAAGAAAATTAAATGTTCCCTTGCAAAATATTGAGCATGTTTATCATAAAGCCAGGGACGCCCAAGAATGACATGGCATGTGTTCATTGGCATGACGTCACATTGAATCTGCTCTTCATAACCGTCGATTTTGATGGGGACCTATGTTCTTCTATCAACTCTTGCGAGTCCATGATTGTTGACCCACTGCAGTCGATACGGCTCTGGATGATCGTCAACCGGTATCCCCAACTTACGAACAGTGTACAAACTCACTATGTTAACACAGCTTCCACTATCCACAATTAAATAATAAGATTCATTAAAAATAGTGCAATGACAGTGAAAGAGGTGCTCCCTTTGTTCCATTTCGGTTGACAGTGGCTCCGTTCGTCTTGCATGATCGATGAAAGGGACGACCATAAATGATGAATTTGTGTGATTGCTCGTCCCCGCCAAATCTCCGCTCGTACTCCAAGTATGACTGGAGTCGGAACCTTGAGCAATTTTATGCAGTTTCTCATCAATAGTAATGGCCGAAAATGCTAATTGATAGATGTCCACATATCCTTTCGGGTCCAATCTATCGAGAATGTCTTTACTCAACCCAGATAAGAAACGAGACATCTCTTGTTCCCCAGACTCCTTTGTTTGAGTTTCTTCTAGCAGAAATAGCATGCTTCTATAGTACTCACGCACTGTTCTACTGCCCTGCTTTAGATTCCTTAACCTTCGGGCAATTTCAGCTTTCTTATGAAATGGTGCTTCCTCGGGTACTGATGTCGCAGAATTTTTGGTAACTGACTGGAGTTCCCAATTCGACTGTTCAGGAGGTCTGACTTTCCTTTTAATGTCAAATTCAACTTTCAGAATTTCTTCAAGTTCTTCATTCAGCTTGTATTGCAGCTTTTGCTCAACAGTATCCTGACTTGGTCATAAATATGTTGCGGGTCCACAAGGCGGTGATCCACATCATCTGCAATAAGATTAATTTTAGCACTGAAATTATCGGATAAAGCATTAATTTCAAGGTTAAAATTATCAATTAATTCTCCCCTGAATTGAGAAATTATCTGCGAAATCTCAGAAGAACAGCTGGCTATCAGATCGATGCTCGACTATCTGATTGAGAAATTATCATTGCGCTCGACTATCTGCTCCTCAAGTTGCTTCCGTAGCTGATCCAATTCGTACTCACAATTTTCCTTCAATCTGTCCTGCTATCTCTTCGATTTGGTCTTCCAGTTTATCAGTCAAATCTTTTTCAGCTTGGCGGAAAAGAGTTTTAATTCTCTCCGCTATTCTCTGACCATGACCATGTTGACTAGCAAAATCCTTGACAGATCTCTTGAGAAATGATGCAGTTGCATCAAATTTGAATTCAGCTTCAGTGGTGGAGATAATGATGTGCTCTTGCAAGTCAGCAGATTGGTGATCCACTTCTTCGGTAAGGGCATCAACCTTCTCGTTTAATTCCACAAATTTTACATCCACTTGATTAATTTCTCATCGATGAAAACAATTTTCTGTTCTAAATTGTCAAATTTAGAACTGAATTCTTGTTTCATTTCCAGCATATTTGCATTGAGACTCTTCAGTAAGTCCAGCATGGTGGTATCAGAATTACCTGCCATATTAGAAAGAAGAACTAGCTATATATATATAAAAAGTTAGAAAATAAAAATAAAATATTTTTGGTGATTTTTCTCTTTTCTTTCTTCCTCACTCAATCTCACAATCCACGTGTCAGACAGCTTGAGTTCGATCACAATTCAGTTCTTGAAGCGCTGCCAGATAAAATTATCCAATGTCAAGTAGGAAGATCAAAGCTTGAGTATATATATATATATATATATATATATATATATACGCACAATGCAAGAAACAAAATGCAATTGTTCGACTCAATCAACAACCGGTAGGATATGTGTATGACATGCACATGCAAATGGTAAGAGATTACAATTTTGAAAGGTGCACTTGCTTGTCAATTTTCAATCCCCTTTAATTGATTAAGTCCACAATTTGAAGTGTAAAAAATAAAATCTCACAAAACACTCGAGAAAAATAAAATAAAAATTCAATTTACTCAAATGACTTCTCGGGCTTGGGTTTCACAAAATGCCAGTCACGATATCCACTTTATTGTACGAATACTCAAGTGGCTTCTCGGGCTAGGTTTCAGATTGTGCCAGTCTCTTTATTCACTTTATTGTAAATTCACTCAAAATATGTGTGCCCGAAATCCCAAATAAATGTTGGAAGCTCATTTTGCACTCAAATTCACTCAAATCCCAAGTTAGACAGATTTCAGATTTTTGGCCACTTGTATATTTTCAGTTTTTGAGATATCCAATGGCTGCCAATTGATGTGAGGCTGAATTGATATCAAACTTTAACCTCTTATGGACCGGTACAAAGTGGAATGGTGGTCTTTGCCCACCGGACGCGGCCACACTTCTTGTCTAAAGTCACTGTCGACAGAATTTGTCACATTTTTCCAAAAGTTTGATTGTGACCACAAAACAACTTCGATTTTGGTGATTAAAAATCCTATGGATTCAGCACTCAATGAGCTTGAATATGGTTGAAGATTCAACAAGAAACTCGAAGAACTCAAGAAGTTATGAACTCTCAAAGTTGCTGCATTCGCGAGTACACTGTGGCAGAATTTTTGTTTTCGATGTTTGGGCGACCAAATGAACTTCAAACGCCTTCAAACCAGTTCCATTGAAAAGATAACACCCAAAATGTGTAAGAACACAGCTTGCCAAGATAGCAGACCGAATACCCCAAGGTGGAAAATAATCAACAAGTTCGGGTAGTGAAATTTGCAAGCAAACTAAGCAAACCCTTTGTTCAAACTTGCAATCTATGACCAAAATGTATATGGAATGATGCTATGTCCACACAATGAGTTTCAAACAAGTGAAAACAAGTACATAAACACAAAATCACAGAATCAAGAAGCAACATATGAATATTTTTGAGTTTTCGGATGAAGAACACCAAGAACATCAAGAATTTTCAAATGGCCATAACTTTGGCTCCCGATGTCCGTTTTTTATGAACTTTATATGATTTTGAGTGTAAAATATCCAAAAAAAACCAAATATGGACTCGGAATTCATAGAATATGCACCGAGCAAAATGATTTCGAATGAACAGTAAACAGGGAATATTTTTGAGGGTTTTGATGATTTTTTTTGAATTTTTTTGTGGAGTTCTTGAAGGATAGACCTATTGATTCCTTGCTTAGCTCTGATACCAAATTTCTATATATATATATATATATATATGCCGTAGACCAAGATCGAGAGCAAAGAAATCAATAGCAAAGCAAAAACAACAACAAATGGGATGAAGGATAGAGGGATATGGAAGCTCCAAAATCAAAGAAATATTGAGGCAATGAAGTTTAGAAAACAACCTTGTCTCTTCCAAATCTTCAACAATAGACGACCAGCCTTGGATTTGCTTCAAGATCCAAGAACCATGGAAATAGCTAAAAGCCAAGACACGATTGAATGGTGAGGAATTTTCGATTTCCCTCAAAACTCTATAATGACCTTATGAAAATGTTCATGCATCAAGCAATGTGTTCATTAATTCAAAAGGTGAGTTACAAAATGAGGGGATGGGCATATATATAGCTCCGCTAAATCCAACAACCATAATAAAGGAAATAACAAGACTTATGAAAATTAAACAACTAGCCAAAAACATCCAACTAACTATTAAAGAAAAGGAAAATACTTAGCCTATAAAATGAAGCAAGTTGATGCGGTCTAGGAAGCACATGCGGTCTTCTTCTGCCTGTATGTGGTCTATGGAGGTTGCATGCGGTTTAAAGAGATCAAGACAGATGCGGTTTCATTATGGCAAGAAGGGGCAGGTGCGGTTTGTGTATAAAAGTGGAGGGGTAGATGCAGTTTAACCATTATTTTGGAGGGGCATTGGAGCAAAATGGAAGGAGGAGGAAATGGAGGGTGATGCGGTTTGGGCATAAAAGAAAGGGAGTCATGCGGTTTAGGACACAAAGTATAGGGTTATGAGAGCAAAATTGGAGAAGGCAGCAAATGGAGGTGCGGGATGCGGTCTGCTCACAATCGTGCGGTCTTCTTGTGTATGGGATGCGGCGATGCGGTCTCTCCGTGATCGGGGAACCCTTCCTCCTCCAAGTCGATGGCTGTGTACAGTAGGTGGTGGCAGGGAGCTTCGGATGCAAAAGGGAGGTGAAGGGGATGACCGGAGGTGGTGATGAGCTCGCCGGAGTGGAAGCAATCGGAGATGGTGGTCGAAGCTTCGGAGGGGCTGATCGGGACTGAATGGCTGCTGGTAGCGATGATGAGGGTTGCAGGAGCTTCATCGGAGGCGGAGGGAGCTTGGCCGGAAAAGAATGGCGGCGAGTCGGGGTTTTCTTCTTCGGCACTGCTTCGATTTTCGGGGTGGCTGGAATTTGAGTTGGAAGACTGTGGAAGGCTGCCGGAGTCGGTGATGGTGGTGGCGGGCAGGAGCCCGGAGATGGTATCGGGAATAATATGAGGGTTTCCTGCCTTATTGGCCAGAGGCACCGGGGCTACGGGAGGGAGCTGCCGGAGGCGTGGCGATGAGAAGAGGAGCTGTCGTTGTGGCACCGGAGATGATGGCGAGATGACGATGATGGGGAGCTCGGACGGAGTACTGGAGAGGGTCGCCGGAAAGCAACAAGGCCGCGGCTTCCGTCGGAGGGGACGAGCTGTTGGCCGGAGTTTGTGCCGAGCTTTAGTCGCGGGGAAACGAACGGGGACGATGATCGGAGCTGAGGGGAAGAAGGAGGCTTGCCGAGAGGGAAGGAGGACGCCGTAGAAGAGGCCATCGCCGGAGAGTTCGTTGGGGAAGGCGAAATGCCCGTTGGAGGGGAAGCACTCCTAACGCAAGATGGCCTTGCGAAAACTTATATTGAGGTTTTAAAATTAACGCAAGATGGATCTGCGTGCTTCTTTGTTGAGCCTTCAACCATAATGCAAGATGGTCCTGCGTTAGACTCTGCTGGGCCTAGTTCAACTCCATTTTTGCTTTGTTGGGCCTTTGATCCAGTTGGGCCAGGGCTTCTTCTCCTTGATTTAATCAGTCCAAGCCTACTGAAATCTTGATCCAAATTACTCGAAATAGTTTTCTGTCTGCTCCATTTAATTAATCCGGGCCCATTGGAATTTTGAACCGGATTAACTTTCGGGTTGGTCCGGATAACTACATCAAGAGGGTTCCCTTGCAGCCCTGATGCAAATGATTTTGTAAAAAGATGATTTTAAGGGATCAAATGCTAAGGTGAGCCCCAGAACTCATACCATGGTGTTGTCAGTAAGTTGAATATGCCTTGATTTCTTGGTGGTGGGATTGTAAACATAGCAACCCCTTTGGGATTATCAGACTCCAGCAATAGCAGCCCATTGCAACAACTCGAGATTTTTGGATTAGGAACATTGAAATGATAAGGCACCAAATTTTCTCCACACAGAGGATCAAAGTAAAAGAACTGTGAGGTGGCCCTGGTACCAAGAATGAAGGAGGGTTGGGGACTGGGGTTTGCAGTGGCGGAGAGTGTGGAGTTTTTTTGGGGGACTGGGGACTGGAGTTGACTGAAATTGTGGGATGAAATGATGGATAGCTAGTATTTGCATACCAGTTTGAATCTGGTTAGATATTTTGCAGGCAATCGGAGTAGGATTTCCATCAGTATGTCGTCGTTCCAGGTGAATCTGTATGCTGCTAAATCCATCTTGGACTTTGGAGTCAATGCAGCCAACACCTGCAGTGAAAAATCTGTAATAGAGGAGGATTGATATCCCTGGACCCTGAATTAAGAAAGACAAAGGTGTGTAAGAAGAATTTTGTAGTATAAAGAGGAGGGGCATGCAAGGCCGGCCCTGATGGCGCCATCAATATGAGCCAATCAAGTTATAAAGAGAATCCATATTGTCCTGCAGGCTGCCTCTAGCACAGCTATTACTACTCCCCTCTATTCTTTAATAACTGCACCACTTCTCACGCAATATAATAAACATTTTTAACTAATAATAACTCATATTGTATATAAGTAAAAATTATAAAAATATAGTATTTTAAAACTACGTGATTAGACGAATCTAACAAGATTTCACTTGACTATGTTTTATCCTATAGAACTATGTTTAAAAAATTGATCAAAGTTATTCAATGAACAGTTACTATATGTAAATGGTGCAATTAAATGAGAACGGTGGAAGTACTTGGAGTTGGAAGGTTGATACAATCAATGAGTACTGAATTGGCATTCCTCATTCCTTAAGCATTCATTTTCATAAATGGAAGGTCGATGCAAACAATGAGTATTGATATTAAATCATATGTACATAAACTAAAGTTATGAGTTCAAATAAAGCAACAAACATAAACTTGAACATAAAGTCAGTAATAATTAGTACAAGACTATAAACAGTAAAAGAAAATCCATCATACACATAATGATTACAATTTTCTTACCAGCACCGTTCATTCACATTTCAAACATCTCATCTTTTCTAAAACACTACTGTATATTCTACATTTGTATCAAACCCACTCTTAAAACATACGTACCAAAATAAATATTCCTCATAAATAGTAGTACTATCCAATAGCGGTGATGCCTCTTTCATTTCAGCAATCAAACTTGGTATGGAGACTGGTTAGTTCCTCTCCTCCATTGTAGCTTTGTACAAACCCCAAGTTTTGATTGTTTTCCATCGGGAGAAAATGTAATCTGCAACACATTACAAACAACATTAGTATCACCTGTACAGAAGAAATATACCCAGGCCAGGCCACAACACTGAACACCCCCTAAAATCTGTACAAGTTAGGAACATGTCTTTGTCAAGATTAAGAAAAACAACATGATTTGGCCATTGGAAGTTGGAACCTTCCCGAGGATATATATGATTGAGGATATAATTAGAGATGATTCACTGATCCTATGCTTTGCAAAAAAATACCACTCCTATTCTTCATATTCTAGTCCTTTAGGGCTAGACAGTTTGAAATTCTTGTGTTTTATACACTTTTACATGTTTTATTTTCTAACAATCAATTCTACAATTAAGGGTAGATTGGAAACATTTCAAAAATATTAACCAAAAAATGTCTAACATAACTAATACTCCCTCCGTCCCATTTCAGCTGTCTTATTTGATTTCTACATACAATCCAATGCACATTTTCAATCGTTAATATCTAAAAATATGTACAACAAAAAATTATATAAAATATATATTCTAAAACTACATGATTTTACGATTCTAACAAGACCCAACTCGACTATTTTTTTCAAATATATACTTGCAATAACATTGAGTCAAAGTTAAACAAATGAACAGTGCAAAAATCAAACAAGACAACTGGGACGGAGGGAGTATTTTAGATTAAAATTCTACAACCTAGTTGAACTTATATAGCGAATGAGAGGGACCATAATGTCACACATTGGATGTCCTCTATATGTTTTAGATGTCCTAAAAACTATACTTAGTGCTGATGGTTACTTTATGAATAGGATACAGTGACATTTTTTTTTTAATTTTGTTAGTACCGTATTAATTATAAATCACATCAAACTCTCCTTCTAAGAAACTAGCTGAAATGTTTAAGAATCGTTAGGAGTGTAATGCAGATAAACAATCGGAGTAGAAAGGATAAGCGAAAGCATACCAAGTCTCAATGGTAATCACGGAGGTGCTAGTGTCTCGATGTACTGAAATGTATTATGCGGTAGAAGTTGAAGGCACAGATCCTTATAAAATGCCTCGTGCCCGAAGTCGATAATTTCATCCGTCGACTTATCCATAAACTTGTAAGACATAACCTTGCCCGGCTTATGAAGCACCAATGTGTCATCTTCTGCATTCTCTTGTCTAATGATACTCAGCACAGAGAGTGGCATGGGGAATACATTAAGATCAACCTGGTACTTCAAGGACCATTCAGAATAATGAGTTTCCAGTTCAAAGACCATTACAATTTTCTCGTCAGGGAAATGTGCAATATAATGCAGATGGTCATTGGATACAACGTACTGGTCGTAAACCTTCTCTGTCCGGTTGCCTGCAGGGAAAACAACCTCCGGATACTTTCTAACCTCACTCCCATGGATATCGAAATAGATCCCGTGCCAATGAATGCGGCCTCTCCAGTATGTGCCGTGATGGAGATCCATGTCATTTGGTGCCAAAAATGGTTCTCCACAAAGCTTCCAGGCATCCGTGTCGGACTCATACACCTCAATCTGACAACGACGCCACCAGCTTCGCCACAAAAGAGATGACGATCTCCTTCTAGCAGCCCGGACACATACAATCTTGTAATGAGGCGATTTTAAAGGATCAAATGCTAAGTTGAGACCCATAACACATCTATACATGCCATTGCTGTTGAGAGGGATCCTTTTCGATTCCTTTGTGGCTGGATTGTAAATATGGCAATCTACTGGAGAGTGCTCCACATTAAGACATTGAAGTAAAAATAAACCATGGGAAAACCCTCGAATAAGTGGGTTATTAAGAGTGGAAATGAAGGGATATGGTACCCATTTAACACCATAGGGGCTCTGTTGGATTTGAAAGTAGGTTGGTGACTCTGCAAGGCAGCAAAGAAGGGAAGGTTTCAGACTGCGGATATGAAGGAGGTCGCGGTGGAGTAGAGTATGCTGATGACAAAAATGATGGCTTGTGATTATAGAGAACCACCGCTTGCATACCAACTTGAATCTGATCAGAGATTTTGCTGGCAGCCATAAGAGGATTTCTATCAATAAATCATCGTTGAAGGCCATCCTCCTGCAAAACACAGCAAACTTAAGATGAATTTATAATTCTTAATAGCAACACAAAGGGATGAAGTTTAGGGGAAAAAGAATGACATAACACAGAGTTCCTGAGTAAAAGCAAAACATTGGGTACAAATTAGCTTCAGCTTACAATTGAACAGGAAATTCTAGCGCAGAACCAACTGGATAACTTCTTATACCATAAATTCTCGATATAAGCTAACTCAAAAAGAGTTTAAAAGTAACAAAAACGTGGAAACATTTTGCAGATGACAAATAATACTGTATTTGTCAATTAGGCAGGCCTAAAAGTATTCAATGGTCATAGGAAGTGATTTGATTGGTAATTTGGTATACATGAACTAAAATGAAAATTTACAGCTGACTCCCTGTTTAAACAGTGCATTTGGAACGAACATCAGCAATTAGAATTCAGAAGCATGAGTATCAAAAGTCAAGATACGTGGAAAAAGAAACACTCAACAATTTCCAAATCTCTACTATGGATTGCAAAATTAGAATCAGCACTTCACAGGCACACACACAAACACCGAGACATACATATCTTAGATATATCTGGATTAAAAGTACCATCTTTCGGATGAAATACAACCTAAGGAGGCCGACAGGATGAGCATAAACCCAAGCACCAAATATTGCCAATAGAACAACACAGTAATATCACATAGAAGAACATGATAATACAGAAAAATACCTGAATCAAGATGCTCAAAATTGCTCTAAAATGTCAATTCAACAGATTGAGTAGCCGGCGAAAATCATGCCTGCTGCAAGTTGATTACGGATCAGGGTTGAGGTCGGTTGGCCCAAATTCCGGCGGAACGGAGAAATCAGCGAGAGGAAGTGCAGTTATTTTTAGAATGAAAATGACGAGAGGGTACAACTGTACAAGTACATACATCCCTAATTGGCTAATTCTCACCGCTGCTGGCTTCCCATATCCGAATTTATTATGCTCCCTGTTCCCCCCACATGGGAACTCCATGGACCTCAACTCCAGGTGAAAATTCATGGATTGGTCATTTGGGAAATTGGGAATTGGTCAATTGGGAACATATAATTCCCAAATGTCTCCCTTTGGACAAAGAACCACATAATTTAATCCAGATTTGTGGACTTTAAGGCTGGTGAGTGGGGAAAAACATCCCAATTAGTCCATTATCTTTCATTTTTTTCCAATTCCATCCTTTATGAATTTTTGACCTTTTTTAGTCCCCTAAGTTTGCTAATCACAACCCATTCAGTCCCAACTACTCTTAATTATGCAATTAACCCACCTGGCAATGATTAAGTACTCTGGGCCCCACAAAATTTCACATAGTGTAATCCACAACTTTTTTCAATACCTAAAAATCATGGATGACCGCCGACATCCATTGCATCGGAAAATGTCTTCTTTTCACCACCTCTTCTGCTCTCCCGCAACCAGGAACTTCATTTGGGTTAAATTAAGTTAAAAAATTGTTCATCCCCATCTACCCCGTTTTAAAGGAAAAACATAAAAACGCAGCAGGGCAGCTCTAGTCATCATCACCAATTTGAAACCAAAACGCAGCAATATCTCCTCCTATCCACACCAAAAGCAACGTACAGCCCCAACCCCCTTCACACACCAATTTTACCGTAGCAAAATCAAAGTTGAATTTCAATTAGAATACACAAACGCCGTTGAATTCATGCACCATGCCCTGAAATTTGCGGTGTCCGGCATCAACACAGTGGTCGATGTCCGCTGTGTTGCTCTCATTCTCTTCTTAAGGTTGTACTCCACCACCACTTCTTTGTGCCTAGCCCGTCGCTACAGATGCAACCGCCTGGTTCAACAGATTGATAGACAGGTGGGTATCAAAGATGCGGATCCAAGCAGGAGAGATTGACAAGAAATGATTCTCATTCCGTAGAAGTGCCAAGAAATTTGTATAAACGGGTTGCCAAAGAAATGTGATGGGGTGGGAATGTAGGTAGGGGCATGTGAATTGTACTCATCATCGCCACCGGTGTTGGAAGAGTGTATCTTCAACTATCGCCGGAATCCATAAAAATCTCTCTTGAAAACCCAAATTCTTGGATAATTTGTTGTCGAATGATTTGTAGATTAGGGTTTCCTGTTGGGGAAATTGAAAGATTCATTTTATCAAAATTGGGTGAACCAATCCAGGTCGTGCATCCAAGTGGAGAACAAAATTGTGAATTGGTGCGGGTCCCAGACCATTTAATGACTGTCAGGTGGACTAATCAGATAATTAAGAATAGTTGGGACTGAATGGGCTGAGATTAGCAAACTTAGGGGACTAAAAGAGGTCAAAAATTCATAAAGGATGGAATTGGAAAAAAATGAAAGATAATGGACTAATTGGGATGTTTTTCCCTGGTGAGTGGTGACTGACTGCCACCTATTTTTGACATGTACTCATGCATGAATTGACTCAAATGTGAGAATGTTGATATCTTTGTTGAATTCCACTCTGGTTTATAAGATTGGGAATATTTGGTTCTTATCGAGTACTATACACTAGTGTTCAAATTTATGTTGCAAAAAGGTCCAAGTTTTGTCACAATAGGGCAATCATCTTGCCTTTCCTTTTACACACAAATCCATTGTTCCAAACAAGAGTTTTGTACTAATAGTAGTTAAGGGATTATGATCCAAACAAGAGTTTACAATTGACTGTGATGTTCCAAGAATGACAAACACCAACTTTTAACTATATGCAAAGGATGTCGAATGCTCCATGAATGACAAAGAACCCACTTTTATCCATGTCCAAAGGTTCTCTTAATCGTCTAAGGGACCGTTTGGATGAGTTTTTGAAAAAAAAACAGAAGCTAAAAGCAAAAGCAGAAATGTAAGCCAAAAGCAGAAGCATGTAACTTTTTTGTTTGGATGGATTTTTGAAAAACAGTTTTTTTCAAAAGTGTGTTTGGATGTGTAAAGATGAAAAATACTTTTGGAATGTTATAATTATAAAAAATACATATTTATAGTGTAAGTTAATAAATTAGTGGGGCATTTAAAATTTTGCACACATTATTAAGTGCTTTTGGATTCTTTTTTTTCTTTTTTGATGAACATGACGCCAAGCGTCGGCAAAGAAAACAAAGCTAAAAGAAGCTACAGAATGGAGGTTGAAGGAAGAGAGCAAAAGAAAATACAAATACTTCAGACCCGCGGAAACCAAGCTCCCGCCCTATCTGCAGCCACAGCTGAAGCAACCGCATCCTGAGGGAACGCCCAAGAAGTGAAGAATTCCTCCCTCCTGGCACCCCATTTGGCCAACAAACAGCTACCATATTCCATTCACGCAGGATATAAAACCGATGAATCCCCGAAACCTGGGAATTAAGATCTGCAATAAGGAGAGACAAGGGCCTTAGCCAGTGTCCCTCACTCGTCCCGTGTCTAAGGATCCTCAACGCTTCCAATGAATCAGAATAGCAAATAACATCCTCAATACCCAGAACTAGAAGACGTTGTAAGCCATTCAGAATACCATGAAGCTCGGCAACAAGATTAGAAGATACTCCACTTGGGTGCTTTTGGTGTTGTGGTGCTCCTTCCAGGAGCACTTTTGCAGCTTTTCGAGGTGCTTTTGCTTTTTCTGAAAAGCCCACCAAAACACAATTTTTCCATCAACAGTGCTTTTAGCAAAAGCAATAGCCAAAAACACTTGTCTACAAGCCCATCTAAACGGGCTCTAAGTATCATTTCTTAGTGCACTAATCTAGACCCGGCAATATGGGTAAATACACGTAGACACGACATGTACACGACCTGTGTTTTACATGTACGGGTCTTCAAAAAACAGATACGGGTCAAAACAGGTCGACCCGTTTAGTACACGAATACAATTTGGGTCAAATGCAGGTTTATCTATTTTACCCGAATTGACCTGTATTTTACCTGTATATTGTAACATCCCGAGTATTTAATATTAATTATTTAAGTTATTTTTTATATTTTTATTATTTCAAGTATGGGTTTATGGGTTTAGAATGTTTGAAGATGAATTGCTGAGTCTATTAGGAATTTTAAGATTTGAATTATGGGAATGTAATATTTTATATTTTAGTTTAAAAGTTCAAAAAGTAATTTGATATAATTTAGTAGAATAGAAGTAAACAGGCAAAATACAGATAAACAGGTCACAGGTAAATTCGACAAGCGTGTCCACATGTTCAAATTCACGTGTATACAGGTCGACACGCATGTGATCCGTTTTTGAAACAGGTCGTGTACAGGTTTTGAAATACGGGTAAATTCTAAAAACAGGTCGTGTACAGATACAGATCAAACAGGTAAACAGGTACTTGACACGTATAACATACACGGCCTGTTTACCCATATTGTCAGGTCTACACTAATCCATCGAACATCTGGTAGGTATTGAAGGGTTCATCGAGACCCTTACTTAAGCTGTTAGAATCACATATCACCCAGGCCAATAGCATTTGATACCACTTTTTTTTTCCTTAATAAAATTGAACAATGTATCCTTTTTCTTTAATTGTAGGCTACATCTTTTCTTTAATCTTTTCTGCTGTATTTTATATTACTACCTAATAGTTCAATTTGAATAAAATTGAAGGGCATCATTTCTACATTTTTATCTACTTTTTCTCCATATCCTTTATTTCATAGATGGTTATTTTCAAGGCAATTAATGGGTCGTAGAGGTTTAATTTAGTATAAATCCCCTTTTTTTCTCACTGAAACCTAATTTCAGCAACGCGATTTTATTAATTAGGCAATGGGTGTGTCTTAAAGCCAGGAATGAATGTAAGAACAAAGTGTATTACTTCCAACTTATAAAATTGGAACATCATTTGAATTTGTCTTTCCTTAAATTCAAACAATACAAATACAAATACAATTCTTTCCTGCCACCGCCAGTGTGAAAAACCCTCTCTAATTAAGTAATTATACATTGCTTAATCACTAATTAATTCTTACTTTTATTCAACAAAAAATTGTTGCAATTCAAATTACACACCTAAACAGCATTATCATAATCAAAATATTACTGGTCAATCACATTAAAGAATAAGAGATCCATTCATGATTTTACATATCTCTCTATTTATTTTGCCACAAAATAAGTTACTTGAAAAGTGTACAATTCGTAATGTCAATATAAATTGGAGATTGCCTATTACTACTAATTACTAAAATGTGTGTGAAATGTGAAAGAGTGATGAATGTGTCTTCCCTTGAAGATTAAGGAAAATAAGGCAGATGGGAAGATGAGCCAATTGGCCATTTAGCCATTCCAAAAATAAAAGGAGATTAGACCTTTAATAAATTCATATCAAGACCTTCTGATGAAGAGAACAAGATCTTATTCAACTCAATAACTTCAATACTACACACATATGGAAATGCAAGGATCCAACATGATAACTGATTCCTCCAATTCCCCGTCGTCGTCCACTTCTAGTTGTTGGACTCAGGCCGATGCTTTGTTCCGGAAGAATCTCACCTTTCAGGTGACATCTATCCATTTTTTTCTAGTTTTTTTTTGTTTTTGTTTTTGTTTTTTTAAAAAATAATGTATCTGGTTCTTTATTTTTTATCTATTTAGTTGATCATTCTTTGTGTTTGTGTCTGTGTGTGGTACACCTTAGGTGTTGCCATTTTTCTTTTTAATTTCATTGATTAGAATTGAGTTGTTCAAAGCCTGCAGGCTTTCAATGACTCAGCCTTTAGCTTTGAAATTCTGAATTCGACCAATTCATTAAAAAGATTGAATTTCTCACCAACCAGTCATTTGTAGAATTGCTGTTCTGTTCCTTCCTGGAGAATAATTTAATAGTAAGGAAATCATTTAACAAGATTTTGCTGTTCTAGTCCTGCCAGAAAACAATAGAATTTATATGGTTTGTAAAATTAATCATTTTTTGCATTGTCCATGTATCTTGTAATGAATATATATTCTGAAATCCTTACAATGAGGAAATCAGGGGATACAGATTTTCAAATGTTCATGAAATTATGGTAAAACATGATTTACAGACTTATAGATCTGATCCATATGTTCATTGAAAAGAAATGTTTAATTATGATTTTGATCCCATATGTCACTTGAAAGGAAATGTTTAATTATGATTTTGTAGTGCATTACTATAATAAGACAATGACAATGCCATCAAAATGAATTGTAATTCATATGTTTTGCTTGTCTATAGAATATGTGTCACTGTGTTTGTTTTCATATTCTCTGCAGAAACGAAATATTTGGACAAATGTTCGACTTGTTTTGATCCCGGTTGTCCTCTGTTTGTTGCTTGCCCTGTTGCAAAGGGAAATGGACAAATTATTTGATAAACCTTCAGGTGAAAAGAACTGTGGGACAGCAAACTCAACCTCGTTCCAGGACGCCAGTTGTCCCATTCCCCATCCTCAAGAATGGCCTCCTTTACTGCAGATACCAGCCCTGCAATATCGCGCTGTGAGAACTGATTCTACCTCATATAAAGACTTACCTGATGGTTCCTGCAAGAGAACAGGATCCTGTCCTGTAACTATGTTTGTTACAGGAAATAATCAGACATTTGCACAAAGTATGAATGCACCTTCACTTCATATTGATTATTGAATATTATTTTCTACCTCCTTTGGGTGTGATTAATGCTTCCTTTGACTTGATAGGCGTGGCAGGGAACATGTTTGCTGCACCATTGAATACAAATCCATCCGATATTCTCTACAGCTTAGCTGACAATGCCTTGGTTTGTTACGTTGTAGTATTTCTTACCCGTTGTTTGTTTGTTTAAAGCTGAGCATGCTCGTTGTTTCAGGGAACGGAAATAATGCCTGCGGGGGACAGTTATGATGATCTGGCTTTCCTGTCAGATGTTCCTATTCAGTTTCTTCAACCTAAATGTTTATCTGGCTCTGACTTTTATGGTCCTCCTAAGTTAGGTCCTATCACCGAAGAAGAAGGTAGATTTAACCACCATATTTTCCTTACAATACACGGTCAACTTCATGCGCATCAGTAACATTTGGAGAGGATAGTTATATTTTTCTTTATGTTTTTCCCTTTTTTCCTCATTAATTTTCACAAAATTCCCCAAGTAGTTCTACAAAGCTCCTATATTTGAAATGCAGGTGTACGTTGCGTGGAAGGCTTGCAATTGTGGCGTAATAATTCTTCTGAGATGAGCGATGAGCTGTACAAGGGAAATAAAAGGGGGAATCCAGAGGGAAGGATTAATGAGATTTTGGCAGGTTTGCAATCATACAAGTAGTTGTTGTAATTTGATAACCAGCTTGATTGTTTAATTTTCTATGTTTTGCAGCATATGATTTCATGAATTCAAATCGGAGTATATTGAATGTCACCATATGGTACAATTTTACATTTGAAACTGATGATATTACCTTGAACCGGGTGCCTCGTTCAGTAAATCTGGTATCCAACTCTTCCTTATCTTCATTATTGCATTCACTCATACGACTGTTATTGCATCACTTATAAAGTAATAAAAGTACCTTTTTTATATAACTGGACATCTGCAGTTATGGAATATTGTCTATGCCACAGATTGATAAATGAACTATGCTAATCTAATGCAGGTGTCGAATGCCTTCCTTCAATTTGTGCTTGGATCAGGGGCAAAAATACCATTTGAGTTTGTGAAAGAAATGCCAAGACATGGAACAAGTCTGGCAATCGATGTAACTTCTGCCTTAGGGCCACTCTTCTTCACTTGTGTTATTCTACAGCTGTTTCAAGTAAGTTTAGCGAATAAGTCATTGCTTTTGTGACTTTCCCTATTCTTTTGATGCCTCAATTGCATTCTTAATCATTCTTGCAGGTTATGCTGACAACATTGGTTTATGAGAAGCAGCAGAGGCTAAGGATTATGATGAAAATGCACGGGCTTGGCGATGAACCTTATTTGCTAATATCATATGCTTATTTTCTTGCAATATCAACCATGTACATGCTGTGCTTTGTCGTATTTGGCGCGCTCATAGGTAACTATATAACTAATGGCTTGAACTGATTGTATTCCAGCTTAATTTCTTGCTGCTTAAGTCTTAACCAGAGTTACATGTGTTTCTCAGGATTGAAGTACTTCAGACTAAATGAATATAGCCTCCAGTTTGTGTTTTATTTTCTCTTCATAAACCTGCAAATCTCGTTGGTATTTCTAGCTGCAAATTTCTTTTCAAATGTGAAGACTGCTGCAGGTGTTGCTTTTATCAATCTGTTAGCTAATTAAACATTCTGTCATATACTTAAAAGTTTCGTTAATTTCTGTTCTTTCAACCTACGTATCATCCTCAGGCGTGGGGAATGTTCTTGTATTTGGAACTGCGCTTGTAGGCAGCGTCCTCTTCAATTACATTCTCGAGAAAAATTCAATCCCAGGTAAGTAAAATTTTATGACAAAAGTTGTGTGGATGAATTTGAAACTAGTTTCTCCATGGTTCATGATTCACTTGTTTTGTCGATGATTACAAATATTTTTTTTTGTTTCTTTCATCGTTAGTTTGGATTGTATTAGGAAAACACTGTATCATGAATACCTTAGCTTTATTTAAACATGTAACCACGGTCCAACATTGCAGAAGCTGCGATAATTGCCATGGAGTTATATCCGGGGTTTGCCCTTTATCGTGGAATATACGAGCTTTCTCTGTACCCACGTGGAATGCAATGGAAGAATTTAAACGATGCTGGCAATGGATTGAGAGCGGTGCTAATTATCTGTGGAGTGGAATGGCTGCTTGTTCTTGTAGTTTTATATTTTGTTGGTCTAATTTTGTCAACTGGTACAAGTCCTTTGTGTTTTCTGCAAAGGGACAGTAAACTTGAATTGCAAAGGAATGGATGTACAAGTAATGATCTGATGGATAAACCAGATGTTTGTCAAGAGGTATGAAGAATAACTTCAATCTAAAGACTTCTTTTATGTGGTGTAATTCAGTCACATTCGCGTGTTTTGTTTCAGAGGGAGAAGGTCGAGCAGTTGCTGCTTGACCCCTCGGATCCCAGACAGGGCATCATCTGCGATCATCTTAAAAAGGCGTATCCAGGAAGAGATGGAAACCCGTGGAAATATGCAGTGAGAGAGCTGTCACTTGGAGTGGCGCCTGGAGAATGCTTTGGCTTGCTAGGCCCTAATGGTGCAGGCAAATCGACATCTATTTCTATGGTCAGTCCTCAAAATTGAACCACCGGTGTTTGGACAACTGCTTGCATTCTTAGGCATTCTTGTTCTGACAGATGATTGGGCTCATAAAGCCAAGCTCTGGAACTGCATACGTTCGAGGACTTGATATACAAAAAGATATGGTTAAGATATACACGAGCATGGGAGTGTGTCCACAGCATGAGTAACCACCATTCTGAATCCTTATGTCACTGCTTAGGAATTCAAGAAATTTCCTAATTCTTACATACGCTTTCAGCTTGCTCTGGGAAACGTTAACTGGACGTGAGCATCTGCTTTTCTATGGAAGGCTTAAAAATCTCAAAGGCGCTGTTTTAAAACAGGTATACTGATTCTGTTCTGCAGCAACCGACCTGTCTGTTAGTTTATGTCTCTGACAAACTTATGGACTAATCGTCGTCTTCCATGTACTGTCACTTGTGCAGGCAGTGGAAGAATCTCTTATCAGCATGAACTTATTTGGCGCGGCAGATAAGCAGGCTGGGAAATATAGCGGAGGCATGAAGAGGAGGCTCAGCGTCGCCATTTCACTCATTGGCAATCCAAAAGTATGAACTCATCAACTTTTCAACAACACTGAATATATTTTCCCCAGAAGGCTTTAAATTTACCATGTTACTTGACCGGTTCTTTAAAAAGGCGGTATATCTTGACGAGCCAAGCACTGGTCTGGATCCTGCATCGAGGAAAACGTTGTGGAATGCAATACAGCAGACGAAGCAAGACAAAGCGATAATTCTCACCAGTAACCAATCTCTTTCTTTGGCGCCTTTCTGAAATTTACTTGATTGGCGTATTGCTGACACATGTTCGTTAATGTTTCAGCTCATTCAATGGAAGAAGCTGAGTTTTTATGTGATCGTCTGGGAATTTTTGTGAATGGCCAGTTACAGTGTATTGGCAATCCGAGAGAGGTAATAATTTTGCAGCCTTATGCTAGAACTGGTTCACTCTCTTTAATCGGTTTCAGTTGAATTATTTCACCAATGCGCTTGTGTTGTCTTCGGATGACAGCTGAAGGCAAGGTATGGAGGATCGTATGTGTTCAGTATGACAGCCCCAAATCATGACCTAGAAGTGGAACATTTAGTACAGAGTATCTCCCCGAATGCAACTAAGATATACCATATCTCGGGAACACAGAAGTTCCATCTGCCAAAGGGTGAGATAGTCCTTGCAGATGTCTTCAATGCGGTTGAAGAAGCAAAGAGGAGGTTCGTTGTTCAGGCGTGGGGCGTATCGGATACAACTTTGGAGGATGTCTTTATCAAGGTTGCTGAAGAGGCCCAATCTAACATCAGCCTGTCGTGATGACCACATACTTGCAATGTCAAGATTCTCAAACTTTCAGTAACAGACAAGATGTATTTATGTTGCTGGTTTTGTGAAAAACATAATTTGCAGACTTTAAGGAAGCTGACTGCTACCCATTTTCAACATGTGTTGACTGTTGAATAAATGAGAAAAAAACATTAGATATGGGTTGACAGGAAGAAACCAGTATATGACATTACTAGTTCAGAAAATGAAGCAGCAATATTACATAATGTTGGTTCCCTCAAGCCTCAGAAGTCTACCCTTTCTATTTTCATTTCCAAGGAGAGACACTACAGTCAAGTAATTCTTGCAATTCCATATGGAAACTAGGCTGCCAAACAATCCCTAACCAAAAAAAACCCCAAGCTTCTACAAATTATACAACACTGGGATAGAATTATACAGAACAGTCAAAGCAGCATCATAATTCTGCACTGCTACAATATATTGAAACAAATTGCACTGCTTTGAAGGTGTTATTCACGAGGGCGCGCCAGCCACAAAGAGCTGAGGGCTCTGAGGCGGGAGAAATAGTCACTGATAGCAAGGAGGGCGCGGGCTGATTGACGAGTTGTTAGTATACGGTGCATTTGTTGAAGGGTTTGTTGCCGCAAGTTATCAGCCTGATGAATCAACAATAATATTTTCTTATTGAGAAAAACAATGCAAAGAAGTAGTCATTATCATGGTAATTGATGGTAAAGAGAATTAAAAACAACCTGTCGAATGAAACCTTCAAGGGTTCCCAACTTGCCCATGGCCATTGCCATTTGGCCCATGTAGTTCGCGACATTTCCAGATGAACTTGATGGACCGAGAGAACCAGCTAAAGTCTCAGCCAAGGACTGCTGCAAAGCTTCCATTCCCTGTGATAAGGCATCTTCTGCTTGATGAGAAGACTGTTGTAAGTTGTTAATGGCCGATAACTGCTGCTCGGTCAATGGCTCCAATTGATTTACAAGAAGCTGCCACAATGAAATAACATCAAGGGAATTAACCTTTATAGAAAGATGCAGGAGTCATTTTTCGTAGCACAGCTTACTATGCACGAAATGCCATAGTGAGTGCATAAGTTATTTTATTGTCTTAGTAACCACAGACAGGATTAACACAAGAATGTTAAAACAGATAAAGTGGTAAAAACAGATATGCTGAATTAGTCCGAATTGAAAGGTATTTCACTGCCTAAGTAGAATTCAAGTACACCAATAAGGAGGGTGGACATACGAATGTTTACCAGCTCAAGAACCTTCAGCACATTTATAGGTGTATTGTATACTTATAATTTTCTGTGACAACCAGGATTAGGACGGATTAAGAGATCATATCTTCATCTCCATAAATCAAGTATTAAACTAAACAGTAGATAGCAAAGAGATTCTTGGGGATGGGAACTACAATACACTAGCAATGGTTGTGGGGATCAGTTAGAAAGGTCTGAATTACTGAATACCCATTGATTCTAGAGCAATGAAGATGGTGGACGCAAGATGGAGAAAGGCATGATAAGAGGATGTGACAATGTAAGTTACCTTTAGAAGTTCTGATGAGCGAAACCCGCCAAGCCAGAGGAAGCATCTTTCAGCAGGTGTTTTCCACATGCCGGATAAAATGTGAAAGACATCAGTCTTTGCAGCATCACCTTTTATCCTAAAGATGTCATCATAATGTGCCGCAATGCCATCCACAATTATACGAAGTTCACCATCACCTGCGTGCGAATTCACAGCACCCCTGAGTTCATTAATCCTTCGGTTGTGCTCCTCCAGCCATCGGGCATATTCAACATCAAAGGCCAAAGCCCCTACAAATAATCCCAAGCGAATTCTCTGTGTCAAATTTAGTGAAACGAAATTTATGCCCAAATAATAAATTTATTTATTTCAATTTGTCAGACATTTTGCTTTAAAAGCATGCAAATTGAAACAACTTATCATAAGGTGGTGCACAAACCGAACATTGAATGGTTTATCCCACCAAGATAATTCGTTCAACAATTTTCCTCAGTCAGTTACTCAGTTCGCATTCTCACCAAGCAGAAGTTTAAGCAGTCATATGAAATATATAAATGTGAGACATGTAATAAACAATAAATGCCGTTCCTTCTTCCCCATCCAAGAAATGAAGAGGAAATAGCAATTGAACTGCACTGACAAGTTGGATTCTTCAAGCAAGCAAACCTGATTATTGTAAAAGGAATACCCATTCAATTGTATTTCTTTTAAAAGTGTCCTTGTAAGTAAACTTCTCGTATAAAACAAACAAAGGGATAGCAAGAGCACCGGCACACAGGGTCAGAACCCTACACTTTGATATCCATGGCAGCTAAAGAAAGATGCTATTTTGTATGAAAGTATTATCATACAAGTCATTTGTTCACGCAATTTCAATTACATTTCCACAAATTCTGCGCATGCTTATAGCTCAGACCGCAAACATACAAACAAAACGTGTTAGCAATTTAATTTTAATTAATGCAAGTATACTCTCGCATCTTCATGACATAGTAATCTATTCTCTAGCGAATATCATTGATGTTCGGAAAGGTGATATCCGACAAATGTTTGATATTCATTAACTAAAGCTTAATAATATAAATATCATATTCTTTTAACTACTAGACCTGATGTAAAGGCACAACCATATTTCAACATAGGCATAAAAAAGGATGGTACGAAGCAGAAACCTGCGAATTTGTTGAAAAATTCATAAATCGGATAGTCCAAAGAAGATATGAACATACCATTTCCACCAATTGATTGAGACTGGTCCCCTGAACTTGAAATAAATATTCCCTTCAAAAAGGAAAAATACATTCATCAAACTAAACCACAATGATATCTAAAAAAGGAAAACACACTAGTGAAAACTTGTCAGATAGAGAACTCTGAGCCTGAACCTGCTGCCTGGCTCGTTGTAGTTCTTGCTCAAGCTGTGTCAGTTTCATTCTGCTACTTTCTAGCTGCTGAACATAGGCCTAAGCTCAAAAGAAGAGAAATGATCAGAAGAATGTTAGACAGAGATGAAATCAGCACATGCACATCATTCATGCAGATCACGAGTTCCCTGAAATTACAGACATATGCATGCCAACTCAGTAATGTCCTAATACTTGTCAGACAAGAGATGAGAATGGTAATATCAAATTCAATAGAAAGTTTTAATTGTCCTGCATTTAAAACTTAAACATATAATTCCGAAAAATATAATTGAATACAACCATAAAACTTTCAAATTTGCATTTTTCGTCGAGTGCAATTGTACAAATCAGATTGTATCAAGCAGCATGCTTTATTCATGTGATCCATATATTATGTTCGGGCAGAAATCAGCCAAGAAAGAACCATAGATGTTATTTCCTCTATATTTTTTTATATAACCAATCATTGGAACCAATAAAACTACATTTTCTAGTAACAATTTTTTCCCAAATTTACCCTTATTAATTCTACATCGTAAAAGTAGTATGCTTTATTAACAATACAAAAGTAAAAAATATGTAAATACACTTTTGTTTCTTATATTTCAACACTATTAAAAATACAGAGGAAGTATATTCGTTTTTTTCTGCCCAATTCATGTGTTTCTACTTTCTAGGTTGATCTCTTCCATTGGTTCCCCAATTACTAGTAAAATGGATAATGTGATAATTAGTTCAAGTAGAATATAACCATGTAAAGAATGATCCATCAACACAAAAAGAATGTATACAGATGACACGCAGAGCAAGAAACATACCTTTTTTCTCAAGCGGCTTTTTCTTGCAGCTTCACGATTTTGAGCAAGCCTACGGAGAGTCTGCAGGAAATCGAGCAAGTATAAATACATGTCCACAATATTAAAACAGTAATTCACGTGAAAGTTAAGGATTTAAAAACCTTTTGGTCCCTGGACTTATCACTTCCATCAGAAGCCACAGTCCCCTGTAAGTGATTATTCTGAAACTGCACAACAAATCGATGCCATCATTAGGAATCAACCACTAGAGTTCTATCTGCTAGAAGAAACAATCACTAAGCAATTTCTCCCAAAATAAAAGGCAGGCATCCAATCGAAGTCAAATTTACCGTAAAAGGTAAACATCAGACAGGATATACAACACTGCATATATTCCAAACACAAAATTTATATATAATCATGCCCAATAAAAAGTTGAAAGAATTTCAGCTTATTGTATCAATTCATATATTACCCTTAAATTCTTATCTTCTGTATCAGCATCCGTAGATGATTCAGTCCTAGGACTGCCATCCGCCATTCTTGAACCGCCTCAATTCCAAGAATCAACGCTTCAAACTGGAAGAGTTAAATGTATTCGCCTTCTCAGACAGGCAGCAGCCAGATATTTCCAATATTCACAAACTTATGCTGGAAAAGAAAAGAGAAAATCAAACCGATATGTAAGCAGGCAATCTTCATCATAATTGAATATTCCCCAACGACTGCAGCATAAAACTATAGAATTGCTTACCCCAAATATTGATATTGATCAAAAAACCACAAACTGCTCAAATGCTAGTAACCTAAATTTTGCACCACCAATTAACAGGCAAACATCCAAGCTTGCTTATTTACTCTATGCTAACAAGTGAAGCCAAACTCTGACGCTTAAAGCATGTAAAAATTATATGCAAAAACTATTGACACGAAACGTAAAAATCTAATGAATAGATAGATCTCACTCCACATTAACATTGCATCACACACCTATTCACCTCAAAACGCCAAACCCAAATTGAATCTATACTTACCTTCTTTATCTTTTCTTGCTAATCAAAATTGCGCTGATCCCACCAGAAATACAACACATCAATCTAATCCGAGACGACAGACCAAATCCCCCGAGCCAAAAATATAGAGAGAAAACAAAGAAAGCAGGCCCAGAACGCTAAAAATCCGAACTTTACATCTCTCACCACACGGGTTTCCGAAATTCGAAAGTCTTGTAAATAAAATTCACTTCTTTTGCGGTTAAAAACAAGGAGGAGGAATGAAGGATACGAAAAGAAACACAACTGTGTTAAGAGAGAATTTCCTACCCACTTTTGACTTTGGGTCTGGTATTTCTCCCTGGAGTTCTCCTTTTTCTATTTGGGGTTGGAAGTTTCGATGAGTCTTCGCGGTGGGTTTTTGCAATTTTTTTTAAAAAGGAGAAGAAAGGAAGCAGCCTAGTGGGGAGAAATGGAGGATGCTTACAGGCTACAGCCTTACGGGACCTGGTGAATGCTGACTGGTCTGGATTCTGAAAGTAGACAGCAAAAGCTTAGGGCCGTTTGGATTGGCTTTTGAAAAAAGCAGAAGCCAAAAGTAGAAGCAGAAGCAGAAGTCAAAAGCAAAAACATGTAATTTTTGTGTTTGGATTGAATGTTTGAAAAGCGGCTTTTTCTAAAAAATATGTTTGGATGAATAAAAATGAAAAGTGCTTTTAGAGTGTGGTAATTACCAAAAAGGACATGCTATTTAATATGCTAATAAGATATATTTATAGTGTAATTTATATTAAGTAGTGGGGGTATTTAAGTCCTTGCACATTTTACGAGGTGCTTTTAGCTTCTGCTTTTGGGAGAAGCACCTCCTGGGCTGCTTCTCCCAGAAGCACTTTTTTCGCTTTTCGAGGTGCTTTTGCTTTTTCTTAAAAGCCAAAACAAACACTTAATTTCTATTGAAAGTGCTTTTGGCAGAAGCAAAAGCCAAAAGCACCTCCCTAGAAGCCAATCCAAACGGGCTCTTAGTATTTGAGTCAAAATGTCAAATACTATTTCAATATTTCTTCTTTAAATTTTTTTTTTCATTTTTAGTCAATACTTGCAGTATGTTTTAAAATGTGTATGTTTGTTTGTTTGTTTTTTTTTTTTTTAAAAAAAAAAGAATTTTCGTGGTTGGCTTTGAAGAAATGGAGTTTCTTTCTTCTTTTTATTTTTTCATTGGATATCCATAAATTTCTTGATTAACTTTAACTTTTTTAAAAATTATCAAACATTAGGGTTTGTTACTATTAATTAGTTTGGAATATTAAATTTATTATAATTTTTTTTTTTTAGGTGAATACCAGGGTATCCCCGGGCCACATTGGACCCAAGACTAATCCCTCGAGGATCTGCAAGGGCAATTAAGGCGCCTCTCCCAAAGCAGTTTTTTATTTGTATGTAATTTAATTTATTAAATATTAAAAATATTAAATTTAATTTATTTTGTATGTAATTTTTATTTGTATGTATGTAATTTAATTTATTAAAAATTAAAAATATATATTGAATTGTGTTTATTAAATTCCACTTCAACCAAATTATCTCGCCATACAGGGGTGCGGCTTGGCTGTTAAAATACAGGAATATTAATTTAAGCCTCATCCTATAAATTTAAATTTGTTAACTTATACATATATTCCTATTGGCTATTATATATGATATGGAGTATAAAGGATTTGAATTTTGATTCCCATTTCACTTTTCTATTCCTCTATCTAAAAAAAAAAAAAAAACCACACATGTGTTTTCGATTTTATAAATTTATAATTGTGAAAACAAAATATGGGTTTACACTTTACACATTGATATTTCCATTGGAAATATAAAATTAAACTATAGTATTATTTAAATGATTCCTTTGAGTGGAGACGAGAAAAAATTGGGAACCAAGGATCCGCCCAACATTGCTATAAAGGCATGCCTTGCCTTGGTGGCTGCTAAAAGTAATTTGCCACTTGGGGCAATTGGCACAACCCCCTTTTGTCCCATTTTTATGAAATTAAATTAATTAATTAATTAATTCAAGTGCTCCATAGAGTATGTCAGTTGGACAATGAATATTGGAGGGTGAATTTAATCAATTAGAGTATGTATGGGATTTCAATTTCCCTCTCAACTATTCATAATCATTTCTCATATCTTTACTTCTAGTGCAATTGAAGCAGCACTCATAAATTTCTAGCACAAAATCAAGAATAAATATTGGTACAAATATGAGCCAAACAAGTGTAATGACCTGATACATCATTGTCTTCTTGATATCTATCTAGGAACCCAACAATTCGCATCTTCCCATTTCCCTTTTGAGCAACATTCCTGCCATCCACATCACCAGATTTTATCACATTATTATGCAGAAATAAATGCACTTGGTGATCACATTAAAACGCACGGAAAACACAAATAAGCAGAAGTTGAACCTCTTGATGGCAAGGCAAAAGGTACTCTGTGTGCTGTTAAATGTGTGTTCCCAACCGACTATAAAGAATGAGGCAACAACCTTATATTAAAGCTTCTCCACCAGAATTCAGGCAACAATTGCAGCAACTCTGTTGTGTTTTTCCAGCTGTCTGTTAGAGCTACTTTTTATGTTGAATTCAAGTCTCCCCGAACGTGTAATGTAACTCCAACAAGTAGTGCTGCAGGCACAACTAATAAACTCTTGGCAACCTGTGAGGGTAGCAATAGATGTACCTCCACTCAATGCACCAGCAAAAGAAGCAGCAGAGTAACAGCTCAGGGAATGCGGTCACCAAACCTTTAGGCCATCAGATGAACCCGTTAAATTACAGCAGGATGATTTTTTAAACAAACTAGAAATCATTTATAAGCAGCATTATGTTGTTAATGAAACCACGAATGCCTTTCTCCAGCATCGTATTGGTCTGGAACCATTCCCCATTCTTCCCCAAAAAAGTTGTACCCTGGCATGTTTCCATCAGCCATAGACAGCAATGGCAGTTTACTAGGGCAGCAACCTGGCTAAACGGAGTCGTAGCCTAAATTTATTGGTCATACCCTTGGAGAAAGTAAAACGAAGAGCATTATAAAGTACCTTTTGGTCAGACTTCGGTACTCTCATGCCAGTTGAAAAGCAATACAGCAAAAGTTCAGCAGCCAAACGGTACCTGCGCGCCCTGCAAAGATTGTGTATCATGGAGGAGTACGTAAAAGAATCCTTTACATCCATGGAGCAGAAAAACTTCAGTGCATAATCTAGATGGCCAAATCTACACAGACCATCAAGAAAGCAATTAAGAGCAACTAAGCAATCGAAACCCATTGTTTTCATATGGTTAATATGCTTTAGGGCACCATCTCTAGCTTTCCTTCCCGGCAAAGCCAACTAATTAAGGTATTGTATGAGGCCATGTCAAGGCCATACCCAATCATGATCATCTGTGCAATACAACTATAGGAGTTTTGCTTCCTCCTGTTCTTCAGAAAAGCACCAATTACTGTACAGTAGGAAAATAAATCGTATGCATATCCCTTCCTATTCATCTCCACAAAAATTTTAATTCCCTCTTCTAAGTGTTTCCATCTAAAGCAGCACTTCATCACTATATTATAAGCCATAGAATTGGGCTGAAGACCTAATTGCTTAAGCTCTTTAAAGAATCCATTGCAATTCTCCACCTTCCTGACTTGCATAAACTATGGATAAGAATGTTATATGTCAGTATATCAGGAACATATCCATGCCTCAAATTTGTAAATAACATTAGAGCATTATCAGTGAGCCCATTCTTACAAAGTCCATTAATGAAGATGGTGTATGTGGTCTGAAAAGGGGTAAGTTCTTGAGAAGAAATGTCATGCAAGATCCTATATCCCTCATCAGGTTGCCCCAACTTAAAATAACAGTTCATCAAGGTATTGTATGTCCATATATCAGGAAAAATTCCACATATCAAGCATCTCTTCCAGCATATCAAGACAGCGTGATAATGAGTACTCGGCAGCTAGCACTAGACATCAGAGCGTTATAGGTAATCACATCAGGAGTTATACCAGCTTCTTTCATTCTGTGTAAGACAGCATAACCTTCATCAAAGCCAGAAAATCGGCAATACCCTGTCAGCAGGGTGTTATAAGTCAAGACATCCGGCAGCACTCGTAATCTAATACCATCTATTAGAGCTGCTTCTGCTTTCTGCAATTGCTTGGATCTACACATGGATGCAATAGATATATTTAACAACTTGGTCACTATAAGCTGGGGAAGATTCTAGTCATCACTTGCAATATTATAATCCACAACCCACCAAGAGGGTTAAGGTAATATTTATCTTCATGTTTTTTTCCTCATGTAAAGCACGAATTCTACTAATAATATTCACATACAATTGAGTCAAAACAACAAAAACAAATATCTGAAAGCAAAAAAAAATCACAACTTGCCTTCTTCCAATAATCCCGATAACGTGTAGACAAACTGAATAACAAGCGAGATGGGATGAACCAACCCAATTGAAAACCCCATGGCGATCCAATCCCTATTGGCACTAACCACATCAATCCAATTCAACAAAACCGGTATAGAAAACAATGAATCCAGCTGTAAGTAAACCACAGTACTGAGTAATCTACAAAATTAGAAAAACCAATCCGTCTGCTGCAAAGAAACAGAGAGAATGGAAAGCCTTGAATGTAGCAAGAACTGAAATCGACAGAGTAAAGTAGCAGAAATGCAGAATTTGGCCGGGAAGGATGGAAATGTGGAATCGATGGGCTGTCGTGTAACGACCCAAATAATGTGACTTGGGAAACCCCCTTTTTTTTTCTTTTTTTTGGGTGACTGTAAAGCCCAATTAATTAAATATTTGGGTGGCCCAGGCCCACGTGGGTAATTGTGTGCGTCTGTTATTAGCCCAATTAATAAAATACTTGGGTGGCCCAGGCCCATGCAAAAAAGAGCACTGTGACGGGGGAGCCAATCCATAGCGGTAATCGTCAATCAAACAAAAAGTGGCTTATAGAATTTTTAGCGACAAGAAATACCATGCACAGAATGCCCATGTCTAAAGACACAATTGAATCTCCCTTCATACAGTTACCTGAATGCTCCCAAAACTTGTACTACAATATTATTAAGCTCGATTCCAACTAAACACCAAATACTTCTCTACACACAATCTGAACTTTATAAAAAAGCAATGCATGGACAGAACCCTGCTCTCACATAAATTCCTAGAAGACTAAAATAATCAACTCATAGGTCTGAATGGGTATAAACAGAATCTCTCCCACCTTTTTTTTGACATGGATGTCACAACATGACATGATTAGAAATGATCCTCCAAGAATGAAGCATGGTCCATGTCGGGTACAAACCCAAGTCCCACATTGATAGTAGTGCAAGAGAAATTAGACTTGCATATATGTGCCCACCCAGGGCCGTCTCTGAAACTTTTTTGGCCCTGAGCCAAAATTTAAAAATAGGTCGCATAAAAATATATTTAGTAATTATTTTATAAAAAAAAATTATATATACCGGGTATCCCATGTTTTATTGGGCCTAACACTAATCTTTTGAGTATTTTGTGGGCATTGAAGACTTCTCTCTCCAAAAAATATTATTCTGTATACAAAAAAACTTGAACTCGATACATTTACTTAAATTGTCAGGCATCTAGGGTCCTTGGTTCACTCATTATATATTAAAAATATATTTTTTCTATAATTCTATTTTAAATATTTATTAATTATTAAATATAATGATTAATTAAAGAACAAAATTTAGCCCTAAAAATCAAAAAGCAAGTTATTCTTAAAATTATAAATATATTTAATTTAGCTTAAACTATCATGAAATTAGTGGAATTATATTTCAAAAATATATTGGTGAAAAGTTAAATTCATATTATATATTTGAACTTTTTAAATTAAAATTATTATATATGCTAATAATTTTAAATATATGAAATAATCTAATAAAATATATTGATATAAAAGTACTAGTAATTAATAAGTACTATATGCTCAATACTATTCCGTTTCAAAAATAAATGTTACATAAGAAAATGACACGAGATTTAATGCAAGAAACAAAAGTGCTTTAGTGGAAGTTTTATATCTTTAAAATCATTCTATATATGGTAATGTAACATTTATTATGAAATACCCAAAAAAGAAGTGTTACACTTAAAAAAAACGGAGTAAGTATATATTAATAATATAAAATAAAAGTTTTCAATATTAAAAAAAAATACATGTGGGGCCTCCCTAAAATGGGGGCCTTGAGCACCGGCTCCGGCCTGGTGCTCCAGCCATTGAGTCGGGCATGTGTTCACCTAACTCCATTAATATTAGGCCTTTTGGGGGTGTCTAATATGGGTGCCTAAAGCGAACAATCTCATATTCATGTTGGAGGCATGGTGACGGTCACAGTCGCAACAGTACATGTACTATACGTACCCTAGTCCACCACTTGTCGCTTTGGAGTTTTGAGCTTGGGTGGTGTGTGCGTTGAGGCCAGGGGAAATACCTCGATTGTGTCACACTTAAATTCATTTGAAATCAAAACCTGTCTAAGGTAGAATTTACCTTGCTGTAATCCCTCTAGTCATAAAATCTAACAAGACCCAACTCGATTATTTTTTTTCAAAAATTTATACTTGCAATACAATTGAGTCAAAGTTAAACAATAAAGAGTGTAAAAAAGTGAAACAAGACAAGATGACCAGGACGGAGGGAGTATTATAATTGATGATTCTCTGGTAGAGTTCTTACCAATATTAACATCTCATTTGATGATGAGTTTTTTAAAAATATATCATGTACAGAACATGTTACTGTATTACCTTGTTTCCTTGGCTAGAACCTTAGCTTTTGGGACCGTAGTTAACTTTGCCATGCTCAATAGCAAAGTCCAAACTACCTTCCTCGGGCTTCCCCTCTTTTTTATTTTATTTTATTTTATTTTTCATTCTCAAAATAAAACATATTAGGGATGAAGACTTGTCCAAACGGCCAAGTATATACCTTCCAACCCTAGGGTCGGAGGTTCGATTTCGTACCCGCCCCCTATCCATCTTCTTTATCTCTTTATAATTTGTGTGGCATGAGCTTTCACCATCATTTCTTTGACTTGTCGAATCGGGCTTCCCATTTGCTTTTGTAAATTTTAAATAATGAAAAATATTTTAAAAAAATACTCCCCTCGTTGTTTTAAAAATTGAAATATTTCCGTATTTCACGCAATTCAATATATATTTTTAACGCTTAATATCTTAAATGGTATAAAAGTAAAATTATAAAATCTTAAAATTCTGATGTGATTAGAGAAATCTAACAAGATATCACTTGAATATGTTTTATTTATATAGCCCTGTTAAAAAGTCGAATTAAAGGAGCTCAATGAATATATCGAATGTGCAAATGTTCCAATTATTTAAAAACAGAAGTAGTACTATACTACCTCCGACTCATTCTAATTGTTACATTCCCCTCAAACATGCGTGCCGATAAATATTTTTAACGGTTAAGAACGTAAATTCTGTATTAGGAAAAATTATAAAAAATTGATATTCTAAAACTACAATATTAGACGAATCTAGCAAGATTTTACTTGATTATATATATTTTTTCTTACGTAATTATGATAAAAATTTGAATCAAAGTAACAAATAAATAGTGTCAAAAAATGATTCGTAAGAAATATAACAATACGGAGGAAGTATAACAACTGTAAGAATAAAATTCCCAAAAATCAATATCCATTGTTGATAAACCCCCAACAAAAGATATTGCTAGTAGCGAATAAGACTATTACTTGATTTTTCAATGTGTGATAAATTTTTCTGTTTCTTAGATTTGCACTATAGATCTTCAAAACATGCATGGATAGTGTTGTTTCAAATTATGAATGGATAGTGTTATTTCAAATCCACTAACTACAAGTATATAGTTTCATTACCCGATTGAAACAGAAATCCAAAATTTAGATCTTGAAGAATGAAGGGATTTCCTCTAGTTTTGTCATCATCAAGTTTTTATTGTATACTCCTCATGTCTCAACTAAGATGTCCTGTTTGACTTCTGCACATAATCCAATGCAACTTTTTTAATAATTAATATCTCAAAATATATAAAAATAAAAATTATATAAAATATATATTCGAAAACTATTACGCTGGAGTTTGGTTTCAGCGTCTTTGATTATGTTCTATTATTTTTCTCTTCTTTTTCATCCCTCCTCTACCTCCTTTCTGAAGTTTTTTGTTAGATTTCTCCTTTGCCGACGCTTGTGCGTCTCTAGTTACCAAAAAAAAAAACAATACAATTAAACGAATCTAACAAGATTAAACTCGACTATTTTTTTCAATTATATACTTACAATAATATTGTTCAAAGTTGAACAATGAACATTGTCAAAAAATCAAACATGACATCTAAGGTGGGACGGAGGGAATATTTTTTTTTGTACTACTTCATTTGTGTTCGATATATTTATTCTTCAGTTTATGTATTTAGGGCCCGTTTGGATTGATTTTTAAAAAAAGCAGAAGCCTAATGCAGAAGCAGAAGTGAAAGCCAAAAGCAGAAGCATGTAACTTTTATGTTTGAATGGAATGTTTGAAAAACAACTTTTTTTTTTTCAAAAGAGTGTTTGGATGTGTAAAAGTGAAAGATGCTTTTGAAATGTGTAAATTATCAAAAAGGATATGCTACTTATATATGATAATATATATTTATAGTATAATTTAAATAAATTAATAGGAGCATTTATGACTATGCACACATTACTATGTGCTCTTGGCTTCTGCTTTTCGAAGAAGCACCCCTGGACTGCTTCTCCCAGAAGCACTTTTGCAGCTTTTCGAGGTACTTTTGCTTTTTCTAAAAACCCAAAACAAACACTCTGTTTTCTTCAGAAATGCTTTTGGTAGAATCAAAAGCCAAAACACTTGAAAAAAAAAACCATTCCAAACATGCTCTTAATATTCGCCCAATGAGGGGCAGGGAGATAACATTTACTCTTCCGTCCCACTAATTCCGTTTCATTTTCCTTTATGGTCCGTCCCACTACAATTGTCACACTTCTCTTTTTGGAAATAATTAAATATTTTAATTACCAAACCCACTACCATCACGTTAATAAATAAATATATTAAAATTTCAAAACACACAACTATTACATCACATAAATAAATTAATTAAAAATCCAAATATATTACAATTACATCACATAAATTCTTAATTTATCCACACTTTAAACACTAATTTACCCCTATATTAAATAATAATTATCCCCATATAAAAATACCGTCTCAAAAAAAATGAGATACTAACAAGCAGTACATTAATAAAGACTACCTATTGCTTTGACGCAGGACAACCGTGTGGCGTTTGAATTCTGCCAGCTTTAATTCACTCCCCAGGCTGAGGGCAGTCACACAACTACCTTTATTTATGCCTCAATTGCCGTTCTCGATTTCACATCTTCTTCTCAGTTTCTAGAGGCTTCCATCGTCGCCGCCTCGTTTCATTCGCAAACCCTACGGGCATACAGCAGCCATTCCATCGATCGATCGATCGATCAATCGATTCGTACATGGAAAAGCAGCATCTAGATTACGTGTTGGTGCCCATCGGTTTGCTCCTGATGATCGTTTACCATGCGTGGCTGCTCCGCCAGATCATCCGCCGCCCGACCTCCACCATCATCGGCGTTAACGCCATCAACCGCCGTCTCTGGGTGCGCGCCATGATGCAGGTATTTCGAATTAATCAATGCGTAGAGTAGAGTGCGGTTTCATCTCGTTAACGTTATTGCAGTAGTCTAGTCTAGTTTCGATTTCCCCCTTTTGGTTAGGGTTCGTCCGTCGCAGTGGGGATTCATTGTTAGATCTGGCTGTTATTTTGTTGCGGAGCACGAATTGGAACAATTTAGTGGCGAATACAGGAATTAGGTCAAATTTGGTCCCAAAGATTCAATTTTTATTTAACTAATTTTTTCACAACTCTCTCGTTAATTCATGCAGGACACCTCTAAAAACGGCGTTCTGGCAGTGCAAACACTCCGGAACAACATAATGGCATCCACAGTGTTGGCATCGACGGCGATCATGCTCAGTTCCGTCATCGCCGTCCTAATATCCGGCGGCGGTGTCGGAGGGAGCAGCCACGCGGCGGGGATGTTCAATGGGGATCACAGCAGCAAGCTAGCTGGATTCTCCGTAAAATTCTTCGCAATCCTAATATGCTTCCTACTGGCGTTCCTATTAAACGTTCAATCCATAAGATACTACAGCCACGCGAGCATCCTAATCAATGTCCCAAACACCATATTAGGATCATCGTCGAATCGAAAGGAGCTCGTGACGGCGGAGTATGTGGGGAAGGTAGTGAACCGGGGGAGCTATTTTTGGTCGTTGGGGCTCCGCGTCTTCTACCTGTCGTTCCCGCTGTTTCTGTGGATATTCGGGCCGGTCCCGATGGTGTCGAGCAGTGTGCTGCTGGTTTCGATGCTGTATTTTCTTGATGTAATGACATTTGAGTGTGGTTTGTCCGGACGAGATGAACAAGTTCATGACAACAATGTGGAGGAGATGGGCACTGTTTGATTGATAGGAAGAGTGCATAGTTGTGGTTGGTGAAAGTATATACCATATGTTGGTGCGTCTATAGAAGTAATTTTGGCAATTTCTAGAGTTGCTAAAATTATGATATAGCAATAATGTTTTTTTTTAAACAGTGACACTCATGTGTCGGCAAAGGTGTGTGGGAGCTCAAACCACACAAATTACAAAGAGGAATAAAGGGGAGGGGATAGGGGGTGGGGTGGGGATCGAACTCCCAACTTATGGTTGAGAGAAGGGGGACTTGACCACTAGGGTAAGTTCCCAAATTCTGATATAGCAATAATGTTGTTATGAGTGTTTTTATATGATGGTGAATGAAAACTGCAGGTAGCACGAACTTGATGAGAATAGGTTCAGGTTCAATCCAAGTTGAGCTGAAAACATTCTCATTCAGTGCGTGCTGCTGCAACTTAGCTTGTTAAAGGTGTGCACTTTTTGAGAAAAAAGCCAAAATCATTCCACAACTTTCGTGTGTTTCTTAAATGGTCCCATAATTGTGCACTTCACTTAATCCATCCAATATGTTTGCTAATCCTCGCCCAAATGATCCTATCGGAGGTTAATTGCGAGGATTAACGGGTTAATCATCCCACAAATTTCATCATTTTCTTAAATGGTCCCATAATTAAGCCCTTAATCCTTGCGACACACTAGTCTCGGAGATCATTAACCTCGGATGGATTATTTGGGCGAGTGTTAGCAAACATATTAAATGGATTAAGTGAATAACACAATTATGGTACAATTTGAGAAACACACGAAAGTTGTGGGATGGTTTTGGCTTTTTTCCCTGCACTTTTATGTGGGGTAAAATGGTAGTAGTAAAATGAAAGTGTGGGGGATGGCCATTAGCCAAGTTTGAATGGATGTGTGTGATATCAAAGGTTGTTTGGCTTTCCACATCTAAAGATGCACTTTTTGTGTAAAAATTAAAGGGGGAGAAACACCACAACATTCATCATGAATTGACAAATTTTCAATTTAGTTTAATTTATTCGGTGTTGTAAAAAGAATCTTCAGTACCGTCGACTAAATTCGAGCCAAAAAGTTCCTAATTATTATCTGTGTTCTTGACATTTTCTTTTAAGAGGTAATAAATATTTTAGGCCATTACAAGGCATCATTTTTATATTTGGGTCATGATTAAATCAATTTTCAATTTTAGGCCATTAGAAATCATATTTGACCAAATTAAGGCCATTTAGATTATTTTGACTTTTTCAAACTTCAATTAACCCTACTAACTTTTGCTTTATTTCATTTTGACCCCAGATTTTAGTTTCTTCATTACCATTAGTCCAATATTAGCCCATCATGCTTCCGATAATACAATTAAGCACTAAATTCCATACCTTGAGTTTGACCGCCTTGCTGCCGGGTTTCTCAAGCTCCGGATTTTTACGGACTCCCTCCAACCACGCAGTGGCAACCGATGGTTCACCGATTCTTGTCTCCTTCAGCAGCAAACAGCACAATCCTATTTCATTTCCTACCTTAGGATGTATCAAGGTTTGGGGCAAAGGTTTTAATTATATATCGGAATATTTAGAATATTTGGAAGCCTGGATTTTATTGAAGAAATATTAAAAATATTACAGAAATATTTTTCTCGTAATGGAGAAGACTGACACTTAGCTCCTCATATATGAGGATGCTTGACTCCGGGGGACTAACCCCATATGAAAAACAAATACAGAAAGGAAATTTTTGCAGAAAGGAAATACAACTTATTATTTTGAAGAGTTGGGAGGATTTCTGATGCCTTCCATTTGCTTCAATCTCCTCTATTTATAGGCGTCTGCGGACTTCAATCACGGACTCCAAACAAACTCTAATTTCTTGTGACGAACGCAGTGACGTCACTTGCCTTGGATTCCAGCCTACATTATTATTCTGCCAGAATTATTGCTAGTGGGCTCCTTTGTCAACTCGTCACATGCCCTTGCCAACTGCCCCTCTCTACTTTGTCGGCCATTATTGTTGGGTCTTTGCCGACACCTCTCTTTCTCTTACATCCAGCTGTTTTCACTTGGACTTGTGAAAGTTTTTTGGACGTTTCTTCCCTTTATCTTGTCCATATTCGGCTTTCTTTTGGGTTACCCGAATCTTTGTACCGAATAGGGCTTTTTCCTGTTCCACGCAATATGGGCATATGTGATTATCTCATTGCCCAACATGCATCATGTTGCATGCCTTTCTTCTGGTAGACTCCTTTGCTAGCAACTTATTTTTTCAGATGATTAACCTTTTCTTTTCAAAAGAGGTTTCCGCAAACTCTGTGCCTTTTCCTGTTAAAGAATTAACCAGGAAGGATCCATTTAAATTATTGAAAAATATTTTAAATGGATATTTGACATTTTCCATCTCTGTGAGACAGACCCAGAATCCCCATGCTCGTCTGGTGGAGATCTCATCTTCGCTGATTGAAGATACCAATGGTGCCTTCTCATCCATAGAATTAACTCTGTTGAAGGCAATCATATCAGGTCTTTGTAATTTAATAAAGTGAAAGACCAGATAAGAACCTTTCCCGACTATTTCTGGTGCTGCTGAAATGAACTTAAGCTCCAGAATATCTCCTCTTTGCATGTGCGGGTTGTTCTGCCATGATTCGTGCACTGCACTACTTATCCATCCCGGAAGTTTTTCAATTTCCGGAAACCCTGGTGATGTAGTATGAACTGATGCTAATGAGCCAAAATCATACCACTTTCGGACCTCTTCTGGCTTTGATCCCTCGAGCATCCAGACCCCGTTGTATCTTCCGGATGTTTCGATCACCGTCTTGCTGGGGTTAATTCCCTTTTTGGAAACCAGTTGTTCCCATTTTCCTTGGAAGTCCAGCCAGGCTGTAGAAATGACATTTTTTTCTGAATTAACCTTAGAGGTGCCTGTCATTGGCCTAAGGTTAATTTCTTCATCTTTTACCCCAGAGGCAGTGGGTTGACTTGAACTTTCAGAAATGTGACTTTCCTCTTGCTCAACATTTTTGTCGGTATCCGACAATGGTTCCTTTGAAGTAGTGCTTGAATCTGCTTCTTCATATGTGACCACCTTAGCTTTTTGGGCACATTTCTCTTTGTTTACCAGAGAGGCTGACGCCTTCCTGATTGGCTCTAATACTGTTTCCCATAGCGCTGTCATTGCTATATGGGAGGTTCGTATATTGTTGCGGACCATGTCCGCATCACTCTGTTTTATTTGGCCAGCTGCTCGTGCATTGATCTCGAGCTGTCCAAAATGCTTTGATAGCTCCTCTAGGTTTTCTCTGAGGTGCCTGAATCTCATAATGATGGAATCAGCTTCAAATGCTTCCATCTCTCGTCAAGAAATCTGCAAGAACATTTTCATGAGATTTTATAATATCAATATCATAAGTATAATATTGACATTCAGCTTGCCATCTGATAATACGAGCTTTTTCAATTTTTGATTCAAGTTTATTTTTTAGAAAAGCTCTAACATTAGTATTATCAACCTTTAATACAAATTTCTTTGCAAGTAAGAATAAATGCCATTTTTTAAATATTTTCCATACTGCAAAGAATTCTATTTCATTAATGTGCCAGAGTTTGGCTTGTTGTTCAGTGAACAACCCTCCTGTGTATCTACAGGGTTCTTGACCCGTAGTTGTTTTTCTCATGAGCACTTCTGCCCATCAAAAATCATTGGCGTCTGTGTAAACTACCAGCTCATCCTCATCTTGAGGTATCGCGAGTTTTGGCAAGCTATTGCAGACTTGCTTTAGTTCACGAATTCTTTTGGTATGGATTTCTTTCCATTTCCATCTAGAGCTTTCAGTCTCTTTCAGGAGTGGTCTAAAATCCTTTCTATATTTTGCAAGGTCTTTTATAAACATGCCTGCAAAATTTACAACTCCCAAGAAACTCTGAAGTTGTTTCTTGTCTTTTAATATGTCAGGAAAATTACGGATTTTCTCCACAATGTGTTCCTGTAACTTTATCCCTGCTTCATCAATTTGAACTCCTAAGAATTCAATTTTATTAGCAGCGATAGTAACCTTTTTCTCAGAGAGAACAAGACCTTCCCTGTGACAATCTAGTTGAATACTAAGTTTAGAATATGCAGTCCACTTGATACTATTCCACTGGATGCTACAGGCAGCACCATATCATCTCTTATACAAAGTGCTATACATAATGTTTTCTAGATAAATTATTGATAAATGTCTTATCATTTCCACCATGTAAAGAGACAAAAAAAATCAAACATCATCACTATCAACTACATATATTATTTTATTATAAATATTATTAAGTTCATCAATCAAGAAAGATAATAGCTTAGCATGACCCGCCTTCATCTCTTCCTTATTATAATATGTTTGTTTTAGTATCAATAGATTATAATGTTTCAAATGTTAAAACTTCATTCAGTATCAACATTTCAGAGAAAAATTTTAAACTTATATAAAGCTATATTTATATTTGTTATTCCGTCAATTACAAATCTGTTAATTAAATATAGACTAATGAATTATTTCTTAAAAAATAAAATTTTCTTTTATTTACTGATGGATCTATTCGCAATCAAAATAACTCTTTATACATCAGATTCGTTTATTTATATTTTGCTTTATGAAAATAATTAATTTACTTTAAACCAATTATCCACTACAAGAAAAAGTTGGTATAGCGACCAACAAATTCAGTCGCAAACAGCCTGAATCAGGTAGCTATGGGCCTCTGCGACCGCATAATAGTGGTCGCTATATAGCTGGTTACAAATTGGGCGGCGACCGCTCAGTAAAGCAGTCGTAGCTGTCTGCGACCGCGTTAGCGACCGCACACAAGGTCGCAAGGCTTTTGCGATCGGCTCAGCGACCTACTTTTGCGGTCGCTGTGAAAAACAAATTTTTTAAATATTTTTCGTTTATTTTGTATCAGCGACCCCATTAGCGACCGAAAATTGCGGTCGCTAAAAAACTCAGAATATGAAAAATTTACGTTGCCCATCAACCTCGAACCCAAACCCTCCCACTACCAAAAACAACCTCCATTCCTCAATATTGTCAGCAAGAAGATTCGAACCCAGGTAAGCATAGAGGAAATATGCATTTGTGCCGTTGCGCTAATCAATGTTTCACGTTATATTTTACAATGCCTTTTATATATTTAAATAAATTGTAAAAAAATATTACATTAATAATTTTTTTGATTTAGTTTAATATAGTGTTGACTTAATATTTAATAAAATTTTTAATTAATATTTAATAAAGTAATTATTAACTAATTCCCTAAACCAATTTAATTTACTAATATTTTCAGAGCAAAAAATGCTAATTTAATTTATTAAATAAATTTTACTTAATAAATTATTTTAATTAATTTAATATAGATTAAAGAAAAAAATTAAAATAAATTATTAATTTAATAAAATAAATTTTAGAGAAATAAATTTAATAATAAATTAAAAATAAAATAAATATGCAATATAAGAGTAAATAAATAAATATTTCGATTAAAAATTACTTAAAAATTAATTAAAGAAGGTTTTAAAAGATATAATTAAATAAATAATTACACTAAAAATTAAATAAAGAATAAAATTAATATCAAATTAAAAGTTTGATAAAATTTATAAATTATATTATTATATTTTTAATTTTATTTAATAATTATAAAAATAAATAATTATTTTATTATAGTAATATTTATATAACAAAATAAAATAAAATAACTTTAATTATTTTTAAAACTATTTAATTATATTATATATAATTATTTTATTAAAATAATTATTTATATATTTATAATTTTTTTAAAAAAAAGAAAATTGGAAAAAATTTGCGACTGCAAATGAGTGGTCGCTAAAGCGGTCGCAAAAAGGTATCGTTTTCTTTCTGGGCCGCACTTTAGGTCGCTATTTTGCGACCAAAGAAGTTGGTCGCAAATGTGGTCGCAAATTAGCGACCGCATTTTGCGGTCGCAGATTAGCGACCTATTTCACGCGGTCACAGATTGGGGTCGCTAAATTATTTTTTTCTTGTAGTGATCCAAAGAATATGAATTTTCACATTTTCCTAATAATTATAATCGTTTTGAATTATTTTTAGAGATAATAATTTTTTTAGACCATCAGAATGATCAATTTTCAGATTTTAACCATTATTTTTTCATTTACAATTTTGGGCCACTACAAGGCTTTCGGACCCACAAAAAGGGCCAAAACGAACCGCATGTTGTTCAAATAGGGAGTTGTTAGGGTGCTGCGGGCCATTTGTAAGTACATCAAGACAGTTAATCTTAGCCATTAAAAATGATCCAATGGTTGTAATATAAGAAGGGTAAAATTGTCAAATAAAAAGATATCTCTATATTTAGTAATAGGATAGCTAACATACTAATTCTTTACATTTTAGTGGTTTATATCCTTAAATAGATCTTGAAATAAAATAAATATCGTTTTAATATATGACCTTGTTGCTAGTATAAGACTGTGTTGATGAAATATATTAGACTATGTTGTTGAAATATATAACACACTGTCACCAATATATATTACACATTATTGCTGAAAGTATATAACACATGGTCGTTGAAATATATTACACATCATCGCTGAAATATATAATACATGATCGCTGAAATATGTTGCACTTGATCGCTGAATTGTAGTAGAGTACATATTTCCATCTACATTTACATCTTTGAAATAGTCAAACCACACAGCTCATCTCTTGAATCCATCCCCACCTACCCTTTCTTTTATAATTATTATGACGTACACATGCCCATTCCTATTTCCTCTTTCCTCTTACCACATAAAACTATCCACACTTACTGACTTCACTTTTCTCTTAAAATGAAAAGGGTCACGCTTGCTTTGGAAAATAGAAGATTTTGGCGGAGCCCCATGTTGGTATAGATGAGCTCTTTGTTGTTTTGGGCTCATGGTGAAGTCTTCAGACATGCCGAGTATTGCCGAGAAGCTGAAGATGGTGATGTGTAGTACCATAGAAGAAGACATCGCTGAAATTCCTTTAATTTGGTCGCTTAAATGGTCTTGGTTTAGTCGCTGAACTGTTCTAATGACGTCGCTGTGATTTACTTGTTAACATCGCTGAAATTCCTTTAGTTTGGTCGCTGAAACGGTGATGATATGTCGATGAAATTCTCTTGCTTGAGTCACGGATATGGGGACATGCATTCTGTGCCATGTTGACTTACCCTGCCAGTAGCGAGCTCCTATGGTGACCCGATTTTTTTCTCAATAATTTCACGGAAGACCTTGCACGCAGTGGCTATCTCCCCAATTTTACAGCGCAAAGGAGGAGAGACAGATAAAGGGTACAGAGACAATAGTAGACTACTAGCCAATAAAATTACTAAACTACCCATCAAATTAATCTCATCCATTCAAACTAAAACCTAATCAACGGTTAAAACAAAATGTCTGTACATCAAGAGGACACAATATCAGCACCCTAACGTCTCCCGTTCAAATAACCTCATTATGATCCGAAAATGGAAATCACATCCTCTGGTAGCCTATTTAAATTTTCTTTTTATTATTTTTTATGTAACTAAAATAAATAATATTAATTCCATCCCATTATTTATGTCTCGCTTTTTTTTTTGACATTTCGAATAAAAAATAACCAGTTAATAACAATGTGCCAAACCATATCTTGATTTCATATAAATTAAAAATTACATATCTTTTTAAACGGAAAATTATGTGAATAAAAGAATGCAAAATCTAAAATAAATAAATAAATAAATAATACAAAAATCTAAAATAATAATACAATGCAAAAATCTAAAATAAATAAATAAATACAAAATTAAAATTTGAAATCTTTTAAAAGCTAAAAATTGTTGGAATTTCATATAAGTTAAAGATTTTATATCGATTAAAAACTAAAAATTGTGTAAAAATAAAAACTTATGGAATAAAAAGTGCAAAAATCTAATATAAATAATGCAATTATACAAAATTTCAAATTTCAAATCTTTTAAAATTGGTAATTATGGGAATTCCATATAAATTGAAAATTTTATATCTTTTTAAAAATGGAAATGAGGATTTTAATATCCAAATCAATAAATATTTTGACATAAATAAATAGTAAATAAATAATAACAAATACAAAAATCTAAATTTAATTAATAGAAAATGCAAAAATCTAAGAAAATTAGAAATTTAGAATGGAGACACCACATTAAATGTTGACTTGGTTGACCACTAATGGTTTTAATAATAGGAAAAATAATATATAGATTAATATGTTCTTCATTAAAACCTAGGCTCTGATACTAATTTTCAAGTGCATTGAGTGTCATTTATATAATGAAAAATTAAGTATATTGAGAAAGGACTAAAGTAAATAAAGTCAAACTTTATTGGGGTTTAAATGAAAGGAAAGAAAAGTTGTTGGGTTATTAATTAATTTCAAATTGGTCCTTATGCCTTAATTTCATTCAACATGTGTTTGTAATGGCTCAATTCTGAAAATTCAACTTATAATGGCATAAATGTGGAATATGTTGCTTGTAATGACCCTTTTTATTACTTTCCCCTTCTTTTAATTTACGGTTTCAATCCATAGAAATTATAAATTCTGAAATTCTTCGTTGCAAAAAAAACAGCTTATATAAAAATTTACTACAAAAAAGAGCTTATATATAGTTTTGCTAAACGGAAAAAAATAATAATTTAGTTTATCAAATTCCATAACTACATTCATACAGCTTTATTAGCTAAAATTAAGGGCCCGTTTGGATTGGCTTTTGAGAAAAGCAGAAGCCAAAAGCAGAAGCAGAAGTGAAAGCCAAAAGCAGAAGCAGGTAACTTTTGTGTTTGGATAGAATGTTTGAAGAGCAGTTTTTTTTCAAAAGTGTGTTTGGATGTGTAAAAGTGAAAAGTGTTTTTGAAATGTTTAAATTACCAAAAATGACATACTACTTATTATGATAATAAGATATATTTATAATGTAATTTATTTTAAGTAATGAGGGTATTTAAGTCTTTGCACATTTTACGAAGTGCTTTTGACTTCTACTTTTCGGTGAAGCACCCCATGGGCTGCTTCTCCAAGAAGCACTTTTGCAGCTTTTCGAGGTGCTTCTGCTTTTTTAAAAAAGCCAAACCAAACGTTTCTTTTTTCCCAAAAGTGCTTTGGCAGAAGCAAAAGCCAAAAGCACCTTGGTAGAAGCCAATCCAAACACCCTCTAAGGATATAACTACAGATTCGTAATATTTTTTTTCCAATGTACCTAGTGGCAACGTCTTACAATAACATCTTTTTTTGGCTGTGGCTTGTGTGCTGTCAACAACACATACTGACAAAAATGGAATGATGGATACACATAGAAAAAATGTCAGAGCAATGAAAAATGATGACTGTGTGAAATGATGTGTGCGCATGAAAATGATGAATATTATAAAATAAGCAACATCATTTTTCATAGAGCTAACATCATTTTTCATAGCGTGGACATCATTTAGCATGTACAGACAAATTAATTGCCAGTACAGGAACCAGACTGTTTTTTAAGGTGAATATTAGGTATCTCATATCGTATTAGACTGAAAATTAATCACTCGAGTATCGGTGGTTGTGTTAGAACAATATAATTGACTTAAAGTTAAACAATTTAATAGTAGGAGTATATAATCAACACGGGGTGACAACTGGCAACTACTTAACAATATTAATAAATTAAAATTACAGTTTAATGGGAGTATATATATAATTAAATAGACGGAGGCGTCAGTTGAAAAGACGGGCTCTCCCTCATTTATGTTAGGTTGCATCATGCATTCATGCAAATGCCTTCGCTTATTGAGAATATATCTGATACTACCTCCGTCTTGGTGTTTTTGTTACGTTTGATTTTTTGGCACTATTCACTGTTTAACTTTGATTCGAATTTTTATAATAGCTATGTAAGAAAAAACATAGTCAAGTGAGATCTTATTAGATTCGTCTAATCTTGTAGTTTTAGACAATTAACTTTTTATAACTCTTCGTGGTACACAATTTAAATTATTAACCGTTAAAAATGTGTATTGGCATACGTGCTGGGTGGGTCCGTAACAAAAATAGTGAGACGGAGGAAGTATATATAATACTATAGTGAGTATAGTCTATAGCTGCTGTTAGGGGTGGGAATATGTCAGATTACCCGACAGGGACCTACGGCCTAGCCTATCGAAGGCTATGCTAGGCCATACATTTTTTTTAAACAAGTTAGGCTCATGTTATGTCGAAAGCCTATTTAGCTAAATAGGCCCGGGCTAGACTTTGTAAAAAGTGTATTAGGCCTACCAGGCCGGCCTATTTAAATTTATTATTAGTGTGTTTATGTTTATACTATAGAGGAATATGTGGTATTATTATTATTTTACAGAAAAGTAATTATTAATTTGATCTTATATAAAATTTTAAAATATTTATAAGTTTTTTGTCGTATATACTTCCTCCGTTTGTTAAAAATTGTAACATTTGCATAGTTGTTACTATTCACTGAGTAACTTTAATTCAAATTTTTAACATAGGTATACAAGATAAAACATAGTCAAGTGGGATCTTGTTAGATTCGTCTAATCGTGTAGTTTTGAATATCAAATTTTTATAGTTTTTACTTTTACACAATTTGAGATATTAAGCGTTAAAAATGTGCATTGGATAACGTGAAATGCTGGAATGTTACAATTTTTGAAAAACGGAGGAGTATATAGTTGTAGATAACGACTTGCCCTATTGCACAAATTTGTATCTTCAAACCTTATGATTACTGTAGAACGGAAAATTTGATAGACAAACAACTGCAAATAATTTTATTAATTCACAATTAAAATGTCTATACAATTGGATTTAAAACATGAATAACATAATCAAATGATTGTGGTTCAACTTCTATTGCTCCTTTGATTCCTCCAACGTTGAAGACTTGGAAGTGTATTTGATACTTCCTCTCTGGCTCATTGGAATTTCTGCAGCGTTTTGTTGCTGTAGATCTCAAGTATTTGAGTCTTGAGAATGAATAGGGTATGGAGACGTCTCCCATTTGTGAAGAGAATGCCTCTATTTATAGAGAAAAATATAGTAATTGTGGGCCAATCCAAGTACACGGGCCTTTCATTTGGGCTTGCTTACATTGGCCAATCCAAATACGTGGGCCTTTCATATGGGCTTGTTCACATGGGCCGATCCAAGTACGTGGGCCTTTCATATGGGCTTGTTCACATTTGGCGATCTTTATGGTCTGGGCTTGTTCCAAGTGTCCATTGAGTCGTGTCGCATGTGGGCCTTTTATTTGGGCTTGTCCACAATGGCCCAATATAAATCCATTTGACTTGATGGATCCAAGTAGCCCAAAATAATAACTACATAGTTGTTAAGATCCCGATCCTGATCTTAGGATCTTACGATTTTACGATCACACCTCTCTAAAACGATCCCGATCCTTGTAGGATCTTAAAATTCGTAAGATCCCGATCCTGATAGTAGAATGTTACGATCTTATGGTCATACTCCCTCAAATGCTTCTACGATCTTACCCTCTTAAACGCATAAAATTTTCTAGTATTTTATGATTTGGGATCAAAATAACTTGTTTATTTTAATTTTAAACTTAAGAGCTTGTATTCCTTATGTATGATGTGTAAAAAAACATAATATGTATGTATGTGGAAATATTTTATGTTTAATTGTAATATTTTTATACTGTATTGTATTAATTAATTTACAAGATTCATAAACACACAAAATAATGCTTTTACTTGTTAGTATGCATAATTGAGTTTATCCATTATTGCAATTTCATAAGATCTTAGGATCCCGATTCGATCCTACGATCCTGATCTTGCAAAGAGAAAAACGATCCCATATAGGATCCCGATCTTAACAACCTTGAATAACTATTTTAAGCACTTTATTTATTTAAAATGCTTAAAAATAATTAAAAATAATTTTTAAAAACACGTGTCGCATTTTCAGTAGCAAACAAAATTTACGTGTTTACAGATGCCCTCGAGACTTGTTGACGGAAGCAAAAATATTTGAGATGGGAACGAGTCTCGAAATAGTTTTTCTTATGAATTTCCTTGGCTTTTCTTCTTTTTTTCATTTTCCTTTTTTTGCGGTTTTCAATGATATGATTTCACTCTTAGTATCACCAAATAAAATTCAAGATCTTCTCAGGAGCAGTGATGGTGGTGCTGCATCATAAACTTTCAAATCCCCAATTCTTAGGATTTGATTTCCACATATTTATTTTGTCAAATTAATATGCCACGGTGTCCATCCATATCTTTCCAATTATTCAACGCGGATCACCCTTTTCTCAAATCGTCAACTTTACATTCAATTCGAAATTGGAGTATATATCCAATTCAAATTTAATTTGTGAACTGTATGTAATTTGTGAACAATTCATCAAATCCGAAAACTTCGCAGATTCTTTACTTGGCCATATCAAATTAAGGCCCGGTTCTCTAGAACTTATTTTCAAGACTTATTACTTATTTTTTTTAAAAATCAGATCAGATCAGATCAGATAAGAAACATTAAGATCAGACCAGATCAAATTAGATTAGATCAGACCAGACCAGATCAGATCATTATAATAAAATTATATAATTACATATAATATTTTTTTATAAAAAGCAAAAAAATATAGCAATACAAATATTATTTATATTATAGTTATTTAAAATATTTCTAAAAATATTCTTTTGCTCACAAAATATTATTTAAATATACTAGTCACGTTCTTAATATATTTTATATTATAAATACTTTCAAAATATAGTTTTAAATACTTTCATTAAATATGTTTAAAATATATAATAATGATAATAACAATAATAATCATAATAATATTATTAATAATAGTTGTAATTAACTCTTAATAATTATTATTTTATTAACTATTATTATAATTATAATTAATTAACTATTAATAATTAATTATTATTGAAATACTAATATATAATAAATACTGTATTAGTAATTAGTAGTAATAATTAACAATAATAATAAAAATAATTAATTAATTATTATTACTATTATATAATAATAAATTAATCACTAATTTATTAATAAATTATTTTTTTAATAATTACCAATTTATTGTTATTATTATTATAATTTTATTATTATTATCATTATTATTATTATTATTATTATTATTATTATTACCATAAATCTAATTAGAATCAAAATATAAATAAAATAAGATCAGACCAGATCAGACCAGATCAATTTAGATCAGATCAGACCAGATCAGATGGAATCAGATCAGACCAGACCAGACCAGACAAATTAAGATCAGACCAGACCAGGTCTTATAAATTCAGATCAGACCAGAAAAATTAAGTCCTACAGAACAGGGCCTAAATCAGGCGTCAATCCCTTTTATAAATTCATCCCATGCCACCTAGAGGGTTGAAGATAGGAGAAGCTGTTGCGGTTCTCTCCCGCTGAAGCCCGTCTCTGGATGGAGCGTCGTTGCCTGCTGCTGTCACGGGTCGGATTCCTTGCCGCCGCTGGAGTGCGTTGCCGGAGGAAGAGACGCCGCCACCGCCGCTGCTGATGTCGGATCGAGCAGAGAGGCCACCACCACATCGCCCTTGCTGCCAATGCCAGAGGGAGAGGTGCCTGCCGCCGTTTGCGCAGCCGGAGACCGCTGCTCTGCTCGCCTTGCCCAACTCGTTGCCGCCGTCATCGTGCCACGCCGGGGCTGTGCCGTGCCGCTGGACGCTCGCTACCGTCCTTGTGCCGGAAGGGGGGTCGCCTCATGCCGTTGGACGCTGCTGAAGTTCTATCGCCGCTGCCTGTCGCGCTTTGGAGGATCCGCTGCTCGCCGATTGAACGAGGGAGATGGCGCCGCCGGGGAAGAGTGCCGTTCACGCTGCCGTTGCCGCCGCCATGCTGCTGTGTTGCCGACTTGCCGTCGACGCTCGTACAATGTTGCCAGGGTCGATTGAGTTGGGTGGAGATGGTTGCCGTAGTCGCTCGAGCTTCGAAGGTAGAGAGGCGCTGCTCAGAGAAAAATGGAGGGCTGCGTTTTTATTTTTATTTTTTTCTTTTTTTTTTTTTTCAGATTGGAGATTGGGAATGGGCTGCGTTCTCTTGCCTTGGGGAAGAAAGTGGTTAAGTTTTGTCATTTTGCAATTCTGCCCAACCCTTTTCAACCCTTGTATTCTAACCCATTGACGTTCGAGGGCCGGAAAAGAGTTATAGTTGGAGGGAGACGATGCCGTCAGAGGGGAAGAACCGCCATCGCTGCAGGCTGCAGCCGCGTCTTCCAGCCCGCAGAGAAGCCACCACCGCCGCTGTTGTTGCCGCACGTCTGTGCTGCACGCCGAAGGGAGAGAGCAGCTGCTGCTTCTGCCGCTGTTCCCTCGCTGGAGCTGCGCCGTGATGCGTACAAGGAGAAGCTGCCGTCCAGGTCCTAGGAGGAGTGCTTCGAAAGGAAGATTCGAGTCGCTTGGACTTGCTACGGATGTTGTTTGAGCCTGCGAGTGCACCCAATCTATGAAGTAATAAATCCTGGAACATATTTTTATTATGTTGACTATATTGTCCTTTTAAGTTATTATTAATGTCTTTATAAGAAATTATGTATTATGGGTTTAAACAGTAATTTTACTTCAAAGATATGCATATCTATCATAAAGATACATATCAAAGGTGTAGAAAATAAATTCATTTCATTCTAAAATTCAATGACCGTATGATTGCAAATCTATTCATCTCCGTCATTTATCCCTAATATTAGAATATATAATACTAGCAAGTAACCCGTCGAGACTCGACGGGCATATTTATGTATTTTATATAATATTTATATTTATATTATATAAATTAATAATAAATTGTATTTTGAGTAATAAAAAATATGTGATGATTTATATAGATTCGAAATAGGGGTAATTGATAATATAATTTAATTGTTTTTAAAACTAACAAAGAAATCATATTATACCGTCTTCTTTAGCTTCTGTGGCTTGTCCGCTACAAACCTAACATATCAATAAAAATAATTATTAAAATAATATTTTTATTTAATTTGAAATTTAAATTAAAATAAAACAAAATTTAAATATAAGTATTAAGCATAATATGAAAAATTCCCATGCAATTTGCTGAAAATTTCATTGTTGAAAATCTTATTGGTAAAGGCTAGTTTTTTTTTTGTAAAGGCTAGTTTTTTTTTTCTATCCTTAAAAATGTTTGTATTATAAGTGGTACAGTTTTTTTTTTCTTTTTTGAGGAAAGAAAACTTTCATTTCATAAAAGAAATCCACAAATACAATGACCCTTGAGATTATACCTTTCGGACCACAAGCACAGCCTCATAATTTAATTAAGCAGCCATTTGATGCAAAACAGGCCAAAACCAGCATATCTATCATCAACACCAAAACTACAATTGCTAATAGTAAAAACACTCTATATTCGCCCCAATCACCACCGATCACAGAAGAAGCATACTGCACCATAACTGCTCAAATTCCAATCCTTCCATCTTCGCCAAGCACCTCCAACGTCACAACTGATTGTATATGTACTATAAAAATATTTGTATATTTGTATATGTACTATAAAAAAATTGCCGTTATTGATTACCCGTAGAGTTTATAAGAATATCATCTGCAAATATCACAACTGATTAAATCTCCAAACTCAATAACAGTTTTACCATGACCTACATCAAGTATCAATTTCGCAAATTTTTTGTCATATATAAATTTCATTGTAAATATTTCTTGTGTTATGTTGAGTTAATCATTCTTAATTGTATATTAATACTTTAAGTCACATCTTGCTAGCACACGAAATATTGTAACATAACTGTTAATGGCTAAAAATTGGTTTTGAAAGATAAAGTCCAACATTCTTTAAAGATTGACTGTAACACCCCGGTTTTTGGTCACCCAGGTCGGGATGTCACCGCCACATCTCCCTAGTAAGACACGCTTTCTCCGAGCTTACTAAAGAGATGCAAGGCTAGGTATTGCAGTATTTAAAAACATTTAAATCATTCAAATAGCCCATACAGTATAATTCGAAAATAATAATAATAGCATAGCGCAGCGGAAATGACAGGCCCAAACTAATATATAAACCCTGCAAGGGTTGTTTCAGCGATGTCTCAACAACCTGCAAACCACAACCAAAGGCAAACACAGAAACAGAGTGCGGAAAACATAAACAAGAACACAAGAGTTTGATCACCCAGTTCGATCCACCGATCTACATCTGGGGGCTCCAAGCCAGGATTCACTAAATCTCCAACAAACTGATCGAACAAGAGTCAACCACACCTTACATACCCTTACATTCCAATGAACTCTCCTATCTACCCAAGTAGACTAGAAGAACACAAGGGAGCATCAACTATCTACCCAAATGCACACAATTCACCGGCAGGTATTAAGGTGGTGTTTGTGGATCTAGCTAATCAACAAGTTAAGCTCAATGGTGCTAAGAACACCTACAATATACCCAGATTGTGTTTACAAACAATAAATCCAGAAATGCATAAACACAATCCTAATTACCCCATGAATAATAGAAGACACAGCAGCTAAAAGTATACCAGTAGCAGACCAGTTGTTGATGCCTTCTACAAACAACGAAAACCAGGGGTTTCTTCTTCAGCTCTCAATCCGCCATAATCACAGCTTAGGAATCTGTTAATGCTCTGTAAAATGAGCTGTGATTGCGGCTAGACTCTCACACAATCCCTCAAGGACGAAGGTAGGTATTTATATGGGTTTTAAGGCCCATCTAAACCCTTCTAAGGCCTGCTAGGGGAAATGCCACGTCACTGTACTATTCTGTGCTTTTTCCAGTGAAGAGAATAAAGCGTTGTTTGCAAGATGTTGCAACAACGATAACTATCACGAACATCTTCACAATAAAAATATCCCTAACAATCTCCCCCTTTGTGGAGATGATCGGGCCAAGTAGTCAAAACAGTGGAGGAAGCACAGAATGACAATATAATAACAGAGAGCAACAAACACAACAACATTCATGCCAATAAGAATAGGAGCAGATTCAGAGTAGGCATAATCAAAAGCATCCATCCATACGAGATAATTCCACAATCAATATCCAGAGAATATCCACCAATAAGCCAGAGTACTATTACAGACCAGAAAACCAGAATCCATCATCAACAAAAGCCAGAAAAACCAAAAACCATAATGTTGTTTCAACATCATCAGAATTACAGAATACCCAGCAAAAAACAATCAGCATCCTTGCAATCCCTTCCACTGTATCTCCCCCTTACTTGGCAGATCAGGGAGTACCCTCAGAATCATTCTCCCCCTCAGCTGGAGCATCAAAAGAATGGGGAAGCAGGGCCACCAGCTTTCGAACCTTCCTCTTTAATCCCATCTGCTTATCGTTCAGAATGCCCAACTCCTTCTCCACTTGTTGCAGCTCACTGCGGATATGATCAACAAGAGCAGAACCAAGCTTTTGGGGTCCAAGCTTAAAGTCATTATGGAACCCTTTAAGCTTATCAGAAGGAAGATGTTTCTTGACCTTAATGAAGGTTTCATTAGGGGCAAGCAGATGGCAAGACTGGGCAAACAAGGTGATGAGAGCAGGGTAGGGCAGTTGGGTGTTCTTTTCAATTTTGTCATGAGTGAACTTCAACATATGCTTAATGATCAGGTAACCATAGTTGAGGATCTCAGGACATTCATCAATCGAAAACAGAAATTTACCCATATGAGAACTGAGCTGGCTAGCATTAGAAGTGGGCAAGAAATTCGAAGCACCAATTCTAAAAAGGCAATTAAACTTCATAGAGAGATCAGAGGGACTCATAGCCTTTCTACCAAAGGCAAATTTCTTAGAAGCAGAAATAGTAGAAGCAATGGTGGCTAGCTCAGCATTAAGCAGATCAAAAGGATTGTTCATATCAGTGTTGGAGGGAAGTTCCAACAACTCATTTAAGACAGAGGGGGTGAAATCAAGCAGTTCTCCACGGAGATAGATTTTGCAATACCAAGGGGACACAGGGTCAAGGATATCAGGGTGCAAATTTGCATAAAACTCTCTAACAACAGTAGGAGAATATTTTTTCAGAGTAGTAGCCCAAACAAACAAATGCTTCTTCTCTAAGTACTCAGAAAAGCCAATTTGATCATAGTATGGATGCACATAACACTCTTCAGAAATGAAACCTCTAGAGTGAAGGGTTTCCAAGGCATACCTTTCTCCATCAGCAGAGAAATATAGAGGAGAATGGGCATCCGATTCCTTAAGAGCAGGGATAGACTTCTTCCTGGGAGCAGTCTTCCGAGATTTCTTCTTTGAAGGTTGTTTGGACGGTGTTGGAACAGCCTTACGCTTTCCTTTCTCACGGACTTGCCTTCTGAGTTCATCCAGAGGGGTGTTATCAGGATCAACCTGGGATGGTTGTCCTTCAGTGGTTGGAACATCCTCAGACGGAGAACCTCCAAAAGGAACTTGTTGAGCAGTCCCAGAATGGGGTGGAGCATTGGACTCAGGATCAAGCATAAGCAAACCATCCCCAGAAGCAATAGCAGAAGGCGACAAAGGGGAACTGGATCCAGGAGGGACAGGAGCGGACGGAGCCACATCGGGGGCAGGGACCGAAGGGGGTGTCGGACTTGCAGCACCCGTGCTAGGGTTTGCTGGTGTCGGAACATCCGCTTTTGGATCTGCACCAACCGAAGGTGTCTCAACATTGTCCGTAGCAGTGTGAGGGACAGAACCCTTCTCCGGAGTAGGATCAACCTCCATATTAGCGTCAGATGGGTCAGCAACAAAGTAGTTGTCGATAGCATCATCAACATCTTCCTGCGCATCCTCAAAATGTTCATCGACCGGAGAACGTTCAGCGGCAAGGCGAGCGCGATAGAGGGAATCATCGACTGCAAGTGGTTGAGCATCCACCACTTCATCAGGATTGGTATGGGAGCTTGAAGGAGACGCCATTGTGCGATGATTTCAAATTTGCAGAGAAGAGGGGAAAAACAGAAAAAGCTGGAGACGAACTGCAGAGACGCACTGGGGAGAGAGAAAGAAGACGTGCGAGAGGTTGGAAAACCTGCAACCGTCTTGATCGGTTAAGGACAACTCCCCCTGGGCTTGGGCTTGGGCCTAAAAATATTATCCATGAAAAACAGTGGCCCACCCGAGACATAGCCCACTAGTGAGAAAAGCAGAGGCCCAGACTGCGCCTCAATGATTCAAATCTAGAAGTCTCCAAGTTCTTCGTAAGGATGTCTGCGAGTTGTTCCAACGACGAGATATGCTGAATCTTGCATAAACCATCTTCCACCAAATTTCGAATAAAATGAAATCGAATGTCAATGTGTTTACTCCGATTATGTTGTACAGGATTCCTGGAGATGTTAATAGCACTGGTGTTATCACAGTGTATGAGAAAGTCATCCAAGGAAATTCCATAGTCCAAAAGCATTTGACGCATCCAAATTAATTGGGTACAACAGTGAGCAGCAGCGATATACTCAGCCTCCGCAGTAGATAAGGCAACAACATTTTGCTTACGTGAATACCAGCTGACTAAATTTTGGCCAAGATAAAAACAGCCACCAGTGGTTGATTTGCGGTCGTCAGAACAACCAGCCCAGTCAGAGTCTGTATAACCAGTGAGCTCAAGAGAGGAGCGATTAGAATACCAGAGACCAAGGCCGGGAGTACCTTTAAGATATCGAAGAATCCTTTTCACAGCACGAAGGTGAGATTCTTTAGGGTCGGACTGATATCGAGCGCACACACCAACACTGAAAGAGATATCCGGACGACTAGCAGTGAGATATAAGAGACTACCAATAATACTTCGATACATCTTCTGATTAACTGAAATTCCAGATTCATCTTTGGTAATCTTATCATGCTGTCCAAGGGGTGATTTTGCAATCTTGCAATCTTCCATTTTAAATTTCTGAAGCATGGTGCCAACATACTTCTCTTGATTAAGAAAAATCCCATCGGAGGTTTGCTTGATTTGAAGGCCTAAGAAAAAAGTGAGTTCACCCATCATACTCATCTCAAATTCAGTCTGCATAGAGTGGACAAATGCATCGCGAAGAGCATCTGAGGTCGAGCCAAAAACAATGTCGTCCACATAGATCTGTGCGACTAAAAGATGGTTGTTTGTACGTTGTACGAACAACGTCTTATCAACATTCCCACGCACATAGCCTTTATCCAGGAGATAGGTAGACAAGCGTTCATACCAGGCACGGGGAGCCTGTTTTAGACCATAAAGTGCACGCTTGACCTTATAGACGTAATCAGGATGATCAGGACACTCAAAACCGATAGGCTGAGACACATAAATATCTTCCTTGATATAGCCATTCAAAAACGCAGTTTTGATGTCCATTTGATAAAGTTTGAAACCAAGAGAACAAGAGATAGCAAGTAATAACCTGACAGCTTCGATGCGAGCAACAGGAGCGAAGGTTTCATCATAATCCAATCCTTCGATCTGAGTAAAACCTTGTGCGACCAGGCGAGCCTTATTGCGAATGATCTTCCCATGCTCATCAGTTTTGTTCCGAAAAACCCATTTAGTGCCAATAACATTCACACCAGTGGGTTGTTCCATCAACTCCCAAACATCATTGCGCTGGAATTGGAGTAACTCATCTTGCATAGCAGCTATCCAAAACTCATCTTGTAAAGCTTCATGTGCATTCTTAGGTTCAATAGATGAAACAAAGCAGTTCATAACATGAAAACACATATTGGCTAGTTCAGAGATGTTGAGTTGATGACCTCGAGTTTGTCTAGGACCAGAGGGATCACCAATAATATCATCTGTAGAGTGATACTTAGGTGCCCGTGGACCACGTTTTGGACCTCGCCTTTTGAGAGAATCTGGAGCTGATGGTTGTTTTCCAGTTGTATCAACAACTTGATCAACATCTTCAGTATCAGAAACTTCAATAGGCGTTGAGGTAGGAACAGCTTCTGGAGGTGTACTAGAGGAAACATGAGGGATAATCCTAATAGGATCATCATCATCATCATCACGAGAAGAGATAGAACCTGCAGAGATATTAGCATCATCAAAAACAACATTAATAGTCTCAATAACCTTGGAAGTCCTCTTCAAGTAAACACGGTATGCCCTTGAATCCACAGAATATCCCAAGAAAATAGCTTCATCGGATTTGGAATCAAATTTTCTAACTGTGGTACGATCCTTTAAAGCATAGCACACGCTTCCAAAGACATGAAGATGAGAAATATTTGGAGTCTTTCCTCTCCAAATTTCATACGGAGTAGTAGTTGTCTGAGGACGCATGTACACACGGTTAATAATATAGCATGAGATATTCACCGCTTCAGCCCAAAAACGTTTCCCAAGTTTACTGGCATGAAGAAGAGAACGAGCCATCTCCTGAAGAGTACGATTCTTCCTCTCTACCACACCATTCTGTTGTGGAGTATGTGGGGCTGAATATTCATGAGCGATACCAAGGTTGTTGCAGAGTTGTGCGAACATCTGATTCTCAAACTCCTTTCCATGATCAGATCGGATACGCCCTATCTTGAGATCCTTTTCAGCCATAATCTTTAAAGATAGCTTAGAGAACACTGAGATAGCCTCATCTTTGGATTTTAAGAAATCAACCCAAGTGTAACGAGAAAAATCATCAACGCATACAAAGATGTACCTCTTACCACCAAGACTAGGAACTTCAGTGGGTCCCATCAAGTCCATGTGCAATAGCTCAAGACACCGTGAAGTCTGAATGGTATCCACAACCTTGTGAGAGGAGTGAACTTGTTTACCCTTAGCACAAGCACCACAGACTGTCTTGTCTTTGCTCCGTAGTTTGGGCAACCCTCGAACAACGCCAGACTTGCTAAGTTGAATAAGTGATTTGTAGTTCATGTGACCACATCTTTGATGCCACAACTTTGCAGTTTCAACCTGAGACAGAAAAGCTGTGTCCATGGCAGGCTTCAAGACATAGCAATTGTTAGAAGATCGGACCCCTTTAATAACACAATTATAGGCAGGATCAATGACCATACAATCTTCATCAGTAAAACCAACAAAGAATTTCTCATCACAAAGTTGACTTATGGAAATAAGGTTAGTAGACAGATCGGCAACATAGTAGACAGTGGTTAAGAAACCCATATTAGCACCTTTAGCTTTACCATAACCACAAATCTTACTACGAGCTCCATTTCCATAAAGTACTTCTCCACAGTCAGATTCCACATAATCAATGAGAAAATCTTTCTTACCAGTCATGTGACGAGAGCAACCACTGTCGAAGTACCACCTACCATCATTGGGACCTTTCTGAGCAGAAAGAACCACTAGGCACATCTTGGGAATAATCTTGGACTTGGGCATCCACATCATAGTGAGTTTAACCTTTTTCTGTAGTTCCTGGGATGGCCAGACAACCGGTCGACCACCAAGAAGATCTTGGGTAAGTCTTTGACAAAGGTGAATAGGGTGACCTTGGAATCTACAGTAAGGGCAATCTTTGTTCTTCTTGGGAGACTCTGATTTATCAGATATCACAAGGGCTTTGGATGCACTGGTTTCAGTGGTACCTGCACGCACAAAAGTAGGTGCAGATTTCTTGTTAGGCTTAGAATTATGCTTATAGCCAATACCTTCTCTGTTGGATGGTGATTTTCCTTGACTGATAATCTCATCCAGCTTGTTTTTCCCTTTAACCATGTTGTCTATCTTTTGGGTCTTAGCAAGCAGAGCAGTGTTTTCCTCCAACAGAGTATCCCTCTCGGTAGATATAGTAGCCAAAGATTGTTTGAGACTAGTAATCTCAGCATCCTTCTCATCAATAAGCACCAATAGATCTCCCTTCTGATCGAGCAACTTCTTATTCTCTGCAACAGCAACTGCATGATCCTCTTTCACCAATTCATAACCTGCAAGAAGTTCATCATAATCATATCGGCTAGCTTCACCATCAGATTCATAAGTCTCTGTATCAGACAAATGTTCAGACAGGGTATCATCAGTTGTTAGAACAACGTCCTTTACAATAAAAGCTATCATCTCTCCATCTTCACTGTCAATTTCCTCCTCCTTGGAAGTTGAGCTGGCCTCATCATCACTCAAGGTGGCTTGAAGAGCTTTTCCAACTCTTCTCTTAGCAGTAGGACACTCAGAAGCTTTATGGCCAACACCTTCACAATCATAGCACTTCAAATTCTTAAATGTGTCAGGTAACTCCATCTTCTTGTACCCTTTCCTCTTATCATAGGATTTGTCAGACTTGTGCTTGGAAGGTTGTTCACGGGATGATGAAACACCTCGCTGATAACGTCCTTTATCATCTTTCCTGTAATTCAGCTTCTTGGCTCTCTTGTCCTGTAGAATCTTTGACAATTGTTTGGTTAGAAAAGCTTTCTCTTCTTGGTCAACACACTGAATTTCATCCTCAACTTTGAAGGCCAGATTACGTGTAGGCTCTTCCTCCAAGTAATTCATCTCAAAAGTCTGTAGTGAGCCAACCAAGGCTTCAAGAGTGAAGGTCTTGGTCTTCTCAAGTTCTTCAAGAGTAGAGACTTTTGGTTGATATCTACGAGTGACAGTCCTCAGCATCTTTCGAACCAACTTTGCATTATCATACTTCAAACCAAAGGACTGAGCCTCATTGACCAATTTCTTAAACCGAGCATGATAGGCAGCAATATTCTCATCCTCATGCATCCTGATGCTATCAAAGGCAGACTCAATTCTTTGAAGCTTCAGGGCTTGAACATCAGAGGATCCTTCATAGGCCGCTTCCAAGGCAGTCCAGGCTTCATGAGCTGTCTCACAGTTTGAGATAATATGATATTGTGACTCATCAACAGCATTAAACAAGCAATTCAAAGCCGTGTTGTTCCCTTGTTCCTTGTTCTTCTGAGCAGCTGACATTTCTTCTTGAGTAGCAGGAACAAAAGTAGTAATGGCAGCAGACGTTTTAGTAGCAGGCGTGCGGACCTCTTTCATAGGTTGTTCCCAGGGTGTTAGAACAGCGTTCCAGACATCTACACCAGAGTGCTTGAGAAATATCCTCATCCGATTCTTCCAGAATGGATAATTTGAACCATCAAACAGGGGAGGTCTCGAAACAGAACCACCTTCTCTACTCATCTTGGACCGGACTCAGCTAAACCTTAGAGCCCTGCTCTGATACCAATTGACAGGCCCAAACTAATATATAAACCCTGCAAGGGTTGTTTCAGCGATGTCTCAACAACCTGCAAACCACAACCAAAGGCAAACACAGAAACAGAGTGCGGAAAACATAAACAAGAACACAAGAGTTTGATCACCCAGTTCGATCCACCGATCTACATCTGGGGGCTCCAAGCCAGGATTCACTAAATCTCCAACAAACTGATCGAACAAGAGTCAACCACACCTTACATACCCTTACATTCCAATGAACTCTCCTATCTACCCAAGTAGACTAGAAGAACACAAGGGAGCATCAACTATCTACCCAAATGCACACAATTCACCGGCAGGTATTAAGGTGGTGTTTGTGGATCTAGCTAATCAACAAGTTAAGCTCAATGGTGCTAAGAACACCTACAATATACCCAGATTGTGTTTACAAACAATAAATCCAGAAATGCATAAACACAATCCTAATTACCCCATGAATAATAGAAGACACAGCAGCTAAAAGTATACCAGTAGCAGACCAGTTGTTGATGCCTTCTACAAACAACGAAAACCAGGGGTTTCTTCTTCAGCTCTCAATCCGCCATAATCACAGCTTAGGAATCTGTTAATGCTCTGTAAAATGAGCTGTGATTGCGGCTAGACTCTCACACAATCCCTCAAGGACGAAGGTAGGTATTTATATGGGTTTTAAGGCCCATCTAAACCCTTCTAAGGCCTGCTAGGGGAAATGCCACGTCACTGTACTATTCTGTGCTTTTTCCAGTGAAGAGAATAAAGCGTTGTTTGCAAGATGTTGCAACAACGATAACTATCACGAACATCTTCACAATAAAAATATCCCTAACAGGAAATATTTGGTTTAGTACAGTATCGCAGCGGAAAATATAAAAGGGGCCGACATGGCCAAAACACGGGTTAAACAGGCCCGTTCATAATATAGTTTAAGTACGAAATTTAAAAGCAAAATAAGTGTTCCCCAAAATCCCATGCATGAATCGTGCTCACACATGCTCATTCCACATATTCTGTAAGGAAAGGAATAAAAATGGTTTTGGTCAGCAAAATTGCTGAGTAAGTTAACACATGCATGATTGTAGGGTTTAAAAGCCATTAATTTAATAATTTAACAAAACATGATAATAACATAATATTTAATTTCATCTAATCCATATTCAATAGCATAATTTATCTCAGGGCTCTATTTAATGACACATATCACATGGTTTAATCATAAAAGCCATAATTTAAATAAAGCATTTAAATAATTTAATTGGACAACAACATAATTTAATCTAATCTAATTTAGTTTAGAATCCCCATTACATTCCCGATTTGGTATTTCAAAGTTTCACGATAAAATCGCGATGTCAACAAGTTTAGCCGGTAGCCCGGCGGCCGCAACCGTATCAGCCATACCCAGTACCACTCCGGAGCCTCGGGAAACCCATACGGATATTCACGAGAGTGTAGGCTCTATATTTCGCCGTTTAGGCAATCCATATCTCAAGTTTAGCGCGCGGGGTCACCATCGTCCATTACGGCACGAAGTGAATCGTTAGGGGGCACCCTGCAGAGCACTCACCCCTAATTTTAATTTATCAAGTTTGTAAGGGGATTTAATTTTTAAAATCTGACTTCAATTGTATTTATTTAAAAATAATATCTCAACTCGTTTCAACCCTAAAGGTTAATTCCATGTTTCAACAAGATTTCAAGATTTCGTTTCGGTAAATCACAGTTTACTCTAAAATTCGTCTAAAATCAGATTTAATTCCAAAAATTCCAAAATTTCATATCTGACTCGGAAACATCAAGATCTACAACTTTCGTGTTTTAACTTTTTCGATCCGAGATACCTAAGTAGGTCAAAATCACCAATTTTCGCATAAGAAGAATTCTGTCCGAGTTTAATGTGTCACAGTTTAAAGATTTCGAATTCTACCATAGCAATTCAACTCCAAATTTAATGAAATTTGACAGAGATCATCTTAAGACATTTATCTACAACTTTCATGTTTGGCCAAAGATCTAAAACAGCCTATATCCTATGTCAAAAACGTGATCAAGATCATTCCTAAGTTCTGTTCAAGATTTCAAGATCTAGATTCCAACAGCTCGTTTTTGATGGGTTTTCACATATCAAATCAATTCCAAAAATTCCCAACAATTTACAGTAGCTAGGTCTAAGTCTTAGGAACGTTTTTCGTGTTTTAAGTTTTTCCGTTTGAGTTCGTTTTAAGGTTCGGAAAAATTCATCAAATCTGTTGCGTCGGTAGAAAGTAAGAATTGACAGATTTTCGATTTCTTGTTAATCTTTTAGTTTTGAATGTTTTAATTCATCCTAAAACCATGTAAGAGTTAACTTACTGAGTTTATGAACGTCGGGGATGTCTAATTCGGAGGCGTGGCTTCTAGATCACCGTTTCTCCTCTCCGTTCGTCGGATTCTACGATCTAGATCCAATACGGGGTGTAGAAAGAAAAGAACCGAAGTTAGAATCCATTTTCGGATTGAAACGTGAAAAGATTTATCGGACTAGAGCTTACCACAACGTTTGGAGATCCTTGGATTTTCGTCCAAAGCTGCTGCCTCCGTTTGGTGCTTTCCGTTGACTCCGAATTTAGGGTTTCGAACGTATGGAAGGTTGTAGGGTTTTGTAAACTTGTTTGGGGCTCCCAAGGGGCTTATTTATAGATTTCTCAATCCCTAGGGCGTCCAACATCTGACCTAAAGGTCTTGGGTCGAGAGATGTTCAACCGAAAGTCGAAAAATCCGCGTTCGGGCGAGAGATTCACGCAACGGGCGAATCTGTCAAGTGGCGCGGTCGTGGCGCGCTAATCCACCTTCACCGCGCGGCCACCGCGCGACTCTCGCCTGGACTTCGGTCCGGGCGGGTCGTGCGATCCGTCGTGCCTTTCCGCCTCTCTTTCGGGTTTCTATCCCTTTATGCTCCCGAATTCCGATTTCCGGGGTATCTTCGGGTTTCTACTTTCTCTCTAAATTTATTCTCGGGTCTAATTGGATGTTTTGGACTCGAATCCTCGAGTTCATTAGTGTCGGGTTTCGGTGTATAATTTATTTACCTTTAATCCATCCTTTTATTTAATTAAATTCCTTTTTAAGTAAAAATCTCATTTCTCATTTCCTTATCTTTATTTATTTCTTTATTTGCTGGATTCATTTATTTATTTATGGTTTTTATTTTATTTATTATTTATTTATTTAACTATTGTTTTATTTTATGATGGAAAATTCACGGGTATTACAGTCTACCCTCCTTAAGAATCAACTTCGTCCTCGAAGTTGTGTTTCGGCTTTTCTCGTGCTAAGGTCTTGTGTTTGTTTTATTATGTTGTGACTGAACTTAGAATTGAAACTTCTAAGCTGCCTACGTACCCGGTAAAGGGATCAAGCCATAACGTAGTTCAAAAATTTTACAAAAGTGCACGAAAAATAGGTGGTATCACATCCTCTCCCCCTTAAGATTGCAGTTATGTCCCCATAACTGTGTCGGTATCGGTTTGGAACAATGTCGGGTAACGTTCTCTCATGTCGGATTCCACTTCCCAAGTTGCCGTCTCACTTTCGTGGTTTGACCAAAGAACCTTGATCATTTTGACGGTTTTGTTCCTCGTTACTCGTTCCTTAGTGTCAAGAATACGTACTGGGACTTCTTCGTAAGTCAAGTCTTCATCGAGCTCAATTATCTCCGGTTGAAGTACATGTGTCGGGTCCGGCACATACTTCTTTAGTTGCGAGACATGGAAGACATTATGAACTCGATCTACGTGTGGCGGTAAAGCCAATCGGTAGGCTAGAGTTCCGACTCGTTCTAGGATTTCGTAAGGTCCTATGTATCGAGGACTTAATTTCCCTCGTTTGCCAAAGCGCATCACCCCCTTCATGGGTGATATCTTTAGCATGACTCTATCTCCCACTTGAAATTCTAGGTCTCGTCGTCTCACGTCGGCATAACTCTTTTGCCGGTCTTGTGCGGCTTTCATCTTCCCTTGAATCACTTTGATTTGTTGAGCCATGTCTTCGATAAGTTGTGGTCCCACTACCACGGACTTATCGTTTTCTTCCCAGCTCAACGGGCTTCGGCACTTTCGTCCATACAACGCCTGGAAAGGTGCCATGCCGATACTAGCATGGTAGCTATTATTATAGGAAAACTCGATCAAGGGTAAATGAGATTCCCAATTTCCTTTGAATTCCAACACGCATGCTCTCAGCATGTCTTCTAGTGTTTGGATTGTTCTCTCGGTTTGTCCATCCGTCATCGGGTGGAATGTGGTGCTCATTTTGATTTGAGTACCGAGAGCTTTTTGTAACTCCGTCCAGAAATGAGAGACAAATCTACTGTCTCTATCGGAAATGATATCATGTGGTACTCCATGTCGTCGTACCACATTATCAATGTAGGCTCGGGCCAATTGGTCCATAGTCCACGTGTCTTTCATTGGGATAAATATGGCTGTCTTCGTTAGCCTATCCACAATCACCCAAATCTTGTTCATGCCTTTAGGTGATCGGGGTAATCCCGAGACAAAGTCCATTGAGATGCTATCCCACTTCCAACTTGGAATCTCTAGTGGTTGCATCAATCCTAAGGGTTTATGTCGCACTGCCTTAACCTTTTGGCAAGTGAGACATCTTGCCACGAAATTTGCTACTTCCTTCTTCATTCCCGGCCACCAATAGATCTTCTTCAGATCTTTGTATAGCTTGTCACCTCCGGGATGTACGGAATATGGCGTGTTGTGCCCTTCCTCCATCAACCTTTGTTTCAACTCGGCACATTTAAGGGGCACGCACCATCTCCCTTTAAAACGGATGCTTCCATCCTCGTGGACAGCAAATCCTATTGCCTTTCCTTCGGCAATATACCCTTTTATCTTCTCGAGTTTCGGGTCGCCCGGTTGAGCGAGTCGAATCTCGTCTAGTATTGGAGTTTCTACGACCATGGCATTGACCGTTTCTCTCACTGTGCCAGGATGCACAAGTTCTAACTCCAATCTAGCCAATTCCAAGTACAATGCCGGCGGAATTACCAACGAGTTTGTCACGTGTTGGGTTTTCCGACTTAGGGCATCGGCTACCACATTCGCCTTCCCCTCGTGGTATGCTATCTCTAAATCGTAGTCTTTAATAAGTTCCAACCACCTTCGCTGTCTCAAATTCAACTCCTTCTGAGTGTATATATATTTCAAGCCCTTGTGGGCGATGAACATTCGACACTTCCGCCCATAAAGATAATGTCTCCATATCTTTAGAGCGAAAACGACCGCTGCCAACTCCAGGTCGTGGGTCGGATAATTTTCCTCGTGAGGTTTTAGTTGGCGTGATGCATAGGCTACGACTCTCGAGTCTTGCATCAAAACACAACCTAAACCTTCCTTCGAAGCATCGCTATATACTTCGAAGTCACCATTCTCTGACGGTAGCGTTAATACGGGTGTGGTTGTGAGTCGTTTCTTCAGCTCTTGAAACGCAATCTCACACGCTTCTGTCCACTCGTATTTTGCTCCTTTCTTAAGTAGCTGGGTCAAAGGACGTGCAATCCTTGAAAAGTCCTTCACAAATCGTCTATAATACCCGGCTAATCCAAGGAAACTCCTTATTTCCGTTGGACTCTTCGGAGTTGCCCACTCCGTCACGGCAGAAACTTTTGCCGGATCCACTGATACTCCATCAGCGGATACTATGTGCCCGAGGAATGCCACTTCTTTCAACCAGAAGTCGCATTTGGACAGCTTGCCGTATAGCTGATTTCTTCGCAAGATTTCTAACACTTGATGTAGGTGTTTTGCATGCTCTTCCTCGCTCTTTGAGTAGATCAGGATGTCGTCGATGAACACTACGACACACTGGTCTAGTAGTTCTCGGAACACGTTGTTCATGAGATTCATGAACATGGCCGGAGCATTTGTTAACCCGAAGGATAACACCGTGAACTCGTAATGGCCATATCGTGTTCGAAACGCCGTCTTTGGAATGTCCTTCTCGGCGATCCTCAGTTGATGATACCCAGATCGCAAATCGATCTTCGAGAATACCGAAGCTCCCTTCAGTTGATCAAACAGATCCTCTATTCTCGGTAGGGGGTATTTATTCTTAATGGTCACTTGGTTTAGTCCTCGGTAATCTATGCAAAGACGTAGTCCTCCGTCTTTCTTCTTGACAAATAAAACCGGTGCTCCCCAAGGGGACGTACTCGGTCTTATGTAGCCTTTTCCCAATAGCTCCTCGAGCTGTTCCTTTAACTCCTTCATTTCCAGTGGTGCCATCCGGTACGGAGCTTTCGAGACAGGCTCTGTCCCCGGAATGAGATCTATCGTGAATTCAAGATCTCTCTCAGGTGGCATGCCCGAAACGTCTTCAGGGAATACGTCCGGGTATTCTCTTACCACTGGTATGCTATCAACCTTGTTTTCTTCCGCCTCAAGGTTGTGCACATAGCACGCATATAGTTCATACCCCTTACGCATCAAGTTACTTAGTTTAAGTGCACTAACGATTTTGTTACTTTTCTTAGGGGGCTGAGAGTAAAAGATAACTCTCTTTCCCTTACTTTTTGACAAGGTGATCTTTTGCTTTTGGCATTCGATCACCGCTTTATACTGGGATAGCCAATCCATCCCCAGTATGATGTCAAAGTCTCTTAAGTTAAATTCTACTAAGTTCGCGAAGAATTCTACGTTCTTTATCACTATAGGAATTCCGTTATATCGTTTAGAGCAAGACACTACTTCTCCAGAAGGCAATTGAATTCCTAAGCTAATTCTCTCGCACTTAGGTAGATCTAACTCAGGCACTATCCTTGATGCTATAATTGAGCAACTAGCTCCAGAATCAAATAGAACTCTAAGGGGCGTATTCAACACATAAAATGTACCTGCCATCACTTCGCCTTGCGCAGGCACGTCCGCTTGGTTTACCACATTGAGCCTTTCCACAGGGCGTCCTTGGTTGCCCTGCTGATTCGCATTCTGCTGCTGGTTTTTCTGTTGGTTTTGATTCTGCGGGGGCGGAGGTCGTTGGTTCTGGTTCTGGTTCTGCGGTCTATTTTGAGGGGGTCTGTACCCTTGGTTATTCCCGTTTCGCCCGTTTTGGTTTTGAGGCTGTTCTTGCCCCGCGACCAAATCGTCCCTCTTCGTTATGTTCTCGAGCCTAGTTCGGCAATCTCGTCGAACGTGACCTATTCGACCGCATCGGTAACAGGCGCCTTGTTGCGGGCATCCCCTTGCCAGATGGGGTCGTCCACATCGCGGGCAAGGCGGTACCGGTTCTTCTTGATTGAACCTCCTCCCAGTGTTGTTTTGTTGGGGCCTATTCGACCCTCTGCGCTGCTCGTTCCTTCCAGTGTTGTTCTCGTTTCTTGAGTCTCGGCTTCTCTTGTCTTGAGGACCCCTGCTGGACTCCCCACTCACCCTTCTTTTCAGCTGCTGCACGCGTGCTACCGCCACGGCGCGGTCATACACAGCTTGCAAATCGGGGTAGTGTACCCCCGCGATTACCTCGCGCACAGACAGGTTCAATCCCATCTCGAACTTCTGTGCCTTTTCTGCATCCGTAGGCACTAGCCTTGGTGCGAACCTCACCAGCTCCTTGAAGCGTGTGTAGTATTCCTGCACCGTTTGGCCTCCTTGCTTCAGCGACAGGAACTCTTCGTACATGGCAGCTTTAGTACTCAAGGGATAGAATCGATCCCTGAGTAGTTCCATCATCTCCATCCACGAGTAAGGCTCGTCATCTTCAGTCAGTTGGGCTTGCGTTGTTTGCCACCAGTCGTCAGCTTCGCCTCCCAAGTATTATGAAGCGACATGTACCCTCTCTCCTTCTGGACATTTGACCGCTCCCAGCAGCTTGTCGAAAGTCCGGATCCATTCCTCCAGTTTAGCTGGATCCTCCTCACCAGCGTAGTGGGGCGGCTGGTAAGGATTCACCATCGCCAGGTAGTTAGGGCGAGCTTGGGGCGGAGGTACCGCCGCAGCTTGACCCTGGTTGACTTGCGCGTTTCCGAGCGCAATCAACACTTCTTCTATCGTCCTAAGACGATCGCCCACATTGTTCGGTGCGGGGGCGTCCTGCGTACCTTGGGGTTGTTCCATCTCAGGTTGAATCGGTTCAGTAACGTTTGGTGGTGTTTCAGTGGGTGTTTCTGTAACATCCCGGATAATTATTTCATAATTAATTTAATTAATTATGATTAATGAAACCAAGTGGGCTCAATAAGGTTTAAATTATTTGATAAATAATCTAAGAGCCAACCCACTTAATAAATTCATGATCCAAATCACAAGGATTCAACAAGGGGTGAGAGTTTGAATTACTAAAATGAGTTGGGACTAAAATGAGAATGAAGAAATTGCTACTTAGTCCCTTAACCATAAATTGGGTGAAAGTGGAAAAATACCCTCATTCTTGCTTACCTTCCCCTACGAGATTGAGAGAAGAAAGAAAGGGGGAACCGATGAGAAGGAGGAGGCAGCGGTGGAGTGGTGAACTTTGGGCGAAATCAAGATCCCATTCAAGCTATTCGACGGGTATGAACTCTCCTCCTTCCTCTTTACTACTTTCGAACGATTTGGGGGATTTGAGGGAAACATCGGTCTTCATTTCTGTTGGGGAGGCGGCTGTTCGCCGGAGAAGAAGGGTGGCTCCGGTGGTGGGCATGGCAGGCGGAGGGCTGGAGGCGCCGCCTCCAGCCGGTGGTGGCGACAGCGCACCTGCCGGCGCGCTGTGGCGGCGTGGCAGCGGCTCTGCTTCCGCTGCCGCCGTGGGCGGCCGCCGGCCTGTCGCCGGCGGCGTGGTGGTGGTGTTGTGGTCGCGGTGGTGTTGGCGGCAGTGGTGGTGAGCAGTGGTGGTGGTTTTAGGTGTTCTTCCATTCTTGGTGTTTTCTCATTTTTGGTGTTCTTGGCATTTTGGTTGAATTCCTTTTCCCAAATTGTAGAATTGAAGTGTTATAAATGTATTTTATGTGTGATTATTGCTTAAATGATAAATTGTAGAAGTTACATGGTTTTGGTGATTTTGATGTTCAATTATTTGATAATTCTTGAATAAATTGGATATGGGTGGATCTTTAAACTTAAGATTGTGTAGACTATTGGTAAATTGGTTTTATTGCTAAAGTGGGTTCATTGAATTATGTTGAGTTGGTTTTGGTGAGTACTTGATATTGTGGTTGTAAATTGAGAATGCTTGGGATGCAATTAAGTGGAGTAGTTTTGATCCTTGAACGAACAAGTGTTGGGAATTTGAAATTGAAGTTGGTAAATGAGATTTAATTGTTTAAATTATTGGGGTTTCTATAAACTCATTTAAGTTCTTTGACATTGTTCATAATAGAGGTGTATCTATGTATTGGCTTTGTTGGACTATTTCAAGAATTTCCTAATTCTACGTTGGTAAACTTAGAATGGGAAATTGTTAACTTGGTGTGGGTTTGTGGGATTAATCTTTATTAATTGGTTTTGTTGAATCTAATTCTATGTAATAATCATAGAATGAGAATTGTTAAGTAGTTGGTGTGATGGGAGTGTAGAAGTGGATTGGAGTTGTTGTTGATGTTGGAAGGAGGAGGAGACAAGTATGTTGGTATTGATAAATTATTTTATTCTTACAATTGTATTCTTGCACAGGGAACATTCGTGGGTTTATCTAAAGCTTGGGGAGATTGAAGATATTAAAAAGGAAGCTTCGAAGAGTGATAATCCCAGGCAAGGAGTAATTAGTAATCTGTAGATTAGGGAGTTAGACGAGATGCCTAATGATTATTAAATTTATAATTGAACTAAGTCATGGCATGTTAACCTAGACGATTAGGATGTGAACCTAATTAGGTTATACTTTGGATTTAGGGACGTCTATGACTAGACTGGCTCCCTAGGGATCTATTACTCGCTATGTTAGAGCTAGTAGAGTTTATAATGGATGTAGAAGGGGTATATGAAACGTTATGTATTTATGATAGGGGAACTTAGACGACTAGGGGTTTCTATGACTATCATGTTACTTGATTATAGGAATAATGGCTTGCACCTTCTTATACTTGTAATTATTAATAAATAAGAATGTGAGGTATACACGTTGCCTGTGCTGATTATTGTGTTCTTATTGGTGTTGTGCCTTTGTGTGTGAGGTGGTATACCTCGGTGATACTTGTGTTATGCTACGGCATGTTTGGCATATGGGGAGTGAACCCTGTGCCATGACCGACAATTGGGGAGTGAACCCTTTCCCATGACCCGCTAGACGCTGCTCTGGTCAGTGACGACTATCCGGCTCCTTCACCTATGTTATTGGCCCTGCGTAGGCTGTTCGTCCGCGGCGGGGGGCGACGTTGACGGGCAGTTCATTGTGATGGGGGAGGGTGGTGTCCTCTCGCCAATGATGACTGTCGACCATGGTTATTAGGAAACGCGTTAGACATGATTAATTGCTGCATTTAGGATAGATAGACACGTAGGTCATATCATTCATCTCATCATTCATCATACATAATGATTGCAATGCATTTTATGGTTGAAGCACCGGTATGGGACGGTGTGATGTTTAAATACTGTATTTAATTTATGTTATTATTATATTCGTATTTATAATTATGTCATTTAATTCTCGTACTGTCTAATCTACTTATTACTGTTATTTCCTTGCTCAGTACTTTTGTACTGACCCTTGCTGTTGATGTTTGTTGTATAGATCGTCCTACGGATGGCGCATATCATGAGGATGGGATTCGGGCTGAGCGAACTAGTGTAGCTTGCACTTATTTATTTATGTTGGTGTTATTAGGCTTTTGCCTTGATTAGTAAATGATTCAGGGCTTGTAGCCCGGATATGTTTTTGTTGTTCCTGGGATCATTTTACTGTATATGTTGTTATTGTGTGATTGCCTCGCTTCGTATTAGCTGTCTAAGCTGAGTGTTCAACAGTTTAGTACAGTTTAATACGGCGGTGACGTCACGAAAATGCTTTAAAATTTTTGGGGCGTTACAGAATGGTATCAGAGCGGTTTGCTCTATTATGTGTTTAAAACTTGATAAAAGCATGCGGTGAGGTGTGCGGGGATTGCATATATGGTAGGTTTTGCATTGTCATATGCTAGTTAGATTTATTTTATGCTATAGCTTTTGTCAATTATACTGCGTGCCTTGTGGATTCAAGCCATGGTTTGCAAGATAACCATGGGTATATAACAAGGATATTTTAAGGGGATCTATGTTTTAATTCAACTAGCAACTCATTTAGAAGTTGCTGAATAACTATTGTTATTAATATTATTATTATTTGCTTGGGAATTCTGCTAACTTGTGTGGTGATAATGCATGAGATCTGTCTTTAAGGTAAATTGCAAGTATTGAATATCTAGATGACTTGATTATGAAGGATCGTCAGGAAGCACCCGATTCGTTAAGCGTTGGGTAATCAGCAACAACAAGTTCTTCTGTGGGGCCCGTAACTAACTTGGAGCTGATTGGCACCTGCAAATCCGTGCTATACAGATGCGTAATGATGATCCATTGTCAGCAGATGATCAGAACATCAGGAGAATAATATCTCAGATATCTTTAAAATTTAAAGATATATAGGGTAACTCATTCGATTGTATTGATCGACGGATTTATGATGATATTCAATTTGAGACATCGAATTGAGTGTACCGCAAAGATTAATTGGAGGCGTTTATGCAAGTGAATGTTCTGAGGCACGATGTTCGCATGCTAATATTTGTACCCCTGTTATTGGTTATGTTTTATCTCTAAATCCTTCTTTTCATTTTCCTTATTAGGAGAGAATGAATTCCTTTATTATTCTTCTTTATTTCTTTTGAAAATCCTACTGTGTACGTTTCAGTACCAGTTCTTTTCTTCGAGTTAAACTTTTCTGTTAGTATCTTGTAATGTCAATCACTCTTGAGGCCATCCGAATGGTTCTCATTGATACTCTGTCAGCATTGATATTCTTCCCGCCGTTTCAATATTCTAAATAATTCGAATTTCGTTTCAGCTACACTGATATGTGTAAATGCATTTATCTAAATTCTTCACACTCCTCTATCGATCTCCAAAATTTTATAATAACGCTTCCACTGACTTCCTTACATTTTTGGGAAGTTTCTGTAGTACCTGTTTGAGCGTGAGGTAGCTCTCTCCTTTCATTTAATTATTCCTCATTTTATATTCTGAACTACTATTCTATCCGGAGTAGAGTAGTTTCTTACTGGACATTTTGTTAGTGCGTTCTATTCTCTACTGATTTATTATCTCTATAATGAATTGGAGTCTCTATCAATCAGTCAGTAGGATTTCTTCTGCCAATCTGAGTCAACTCATTATCGGTTCACTTATTTAAGTATATTTGTTCCGTTACAAAATGATGCCCATTTTAGTATTCTTGTTCCGCGATATATTCCTACATCATTTCGCAAATCATTATACTTGGTATCTACTTGGCACTCTCCCAGTAATTTCAATTTTCACCATTCCGATCCTTTTTCACCAAAAATCAGACTTTTATCTACTTTGTGAATTCCTTTTAACTGAAACAGAATCGTTCCACTCTATGTCTATTGATCTTCGTTGTTCTACTACACGGTGGCGTGTAGACTTTTAACTTCTAGTAGGGAAAATGATATGGCTTATGCAAATCCTACTATTTTCTACTATCTCCTATTCAAGTATTATACTTAAGGGTAATCTGGTGTGCTTAATGCACCCTGATAATCCGTTTCTAGTTGCATTGCCTTCAACTCGTTAGTTGAAGCACTCTTTACTGGTATAAGCATCTTGTTCTAAAAAAAAAAAAAAGGTGCTCTACCTATCTGTATTCATTTGTGTTCTGCAAACAACGATTTTTAGTTGTTTTGCATTCGTTTCCGCCTGTATCGGAAGATTTTGACTCTCGTCATAATTCTGAATTTACCATACTCTTGGGAATTCGATTTCACTTCCTATCTGGTGTTGGAGATTGTTCGTTTCTTTTGTAATGCAGGTTTATTCCAAGGCGAGAACTTCCAGAGAATTGTTGAGATAACAATGCACTTTGTGCAAATTGGCAGCATGAATACGAAGCAAAACATCCAACAGTGTGAAGTTGGGGGTGATTGATTCACGATGCAAACGGATTATCCGGAGCAGAACTCAGTGCTAACACAATCCAAATAAATTCTCGGGGAATAATTAACCGTTTTAACAGTTAGGAATTGTGTATTATATCCTCGGAATGAGATGGAATCTCAAAATGCCATCAAGACTAAACGCAACGAGCTACAGATCGAGATAGGCTCCTGAAGTAAAATTTGCTGAAGTTTGGAGTGGTATGCATGGAAATTGAGTGGATGGCATTGAATTTCCAGTATTCTGATAAAGAACATAAGAATGACAAGAGAATCGCGTGATGAGATGCAATGGAACACAGAGCTTAAGGCCTACATAATGATTGCGTCTCATAAATCTTGATGCATGACGTGAAACGTGTGAGAAGAAACACGACAGTAGCTTGAGACTTGCGAGTTACTAATGAATGGTGAGCTCATTTAAAGGCTACAACTTGAAATGGATATACTCTGGATTTCAGTGACTGTATACAAATTGATGAGTTCGGTTCCAGTGTAAGTCGGAAAAACATATGATGACGTTAGATTTCTCTTACAATAGCCAATAAATTTTGATTGTCAAGTTGGCAGTGCCAGAGAACTAACTGAAAGGAAGGTAAAGAATCCTTCGTCAAAGGAGAGGTTCTTTAAACTAAGGAGAGTTGCGTTCAAAACTCTTGAAGAGACAACTAGAGTTTTCGGAACTATCAGAGGCACACTGGAGAAGAGACTCAGATAACAAAAGGGGGTGTGTGCCACGTATATCAAATTGAGAGGATTGGTACAGGATTCAACGGAAGTTGAGCAAGTTTTTGAAGGGAAGCTTGACAAGAGTCAAGAATATGTGAAGCAACTAATGGCGATCAATCAAATGAAGGATAAAGTGTTTCAGTATGAGACAATTTAGATAGTGTAAGAACTATCATCCCTACATGAGGATGAATTTGCAATGTAAGGGAACAAATGAAACGTTTGAAGAAGGTATTCCGAATTGGATCTCACTCCAATTTAGTGATCATCGCCCAGTAAACCATACCCATATTTCATTCGAGGACGAATGATCCTAAGGGGGAGGGAATGTAACATCCCGGATAATTATTTCATAATTAATTTAATTAATTTTAATTAATGAAACCAAGTGGGCTCAATAAGGTTTAAATTATTTGATAAATAATCTAAGAGCCAACCCACTTAATAAATTCATGATCCAAATCACAAGGATTCAACAAGGGGTGAGAGTTTGAATTACTAAAATGAGTTGGGACTAAAATGAGAATGAAGAAATTGCTACTTAGTCCCTTAACCATAAATTGGGTGAAAGTGGAAAAATACCCTCATTCTTGCTTGCCTTCCCCTACGAGATTGAGAGAAGAAAGAAAGGGGGAACCGATGAGAAGGAGGAGGCAGCGGTGGAGTGGTGAACTTTGGGCGAAATCAAGATCCCATTCAAGCTATTCGACGGGTATGAACTCTCCTCCTTCCTCTTTACTACTTTCGAACGATTTGGGGGATTTGAGGGAAACATCGGTCTTCATTTCTGTTGGGGAGGCGGCTGTTCGCCGGAGAAGAAGGGTGGCTCCGGTGGTGGGCATGGCAGGCGGAGGGCTGGAGGCGCCGCCTCCAGCCGGTGGTGGCGACAGCGCACCTGCCGGCGCGCTGTGGCGGCGTGGCAGCGGCTCTGCTTCCGCTGCCGCCGTGGGCGGCCGCCGGCCTGTCGCCGGCGGCGTGGTGGTGGTGTTGTGGTCGCGGTGGTGTTGGCGGCAGTGGTGGTGAGCAGTGGTGGTGGTTTTAGGTGTTCTTCCATTCTTGGTGTTTTCTCATTTTTGGTGTTCTTGGCATTTTGGTTGAATTCCTTTTCCCAAATTGTAGAATTGAAGTGTTAGAAATGTATTTTATGTGTGATTATTGCTTAAATGATAAATTGTAGAAGTTACATGGTTTTGGTGATTTTGATGTTCAATTATTTGATAATTCTTGAATAAATTGGATATGGGTGGATCTTTAAACTTAAGATTGTGTAGACTATTGGTAAATTGGTTTTATTGCTAAAGTGGGTTCATTGAATTATGTTGAGTTGGTTTTTGGTGAGTACTTGATATTGTGGTTGTAAATTGAGAATGCTTGGGATGCAATTAAGTGGAGTAGTTTTGATCCTTGAACGAACAAGTGTTGGGAATTTGAAATTGAAGTTGGTAAATGAGATTTAATTGTTTAAATTATTGGGGTTTCTATAAACTCATTTAAGTTCTTTGACATTGTTCATAATAGAGGTGTATCTATGTATTGGCTTTGTTGGACTATTTCAAGAATTTCCTAATTCTACGTTGGTAAACTTAGAATGGGAAATTGTTAACTTGGTGTGGGTTTGTGGGATTAATCTTTATTAATTGGTTTTGTTGAATCTAATTCTATGTAATAATCATAGAATGAGAATTGTTAAGTAGTTGGTGTGATGGGAGTGTAGAAGTGGATTGGAGTTGTTGTTGATGTTGGAAGGAGGAGGAGACAAGTATGTTGGTATTGATAAATTATTTTATTCTTACAATTGTATTCTTGCACAAGGAACATTCGTGGGTTTATCTAAAGCTTGGGGAGATTGAAGATGTTAAAAAGGAAGCTTCGAAGAGTGATAATCCCAGGCAAGGAGTAATTAGTAATCTGTAGATTAGGGAGTTAGACGAGATGCCTAATGATTATTAAATTTATAATTGAACTAAGTCATGGCATGTTAACCTAGACGATTAGGATGTGAACCTAATTAGGTTATACTTTGGATTTAGGGACGTCTATGACTAGACTGGCTCCCTAGGGATCTATTACTCGCTATGTTAGAGCTAGTAGAGTTTATAATGGATGTAGAAGGGGTATATGAAACGTTATGTATTTATGATAGGGGAACTTAGACGACTAGGGGTTTCTATGACTATCATGTTACTTGATTATAGGAATAATGGCTTGCACCTTCTTATACTTGTAATTATTAATAAATAAGAATGTGAGGTATACACGTTGCCTGTGCTGATTATTGTGTTCTTATTGGTGTTGTGCCTTTGTGTGTGAGGTGGTATACCTCGGTGATACTTGTGTTATGCTACGGCATGTTTGGCATATGGGGAGTGAACCCTGTGCCATGACCGGCAATTGGGGAGTGAACCCTTTGCCATGACCCGCTAGACGCTGCTCTGGTCAGTGACGACTATCCGGCTCCTTCACCTATGTTATTGGCCCTGCGTAGGCTGTTCGTCCGCGGCGGGGGCGACGTTGACGGGCAGTTCATTGTGATGGGGGAGGGTGGTGTCCTCTCGCCAATGATGACTGTCGACCATGGTTATTAGGAAACGCGTTAGACATGATTAATTGCTGCATTTAGGATAGATAGACACGTAGGTCATATCATTCATCTCATCATTCATCATACATAATGATTGCAATGCATTTTATGGTTGAAGCACCGGTATGGGACGGTGTGATGTTTAAATACTGTATTTAATTTATGTTATTATTATATTCGTATTTATAATTATGTCATTTAATTCTCGTACTGTCTAATCTACTTATTACTGTTATTTCCTTGCTCAGTACTTTTGTACTGACCCTTGCTGTTGATGTTTGTTTTATAGATCGTCCTACGGATGGCGCATATCATGAGGATGGGATTCGGGCTGAGCGAACTAGTGTAGCTTGCACTTATTTATTTATGTTGGTGTTATTAGGCTTTTGCCTTGATTAGTAAATGATTCAGGGCTTGTAGCCCGGATATGTTTTTGTTGTTCCTGGGATCATTTTACTGTATATGTTGTTATTGTGTGATTGCCTCGCTTCGTATTAGCTGTCTAAGCTGAGTGATCAACAGTTTAGTACAGTTTAATACGGCGGTGACGTCACGAAAATGCTTTAAAATTTTCGGGGCGTTACAGTTTCAGTGGTGGTTTGGGGAGCGGTTCGGGTTCTGCCTCTTCCTCTTCCTCTGGGTGCCATTCTGGTACAATTAGGATAGATTAGGACTTTGTGAATTTAGTATATAGTTTAAGCAATTTATATAAATGTATATGTGTATTGCAATTTAGCACGTGGTGCTTTGTTCGAATTAAGTAGTATACGACGCCTCGGGGGTTTCATTTTAATTTGTTTTGTTTTGTTTCGATTTAAAAAAAAATAAATCGGACATTTTATTTCCTCAAAAGAAATTTTAGTACAAAAGTAGCGATATTTTCCCTAGCAAAATAGCATCTAACAATAGAATCTCTAGTATTTCATGACGTCCTCCGGTGGGGTAGCAGGATCATCCTCCGGATCTTCCTCCTCCGAACTCGGCGGCGTCAGCTCGTCAAAGATAGTGTTTAAGTCTTGCCCGTGGGCATCAATGTATTCCTTTAGTATTAAGTTTTGTGTAGTGAGGGTTTGGACTTGGCGCTCGAGTTGGTTTATGCGGTGATGATCCGCCTCTCTCAAGTTGCCCATGTGATGTAAATTGGCCTCCAATTGAGCCATACGGTACTTCATCTGCTCTAGGGTTTGGTGGGAATCGAGATGAACACTCATCATCCTGACCATCAACTGCATCATGTCTTGACTAGCCATCTAGCACAAGCAAGAGATCTAAGTTAATATTCGCCAAGATTCTAAGTTCAATTCGCCAAGATTCTAAGTGCAAGTTTCACCAAGATTCTAGGTTCAATTCGCCAAGATTCTAAATTCAAGTTTCGCCAAGATTCTAGGTTCAAGTTTCCAAGATTCTAAGTTCATAGCAGAGATGCAACATGCAAATGCAAATGATTTTCCCCCCAATAATAATTTAATGCACCATATATATATATTTTTCCATGGGTTTTAAAATAAAGATTTTTCCATGGAAATAATACTTTAAAATTTAGAAGAATAGTCAAAATATTAATAATAGTTTTAAAATAGTTTAATGGTTTAAAAATAATAGTTTAAAAATAGCCGGGCTCTGATACCAACTTGTAACACCCCGGTTTTTGGTCACCCAGGTCGGGATGTCACCGCCACATCTCCCTAGTAAGACACGCTTTCTCCGAGCTTACTAAAGAGATGCAAGGCTAGGTATTGCAGTATTTAAAAACATTTAAATCATTCAAATAGCCCATACAGTATAATTCGAAAATAATAATAATAGCATAGCGCAGCGGAAATATTTGGTTTAGTACAGTATCGCAGCGGAAAATATAAAAGGGGCCGACATGGCCAAAACACGGGTTAAACAGGCCCGTTCATAATATAGTTTAAGTACGAAATTTAAAAGCAAAATAAGTGTTCCCCAAAATCCCATGCATGAATCGTGCTCACACATGCTCATTCCACATATTCTGTAAGGAAAGGAATAAAAATGGTTTTGGTCAGCAAAATTGCTGAGTAAGTTAACACATGCATGATTGTAGGGTTTAAAAGCCATTAATTTAATAATTTAACAAAACATGATAATAACATAATATTTAATTTCATCTAATCCATATTCAATAGCATAATTTATCTCAGGGCTCTATTTAATGACACATATCACATGGTTTAATCATAAAAGCCATAATTTAAATAAAGCATTTAAATAATTTAATTGGACAACAACATAATTTAATCTAATCTAATTTAGTTTAGAATCCCCATTACATTCCCGATTTGGTATTTCAAAGTTTCACGATAAAATCGCGATGTCAACAAGTTTAGCCGGTAGCCCGGCGGCCGCAACCGTATCAGCCATACCCAGTACCACTCCGGAGCCTCGGGAAACCCATACGGATATTCACGAGAGTGTAGGCTCTATATTTCGCCGTTTAGGCAATCCATATCTCAAGTTTAGCGCGCGGGGTCACCATCGTCCATTACGGCACGAAGTGAATCGTTAGGGGGCACCCTGCAGAGCACTCACCCCTAATTTTAATTTATCAAGTTTGTAAGGGGATTTAATTTTTAAAATCTGACTTCAATTGTATTTATTTAAAAATAATATCTCAACTCGTTTCAACCCTAAAGGTTAATTCCATGTTTCAACAAGATTTCAAGATTTCGTTTCGGTAAATCACAGTTTACTCTAAAATTCGTCTAAAATCAGATTTAATTCCAAAAATTCCAAAATTTCATATCTGACTCGGAAACATCAAGATCTACAACTTTCGTGTTTTAACGTTTTCGATCCGAGATACCTATGTAGGTCAAAATCACCAATTTTCGCATAAGAAGAATTCTGTCCGAGTTTAATGTGTCACAGTTTAAAGATTTCGAATTCTACCATAGCAATTCAACTCCAAATTTAATGAAATTTGACAGAGATCATCTTAAGACATTTATCTACAACTTTCATGTTTGGCCAAAGATCTAAAACAGCCTAGATCCTATGTCAAAAACGTGATCAAGATCATTCCTAAGTTCTGTTCAAGATTTCAAGATCTAGATTCCAACAGCTCGGTTTTGATGGGTTTTCACATATCAAATCAATTCCAAAAATTCCCAAAAATTTACAGTAGCTAGGTCTAAGTCTTAGGAACGTTTTTCGTGTTTTAAGTTTTTCCGTTTGAGTTCGTTTTAAGGTTCGGAAAAATTCATCAAATCTGTTGCGTCGGTAGAAAGTAAGAATTGACAGATTTTCGATTTCTTGTTAATCTTTTAGTTTTGAATGTTTTAATTCATCACAAAACCATGTAAGAGTTAACTTACTGAGTTTATGAACGTCGGGGATGTCTAATTCGGAGGCGTGGCTTCCAGATCACCGTTTCTCCTCTCCGTTCGTCGGATTCTACGATCTAGATCCAATACGGGGTGTAGAAAGAAAAGAACCGAAGTTAGAATCCGTTTTCGGATTGAAACGTGAAAAGATTTATCGGACTAGAGCTTACCACAACGTTTGGAGATCCTTGGATTTTCGTCCAAAGCTGCTGCCTCCGTTTGGTGCTTTCCGTTGACTCCGAATTTAGGGTTTCGAACGTATGGAAGGTTGTAGGGTTTTGTAAACTTGTTTGGGGCTCCCAAGGGGCTTATTTATAGATTTCTCAATCCCTAGGGCGTCCAACATCTGACCTAAAGGTCTTGGGTCGAGAGATGTTCAACCGAAAGTCGAAAAATCCGCGTTCGGGCGAGAGATTCACGCAACGGGCGAATCTGTCAAGTGGCGCGGTCGTGGCGCGCTAATCCACCTTCACCGCGCGGCCACCGCGCGACTCTCGCCTGGACTTCGGTCCGGGCGGGTCGTGCGATCCGTCGTGCCTTTCCGCCTCTCTTTCGGGTTTCTATCCCTTTATGCTCCCGAATTCCGATTTCCGGGGTATCTTCGGGTTTCTACTTTCTCTCTAAATTTATTCTCGGGTCTAATTGGATGTTTTGGACTCGAATCCTCGAGTTCATTAGTGTCGGGTTTCGGTGTATAATTTATTTACCTTTAATCCATCCTTTTATTTAATTAAATTCCTTTTTAAGTAAAAATCTCATTTCTCATTTCCTTATCTTTATTTATTTCTTTATTTGCTGGATTCATTTATTTATTTATGGTTTTTATTTTATTTATTATTTATTTATTTAACTATTGTTTTATTTTATGATGGAAAATTCACGGGTATTACATTGACATTGACTTTTGTTTATAATCATAGCAAAACAAACCGCGAGTGAGAATTTTCTCATCTGAAATCGAATGGGGAATTTGATTAAATCAGATAGTCTCATAATTATTCTACCAATCAAGAATTTTCTTTTTTCATGGTTTCTCGAAAATTAATTTAACCTCAATTATATGATTCTGCATCTTAGTTAAGATCAACATACTTCCACTGCATAATTTATTTGATGGATCTATATTACTAAGATGCATGACTATAGAACCCTCATTCAACTTTATTTTTCGGTAATCCAGAACAATTGATTGTGTTTAGATATTCTAGTGAAAATAATTCATTGGCTTTACTTATGTTTTCATCATCTTGATAAATATTGTTAGAACTGATATATATATATATATACATTTTCATTTGTAGATATATGTTCCATGATGTAATCAATCGTATGAGCAATCATTGGTATGGGTTAATATAACATAATCTTTAAAAATATCTGGATTTGAAATGGTGTAGTTCATATTTGCATAAGTACTCTGAACAAATACCGCTATATGATCTTTCGTATATTTTATAAAATTATCATCTGGAAATGTCAGATCTAATCATACATCTCCAAGATCAATACCAACTTTACCAATTTCCATCGCGTATATGAAATATTCATTGTGCAAAAGAGTTTTTTTTTTTTTTAATAGTCATAGTTAAACAAATGTGAGATGGGAATTTTTTTCTCTGAAATCAAATGGAGAATTTGGTTAATTCAGAATGGCTCATAATCATTCTACAAATTAAGAATTTTCATCCCAAATAATAAGTTTTGTTTTATTGAGAGTGGAGAATTATGGAGTAAGTTTTTTGCATGTAGAATTCTCGTCACAATCTAGTTGAATACTAAATTTATACTACCTCCGTCTCAACATTATTGTTACAGAGGGTTTTTTTTTTCACTATTCACTGTTTAATTTTGATTCAAATTTTTAATATAGCTATGTAAGAAAAAAATAGTCAAATGAGATCTTGTTAGATTTGTCTAACCTTGTAGTTTTAGACAATCAACTTTTTATAATTTTTCGTTGTACACAATTTAAGTTATTAATCGTTGAAAATGTATCTCGGCATGCGTGTCGAAAGCCAATGTAACAAAAACAATGAGACGGAGGAAGTAATATGCAGTCCACTGGATGCTACAGGCAGCACCATATCACCTCTTCCTCGAAGGGCTATACATAATGTTTTCTAAATAAATTATTGATAAATGTCTTATCATTTCCACCACGTAAAAAAAAAATCAAACATCATCACTATCAACTACAGACATTATTTTATTATAAACATTATTACGTTCATCAATCAAGAAAGAAATAGCTTAGCATGAACCGCATTCATCTCTTCCTTATTATAATATGTCTGTTCTAGTATCAATAGATTATATGTTTCAGACGTTAAAACTTCATTCAGTATCGGCATTCCAGAGAAATTTTCAAATTTATATAATTTGCAGCAATTAGCCTTTCAATTCCTAATAAAGCTATATTTATATTTGCTATTCCATAAAATACAAATCTGTTAAAATATAGACTAATGAATTATTTCTTAACAAATAAATTAAAAAATAAATTTTTTCTTTATTTACTGATGGATCTATTCTCACTCACAATAACTCTTTATACATCAGATTCTTTTATTTATAATATAATTTATGAAAATAATTAATTTACTTTAAACCAATTATCCAAAGAATATGAATTTTCACATTTCCCTTAATAATTATAATCGTTTTGAATTATTTTTAGAGATAATAATTATTTTAGACATTCAGAATGATCAATTTTCCGATTTTAGCCATTATTTTTTCATTTATAATTTTTGGGCCACTACAAGGCTGTTGGACCACAAAAAGGGCCAAATCGGACTGCATTTTGTTCAAATCACCTCATTATGGTCAAAAAATGGAAATCACATCCTTCTGGTAGCCCATTTAAGTTTTTCTTTTTATTATTTTTATGTAACAAAAATAAATAATATTAATTCCATCCCATTATTTATGTCTCGCTTTTATTTTTTGACATTTTGAATAAAAAAATTACCCAGTTAATAACAATGTGTCAAACCATATCTTGATTCTATATAAATTAAAAATTCCATATCTTTTTAAAACTGAAAATTATATGAATAAAACAATGCAAAACCTAAAATAAATAATAAATAAATAATACAAAAATCTAAAATAAAAATAAAATGTGAAAATCTAAAATAAATAAATAAACACAAAATTAAAATTTGAAATCTTTTAAAAGCTAAAAATTGTAGGAATTCCATATAAGTTAAAAATTTTATTTAAAAAATGAAAATTGAGTAAAAATAAAAATTGTAGGAATAAAAAGTGCAAAAATCTAATATAAATAAATAAAAGAACCAAAATCTAATATAAATAAATGCAAATATACAAAATTTCAAATTTAAAATCTTTTAAAATTGGTAATTATGTGAATTTCATATAAATTAAAAATTTCATATCTTTTTAAAAATGGAAATGAGGATTTTCATATCCAAATCTATAAATATTTTGACATAAATAAATATAGTAAATAAATAAAAAATACAAAAATATAAATTTAATTAATAGAAAATACAAAAATCTAAGAGAATTGGAAATTTAGAATGGAGACACCACATTAAATGTTGACTTGGTTGACCACTAATGGTTTTAATAATATATAGATTCCATATAAATTTAAAATTTAAAATTTTTAAAAACTGAAAATTGTAGGAACTCCAAATAAATTGGAAATTAAATATCTTTTAAAAACTAAAAATTGGGATTTCATATACACATGAATATACATTTAATATATAATTGTGTATAATACTTTTAAAAGAAGTGACATATTTTTGTGAAAACATGGCCTATATATACATTAATCCATATATACAAATCTTTTCCATATATTCATTAATGTATCTTTTAATAATATAAATTCCATATATACACTGCAAATTCCATATAAATTTCAAATTTCAAATTTTTAAAAACTAAAAATTGTAGGAACTCCATATAAATTGGAAATTAAATATCTTTTAAAAACTAAAATTAGGATTTCATATACACATTAATATACATTTAATATGAATAAATAAATATATGCAATGTACATTTTGATTATATCATTTATCACACCAAACAAATATAACCAAATTGAGACTAAATCTACACAAAATTACCGTATTACAATATGATTACCATATTGAAATATAAACACTACATAATTCTTAGTTGTCAGTGCCGAACCTCGTCCTGATAACTAATAATACTATAGTGCAAAAACTGAAAATGCTTATTCATGTCATAATAATCATATGGTGTAAAAACTCAAAATCTATAAATTAATAATAAATACAACAATAAAATCTAAAATAAATAAAATAAAAAAACACAAAATAATACAATATAAAATAAAAATTCAAAATAATAAATTCCAAAGTAGATAAAATAAAAATACAAAATTTTAAATTTTATCTTTCAAATCTTTTTAAAAGTGAATAAATCTCTAAAGAATCAATAAATAACGCGAAAATATAAAATTAGTAAATTTAAAATTTCAAAATAATATAAATAAAATGAAAAGTGAAAAATTTTAATTTCAAATCTTTCAAGTATATTTAAAAGTGAAGATTATGGGAATTCCATATAAATTGGAAATTTCATGAAGTATATTTCAAAAACTGAAAATCTATAATGAATAAATAAATGCGAAAATATAAAAAGAATTAATTAAAAATGCAAAAATCTATAAAAATTAGAAATTTGAAATGGAGACGCCGCATTAAATTTAGGATGGGTTGTTCACTAATGCTTTAATATATATATAGATAATAAATCATGAAACCATAATTTTATTGTTCTGCCTATATTGCTCTTTTAGGTGATAATTCATTATCTTTATAAAAATATATATTATGGGTTTAACTTTATATTCCAAAAAGACTAATGTTGAAAATTAAATAATATACACAAGAAAATAAGTACTCCATTAATAAAAAAATTCAATCTATTATTTTGTGTACATAAATTAATATTATGATAATTTATCCTTTTTTTGTATGATAATTTATCATTTATATATGTTTTTATTAGTCAACATATTTTTCGGCGATTAAGAATGAGTTACAAAGGTGAAAGTTTTAATATACTTAATTATTTTAATTATACAAATTATTTTTATAATTGGGAGGGTTGGTAATCTTAATAAATTAATTTTTCTATTTATGGTTTATTTGCATAAAAAATTGAATTTATACTTTGGTATGTATTATGATAAAAAAATTAGAAATTTGTTTCTTCTATTATTTTGAAAAAAAAATGATAATAGAAATTATATATTATTAAAAAAATATTTTGTTCATAAATATACTAAAATAATATCTTCTATCATTTTAAATTAATCAAGGTAATATTAGTTAATAGAAAGGAGCTGATAGCGAACAATTCTTTACAACGTGGGCCTTTCCGCTAGACGAATGGGGCCTCTTATTAAGGCAGATTGTGCTGGCACTTGGTTCCCTCGGGCCCATTGATTTCGTTTTTCTGATTTTTTTTCCCATACTTTATATGCCGTTAAGCAAAAAAAAAAAAAAAAAACTAACACCCGTGCGCGTAGCGCGGGCGAAAAATCTAGTTTTAATAATAGAAGCTAGATTCAAGACGTCCACCCAGACTCAACTTGTAAGGCTCTAGACTTTTTTTTTTTTTTTTTTTGCTTCAATTATTTTCATAATAATCCGGAGTGAATCCCTATACAATGACGACTTGATCATTCCAAAGATTTGAGCATCTTGATTTAAACCTCCAAAAATTATAAAATATAATTTTAACCCCAAATTTAAGTATGGAATTAAAATTAATTTCACCTTTCTTCTTTTCCTTTTTAATAATTTCTTTTCTTGGCATGCTTCCTGATGTCCATTGGAGATATTCCATTATCCATCATCGAAGTTATCGACACCACTCTTGATTGCTTTAACGATGAGTCACACGCATAAATGTGAAGACTGTTTAAATGATCACGAGCTTGGAAAAGGGGCAACGTTGGTGTACTTGGGGGCTGTCACGAAGATGTTGTCAACATGTTTTAGTTTGCCAAAGAATTGTAGTGGAGATACTTCTTCTTCTTCTTGTAACCTCTTAATCCTTGAAGTTTTGCTCTCCCATGCTGTAAATGAAAATATTGAAGCAATAAAGAGTACTTTTATTTTCGTCTTTAATGTTAGCTTCAAACTTTTTTTTTTGATCTTCAATCTTAAATCACTTGCATCATATAACTTTGATGAAGTAATTAATTTTCCAAAAACAATGTGATATTTTTTTTTTTTGAATTTGCGGCTGCACTTGGGATTTGACCAAGTTGCATACGTATCCTTTTGAGGGAATCAAACCAAATCGTAGTTCATGTGATGAATTTTTGTACATCACATTTTGTTTTGCCTATTTTTTTTATTTATACTCTTGCAGGCTAAGAGTAACGTGCAGTTTAAGCTCGTGCGTCAAGGAGCATGTTCTTGAGTTTATTCCAAGACTTCGCGACGATCATGCTTACCACCCTTTATGTTGATGGCTCGTCGTATGAACTTTAGTCCGTTGCCCCCAGTCATCTTCTGTTGGGAGTTTGGACTTTGCTGAAGATGCGTTTGGTCTTCAGGATCATGTTTTAGGCATTTTTTCTTGATGTTTTATATCAAGGGCCTCGATTTGATGATAATCCATGCAAGGTACATTTGACATGGGTCATGAAAAACTTTGTGATGAACTTTCGGTATCCTTGAAGATGATTTGACTCTCCAGGAATACGTTTCATTGCTTCAATAGGTGCTTTTGAGCTTATTCTTGTTGAAGGCATGAAATTTTGAAGAACTTCGAGAGGGGCTTTTGAGCTTGATCCTCTTTGAAGGCTTCGAAGACTTGATGGTTTGAAGGACCTCGAGGGGCTTCGAGCTTGATCCTCGTGAAGGCTTGAAGACTTGAAGATTTGAAGGACTTCGAGAGGGGCTTTTGAGCTTGATCATCTTGAAACTTTGAAGATTTGAAATTTTAAAGGACTTCGAGAGGGACGTCGAGCTTGATCCTCATGAACGCTTGGCACTTGAAGATTTGAAGGACTTCTAGCGGGGCTCTGAGCTTCATCCTCATGAAGGCTTAAAGACTTGTAGACTTGAAGAACTTCGGGAGGGGCTTTGAGCTTGATCCTCGCGTGGCTTGGAGACTTGAAGATTTGAAAGACTTCAGGAGGGGCTTTGAGCTTGATCTCGCAAAGGCTTGGAGACTTGAAAATTTGAAAGACTTCAGGAGGGGCTTTGAGCTTGATCCTCGCGAAGGCTTGAAAACTTTGAAGATTTGAAGGACTTCATGAGGGGCTTTGAGCTTGATCCTCGCGAAAGCTTGGAGACTTGAAGATTTGAAGGACTTCATGAGGGGCTTTGAGCTTGATCCTCGTGAAGGGATTGAAGACTTGAAGTTGCTTTAAGTAATGTTTTTGAAGGCTTCATGAGGGGCTTTTGAGCTTTTTCCTCTTGAAGTTGTTTGAATCTTCAATGATGCACTGGGTTGAGTTTTCCTCCAATTCTGGTTCGAAGTCTCCAATTTGCTGAAGATCCATTGATGCGAGGCTCAATTCCATATCATGAGCACGGTTAGCCAGTTCTTCAAATGTTTGAGGCCGAATACCTTGCAGAATGTACAAGAGATCCCAATGCATGCCTTGAATGCACATCTCTATGGCCGATGCTTCAGATAGGTGATCTTTGCAGTTGAGACTTAGACTTCTCCAACGGTTGATGAGGTCGATCACTGGTTCACCTTGTGACTGACACGCGTTCGTGAGCTCTATCATGCTAACGGTGCGCCTTGTATTGTAAAAGCGGTTTAGGAACTCCTGTTCAAGTTGCCCCCAACTGTCGATGTTGCCAGGCTCTAAGTCTGTGTACCAATCAAATGCATTTCCTTTAAGTGACCGTACAAACTGCTTGACGAGTTGATCATCGTATGTCCCTGCGTCGTTGCAAGTTTCTACGAAGTGGGCAACGTGCTACTTGGGATTTCCTTTGCCGTCAAATTGTTGAAACTTGGGCGGTTGGTAGCCGATCGACATCTTCACTGCATCGATTCGAGCAGTGTAGGGCTTGGAATACTTCAATGATGATCTTGAGCTTTTTGGGACATCTTTCTTCAGAGTTTCGGCAATGAATTCCTTCAACTGGTCCACGTGGATGAAGCCTTCCGCAGTGGCTTGGGCATCAACATCTACTGTTTCCTTTTCCAAGGGACCTTGTTGGGGTGTCTCCATGTCCTCGTGGACTTCTTTCGGTTGATTGCTGACTTGATCTCCATTGGACCCTTCAAGTATATTCATGACTTTGTCTAAACGAGTATCTCGAATCTCAGCGTGCTTGGCAAGCATCTCGACCATCTTCGTTAAGTTGGCAATTTGTTCTTCCAAATTGGTTGCATCCACCATCATCACGTCAACATGGGGGAGACTTGAAGTATAGTCCAGATCTTCCCCTAGGCTTGAAGGAGACGAAGTGGATCTTGAATCTTCAGAGCGTTGTGGAAGAACCAGATCAACATCCTTCATGACCGCAACATCTTCGATGGTCTTTTTCATATTCCTTGCGGTGACACTGGGAGTAGCAGTAACACCGGATGTGGAGGGGTTGTTCTTTGAGACGTTCTTAATGTGCTTCAAAGCCATAGATGATCTTGAAAGGTAGAAGGGTCCTACTGGGCGTGCCAAAATCTGTAGAACGGAAAATTTGATAGACAAACAACTGCAAATAATTTTATTAATTCACAATTAAAATGTCTATACAATTGGATTTAAAACATGAAGAACATAATCAAATGATTGTGGTTCAACTTCTATTGCTCATTTGATTCCTCCAACGTTGAAGACTTGGAAGTGTATTTGATACTTCCTCTCCGGCTCCTTGGAATTTTTGCAGCGTTTTGTTGCTGTAGATCTCAAGTGTTTGAGCCTTGAGAATGAGTAGGGTATGGAGACGTCTCCATTTGTGAAGAGAATGCCTCTATTTATAGAGAAAAATATAGTAATTGTGGGCCAATCCAAGTACATGGCCCTTTCATTTGGGCTTGCTTACATTGGCCAATCCAAATACGTGGGTCTTTCATATGAGCTTGTTCACATGGGCCGATCCAAGTACTTGGGCCTTTAATCTGGGCTTGTTCACATTGGGCGATCTTTATGGCCTGGGCTTGTTTCAAGTGTCCATTGAGTCGTGTCGCATGTGGGCCTTTTATTTGGGCTTGTCCACAATGGCCCAATATAAATCCATTCGACTTGATGGATCCAAGTAGCAAAAATTAATAACTATTTTAAGCACTTTATTTATTTAAAATGCTTAAAAATAATTAAAATTAATATTTAAAAACACATGTCGCATTTTCAGTAGCGAAAAAAATTTACGTGTTTACAATTACATCCAAACATATACTATAAAAGAATTTTAACTTAATTTTGAAATAGGCTTAATTAGGTTTTTACAAGGCTTAAAAACTGGCCTATTTAAATAAATAGGCCAGGCTTAAGCCTATAAGATAGGCCTATCAAATGCAATAGGCCAGGCTCGGACCTTAAAAAATCGACGCAGGCCTAGGCCGTTCAAGCCAAAGCCTAGCCCAGCCTAGCCTATTTCCATCCCTAGCTGCTGTACAACTAAGTAACAAACCAATCATCTTTTTGGTTATTTTTTTGGTAAACATTGACACGTACGTGTCGGCAAAGGCGTGTGGGAGTCCAAGTCACACAAATTATAAAGAGGATAAAGGGGAGGGATAGGAGCCGGGTGGGAATCGAATCTCCAACCTATGGTTGGAAGGTAGGTGTTTGGCTCGGGTGTAGCCAAGGACCTTTTTCTCCTCAAGGGAGGCTATCGGAAAAGGATCAAACCGATTACGGGTTCGGATTAACAATAATGCGCCCACAATTGAATGAATTTTCCTTGAATTGATAAACAATAACACGATACAACGGAGAATCTGCCTGTTGTTAAGAAACAACGGCGGAATTCACCAAAAACAGAGAACCAAACTACCAGCTGCTAAGGAGCAACGGTGGATTTGGAAATGGTAACCGCTACAAACTAATCTAGATTCTAAGGAAAGCTGTAAAGGAAAGCTGTAAAGAAAGCAGTAAAGATAACAAGGAATTAAAATTGATAAAAGTAATTTGGGGGTTGGATTGATCTCTCTGATTTTGAGTGCGTCGACCCCTATTTATAGCCGGAGCTGGAATAACCGCTCTCAAGGCTAACTCCTCTGAGCCGAACTCTTTCTCTCTTCCATTCGGTTGTTTAGGTTTCGGCTGTTTCTTCCTATTTCGGCCGAAATCTTCATCAGCTTCGATTTCCTTCCTTCGGTTTACTATGTGCTTTCGGCCTTACCAATCTTGAGCCCATCTTCTTTTTGGACTTCCTCTTTCTTCCGGCCCATGTCTTATGGCCCAGTAGCTCTTTCGCGGCCCATTATTCCATATGGCCCCAACAGATGCCCTCCTTACTTGGGCGAATTGCTTCCATGCGAAAGAGCCCAAGTAACCTCCCTTTCTTCTTCCTTTTGGCGGTTATTTTCTTCTTCTCGAGGATGCTCTTCATCATTCCCCTATTTACATAGCCCACCACGTACTCGGAGTGAACTGCCTTTCCAACTTCTCCTCTCTCTCTCTCTCTTTCCACTTTCTCCGATGGAAAATCCTTCTGCCCCTGTTACTGCTCTTTCTGCTGATCTTCTCAGAATTGAGAACTCTTTTGCTTCTCACTCCGCAGTTCGCCTCTTGCCTGAGGGCTTCTATTCCTTAGGTCCGTTGGGCATTCCTGAAGATATCGATGAATGTACTGCTCGGATCTTTGATAATCGTTCCGTTCTTCTATATGAGCCTTGTTTTTCTTCCAAGCTTTTCCCTTCATCTTTCGCTAATTGGTCTTCGCCCTCTCCTGATTATGTGGCGTGGTATCATCACCTCGAACCCCACTGTCGTGACTCTTGGCACAAGTCATATGTCTACCGTATGATTTCTCTTAGTACCTTGCCACTTCCCACAGATCTTCGCCCTATTCAGGCCCTTCTTTGCTTCTGGAATCCTTCTGTGAACTGTTTTTGTTTCCCTTGGGGGATGATGACTCCTACCATTCAGGACGTGAAACTTCTCCTTGGCCTCTCTGTTCGTGGGGATAACCTCGCCATTATGTCGTTGCCCAAGGAGAAAAATACTGGCTTTTCCTCTGGCGATTCCTTTGCTAATTGGATCGTTTCCCATCAGAGTGATCCTATTTCGCCTGCTCCACACCCTTCAGAGCCTCTTGCGTTTATGATGTATTTCCTTACGAAATTCTTCTGGTGCGTTCCTTCCAAGGGTGTTCTCCTCGAAACACACTCTTTTGCTTCGGCACTTCTTAATCATGTGACCCTGCCTTCAGCCGATTTCTTCCTCGCTCATCTGTATGCGGGTATTTCGGCTACTGTGTCGGGTTGGGAAAAAGGTTCGTCTGATAAAGCCCGTGGCCCGTTATGGTTCCTTTACTTGTGGTTAGTTTGGCACTTTCGCGACATTTCCCAATTTCCTCCCCATGATATTCGTCCTAACCATTTTATCGCTCCTGATCTTCTTAGAGCACCCCTTCCTCCTTTGTCGATCCCTCACTGGATCAACTATTTCCTGGGTCGTACTGCCGAACAAGCCTTTTCTCATTATCACTACCGGAAAGCTGACTTTGCTTGGGTCAAGAATATTGTTACTTCCCCTTTCGGGACTCCTCTTCCTTTGGCTTTTGCTCAAATATGGAACAGGTGTATATTACCCCGCCCGATCTTCAATGGTTCCACATTTGTTTCTGCCAAGTCTGCTATTCCTTTTGAAGTTTACAATCCCCATCTGTTTAGCCGCCAATTCGGCTTTGGTCAAGACTTAGTGAAGGCCCTCAGAGCCGGTAGACGCCTCTCTGCTTCTACCAGTCGTCAGCAATGCTCCCTCTATCACAAACGTTTGATCTCCTTCAAGGTTTGGAAGTTTGCTGTTCGTCCAGGGTCCGTTACCTCCCGTTTCCAGTCTTGGTGGAACGGTGTTGCTGGTGTCTTTTTTAGTGCCAACCTTGATTCGGTTCTGCGGGGGGGTGGTTTTTCTCCTATTCTGGCATTCTCTACTGTCCCTTCATCATCTCCGGGTTCCGCTCCTCAGCGCATTCTCGGTTCGTCCTCCGCTTCTCGCCCAGGTATGTTTCTTTTCTTTTCCTCTCTTCTTCGGTCGTTGCTCGTTCCTTTTCCTTTATGTCTCACTTATCCGATTTCTTCAGATGTTCCTTGCTCCTCTACTTCAGAACCTGGTCGAAAAAGGCCCGCTTCGCCTTCGGCCTCTCTCGTCGACTTTCTCCCTCCTACTCAGACCAGGAGGCGTTCATCTCACTCACCGCTTGGCAGAATCCCTCCCTCCCTTTTTGCGGTTCGTTACACTATTTTTTTCCTTTTCCAGGCTCCTTTCCTTCGACTAATTCCTTTTTCTTATCCTTGTCAGGTCCCACCTATTTTGCCACAACCCGATGTTCAACCACTTCCCACTGTGGTATCGGCTCCTCCGGTAGCCGAATTTCGCACATCGGCCAGTACCAGTAATTTGGCTGGTCCCGCTAGTTCTTCTGCTGTTACCCCTCGGGGTTTGATTGCGAGCTCTACTTCGGCCGACCCTTCCGTTCCTCTTTCGGTCGATCGTCCTCAGCCTATTACGGATTCTGCCACACCTTCATCCTTAGTTGTTCCGACACCGTCTGGCCCCCTACCTAGTGGTATGGCTGCTGATGAAACCCCTGCCGATCATGTCCCTTTATCGCCATTTCCTGATCGGCATGTCTTGGACGATTTCTTTTCTCCCGCGTCTCTGGTCTCTCGTCCGTCGGATCTTTCCACTCACCTTGGTGATTGTCTGGCCAGGCTATGCAATCTAATCGGCCGACAATCTGACGTGGAATTCGTCAACCCTAAACCGATCCTTATTCTCTTGTCCCATCTTGAGCAGCAATTTCATGACGAGATGGTATCTCTGAATCTGAATGGTACTCTTCAAATGATTACGAAGTCTGTCCTCTCAATGGATCAGGAACTCCTGGCTCACTTAAAAATGCGACATAAGCTTGCCGCCGAACGTGAGGCTGCAGCTTCTTCACGAGCCATCTTTGACAATTATTCTGCAGAGTATCGGGCTCAAATGAGTAAGCTGTCTGAAGTGGAATCTCAGGAGCTTAAACAGTCCGAGGATCTTGCTTTGATTCGGGCTGAGATAGCCAAGCTCCAGAGACAAGAGAAGGATTTGGAATTAACTTTGGCTCACACTAAGCGAAAATCGGCCGATCTGAAACAATCGATCAAAATTCTTCGTCAATCGGCCGAAGCTCCTAGGGCCAAGATCTTGGATTCTCAGGAGGATGCTTCTTATTTGGCCATGCGGATCAGTTTCAACGATTACATTATTGGTACCTTTCAAGAAAAATGGGCCGAAACCCAGTCCTTAGTTGGTCAACTGGATTCGGCCATCAAGAGCCTTGGTGGGCACAGTGTTGTTCACGTCCTTTCTCCACATGTCTTGTTTCCTTTGGACCCCTCCGAAATAGAGTCCTCCCCTTCGGGCGATAACCCACCTTTGCCGATCATTCCTTCAGGTACCCTGCTTCCTTCCATTTCATGTCGTGATTTTTCTTTTATGCTCTCTGACTTATTATTCCCTTTTCCTTCTTTTCTTCTAGGGAAAACTGGTGCTTCCTGTGGTGCTGGTTCATTGACCGCTCACCTCCCTCCTGATGAAACTGCTGGTCCTCCTCCCTCGGCAAGTCCGAATCTGATGACATCTTCGGCCAATCCTACTACCGCCACCTCGCGAGGCTTGGATGATGCTGTTCCTTCTGACGCCCAGGAAGACCACTAATTTGTCTTTGCATATCAGTTCTGTGTTTTGACTTGTCCTTTGTTAAGTGTAAATTTCGGTCACTCTTTCCTTTCTTGACAGCTGTAATCGGCCTTTTTTAGACTATGTTGGCCGATACATTGTACTTGGATTCATATCTTTTGTATCTTTTGTAATGCGATTCGTATCCCGTTAATTCCATTGTTTTCGGTCTCCTTTATTGCTGATTTCTGAATATTAGCAGCTTTTTCCGGGAATCAGCTGTAACGTTTTCCCATAAATAACATTTACTATTGACCGTTTCTTCCGCCAAGCACTTATCTCTTTCTATAAATACCCGGCATTGTTGACACTTATCCATCACTTCCCTTTTTCTTTTTTCTATAGCAATATGGATCTCCCTTCTCCCTTGTTCAACTTCCTGTCTCCAGTTCCCCCATGGCCTCCGGCAAGTATTCTTGTGCAAGGATTTCCAGACGTGATACGAAAATCTTTTGCTTATGCAACACGAGTTCAACTAATGCCCTTTTCGCCATGTTCGTATGGGCGAGGATCTTTATATATTATTCCAAATGCAGGTCTCGACGGGTATGCTGATGTGCCCCCTTTTCTACTTTGCGGTTGCATATCCTGTCGGACCTTTTCTAATGGGGGGAATAACTACCCCTAGTTATTCCTCCCTCCTTTCCCCCTTCCACCGCTTTTGGGTGACTGCCTCGCTGCACTCCCCCTTCTTCTGTCTGAGGTCGTGCGGCGGCTGTACCCGAGTTTGACTTCTACCTCTGGGACGTTGTACTTTTCGTTCTATCGTATCCTAGAGTAGAAGTCCGGTGGTAGGACTTAAATCGGCAATACTGTTCTGGGGCAAGCAACTGTGCCCCGCTTCTGTGTTGCCGATAGTTTTAGCGGCATTTCTTACAAGGTTGAGTGTCTTTCAAGGACCTTTCCCTTGTATATGCCTGCTTAGTATAGGACGTTTCCCTTGTATATTGTAATTTCGGGCTATCGACGCCGCTTTCGGCCGAAGTAGCACCTTCTTTGTACTTATTCGTTCATGCAATAAAATCTTTACTTTTTCGCATCGCTTAATGTTTGATCCCATACTGATGGATAATATTTCTTCATGTATCTTGCATTAACTGGATTTGACATCTGCTCACCATTTTCGTCCACCAAAACGTACGCTCCATTTGGTAATCTCGTATGAACTATAAATGGTCCCTCCCAATTGGGACTCCACTTACCTAATCGGCCATCCTTCTGCTTAGGCGGCCATATAACTTTCCAAACTAAGTCTCCAACTTCAAATCGCTTGAGACGAATTCGCTTATTGTACCAATCGGCCACAATATCTTTATTTTTCTGCAAATTCTCAAAGGCCTGCACCCGATTGGCATTTATCTCCAATAACTCATCTTTCATCGCACGATCATATTGTTCGGCTGACATTGAATCCGCCTGACTTGTTCTCAAAGTCGGCACTGTTATTTTGGCTGGCAATACTGCATCCATTCCATAAGTCAGCCGAAATGGTGTGAACCCAGTAGCTGAAGTTTTAGCATTTCGATAGGCCCACAGTGCTTCAGATAACTTTTCGTGCCATTTTCTTGGTTGATCTTCAATCATTTTCTTTATGATTCCTATTAGCTGTTTGTTTGTGGCCTCTGCTTGTCCATTTCCTTGCGGGTAATATGGTGACGAATGCACAATTTTTATCCCGTACTCGACTGCAAAGGCCTTGACCTTTTCTCCCACAAATACAGTTCCTCTATCTGTTAGAATCGTCTGTGGGATCCCGAATCTATAGATCAACTGTCTCTTAATGAACTCAATCACCTCCTCTTGTGAAATGCTGACATACGCCTGAGCTTCGGCCCATTTTGTGAAGTAATCTGTTGCCACTAGCACGAACTCATGTCTTTTCGACGAAGAGGGATGAACTTTTCCTATGATGTCCATGGCCCACCCTCTGAATGGCCATGGTTTGATCATTATATGTAATTCTTCGGCCGGTAACTTCTGAATCGGCCCATGCTTTTGACATTCGGTGCATCCTCTTGCATATTTTTCACAATCAGGACCCATATTCGGCCAATAATATCCCAGCCGAATAATACTCCACTTCATCGCCTTTCCTGCCCGATGCGCACCACATATTCCTTCATGAACCTCTCCCATTACCCTTCTAGCGTCTTCTTCTCCGACGCATCTGAGCAATATTCCATCAATAGCACGCTTGAATAATAATCCTCCTATTATGACGTAGTCCATCGCTTTCCGTTTTTTCGGCTGGATTAGCCTCCGAAGGATCTTCTAATATCTGTGCTATCTTTTTTATCCATTCTGCCTTCTCTGTTTCGGCCAAACGCACTTCTACATTTCCTGCTATCGGCATTAACCGATATTTAGCCGCATGTTGAGCCAATTCATTGGCTACTTCGTTCTTTTCTCTCGGGATGTATTCAATGTACACCTCATCAAATTCCTCTAACAAAGTAACCGCTTCTTCATATAACCTAATCAACTGAGAACTCTTAACCGAAAAATCGCCTAATAATTGCTGAACAACTACTTGCGAGTCTCCTTTGACAATGATTGCTCTAACTCCTTCTTCTATCAACCGTTGTAATCCCGAAATTAACGCTTTATATTCGGCTTGGTTGTTCGTATATGACTCTGGCAGTTGCACGAAATATTTGTATATCTTGCCCTCCGGTGTTTGTAGGGTAAACCCTGCTCCAACTCCTGAAGCGGCTTTAGAACCATCAAATGTCATTACCCATGGTTGCAAGTATACAATTCCTATCTCACCAACTTCTTTCGGCCGATCCTGACGATCGATGTCATCGATTATCGGGTGCATCACATGATCAGCCAGAAAATCGGCTACAATCTGTCCTTTCATAGCCCTTAAAGGTTGATATCTCAAATCGTATGCATTTAATTTCATGGCCCATTTGGCCATTCTTCGGCTACTGACCGGATCATTCATCATAATCTTAACTATGTCAACCGAAGCTACCACTATCACTTGCCTTGGTTGAATATAATATTCTAATTTCTGGCATGCATGATAAAGGCTTAAACATAGTTTATGAATCGGCGAGTACCTTACTTCGGCGTCCCTTAGGATTCGGCTAAGATAGTAAATCGCCCGATCCCTTCCTTCATCGTCTTCTTGCGCCAGTAATGCTCCAATAGATTCTTCGGCCGCTGCTATATATAACTTCAGTGGCCGTCCTAAAATTGGAGGAACCAACACAGGTGGATTCATCAAATCCTGCTTCAATTGTTCGAAGGCCTTTTGTTGGTCGATTCCCCATTTGAACTCCTCTTCCTTCTTTAACCTCAATAAATCGGTTAATGGTTTCGACTTTCCAGCCGCATTTGCTAAGAATCGTCTCAGAAAACCGATTTTTCCAAGAAACTTCTGTAGACTCTTCTTATCATGTGGAGGTTTGGCTTCTTGGATAGCCCTGGTTTTGTTCGCATCAACTTCTATTCCTTTGTTATGTACCAGGAACCCGAGAAAATTTCCTGCCTGTACTCCGAAAGCACACTTAGCTGGATTCATCTTGACTCCATGCAGCCTCATCCTCATGAACACCTTCCGCAAATCGTTCAAGTGGCTTTCGATATCTTTGGATCGAACCATGACGTCATCAATATAGACTTCAACACAATCCCCTATGAGGTCATGGAAAACATAGTTCATGGCTCTCTGGTATGTAGCTCCTGCATTCTTCAGTCCGAATGGCATCACCACCCATTCATATATCCCTATGGCGCCAGGGCATCGAAATGCAGTCTTGTGAATGTCTTCTTCGGCCATAAAAATTTGGTTGTATCCTGAATATCCATCCATGAAAGACAGCATCCCCTGTTTGGCGGCCGAATCAATCAACAAGTCAACAATAGGCATCATATACTCATCTTTTGGAGTGGCTATATTAAGATTCCTGAAATCAATGCAAACTCTCAATTTTCCATTCTTCTTTATTACAGGAACGATATTTGATAGCCATTCTACATATTTAGCTGGCCTAACAAACCCGGCCGCTAACAATTTCTCTATTTCTTCTTTTATTTTTGGGACTATTTCGGGCGCTGCCCTCCTGGCCGGCTGTTTATGCGGCCTGAACCCTTCTTTAATAGGCAGTCTGTGCTCTAGAATCGACCGCTCCAATCCTGGCATCTCTGTATAGTCCCATGCGAAACAATCCTTGAATTCGACTAGAACCTCCTTGAATCGGCTTGTCATCTGCTGATCAAGATTCGCACTCAATGGAATCTCCCTCGGGTGTTCGTCTGTACCAACATTGACCATCTTCAAGGGGTCTTGAGCTTTGAAATCCGGCGTTCGCTTTGGAATTGCGTCTATTAAATCGCTCCACCCTGCTTTGTCGTCTAAAACTCCGAGTTCGGTCGATTCGAACTCGGTCGCTTGATTCGGTTGTGACTCCATCATTTACTTTCTTCTTCGACTGGCCGTTCATCGGCCTGGTATCTGATTTCAAACCCCAAATCTGTCCAATCACACTCGATCACCTGCGGGTACCGATCCCCTACCACTGCTAGGAATGGTTGAATCGGTTCTTCATATAACACCGCATCAATTCGTCCGGCTGAGCTGACTGGAAATGGAGGTTGATCTCCATCTACTTCTTCTACTGTGCCATCTTTCTTCCAGAACCATACTTTCTGGTGAAGCGTTGATGGCAAACATCGGGATGTATGAATCCAGCATCGGCCTAATAGGGCCGCATACGGAACTTCTGCATCCACCACAAAGAACATGGTCGGAATTGATATTGTTCCGACCGTTACATCCACCAATATACATCCTTCGGCCGCAGTTTGAGCCCCCACAAAACTCATTACCTTCATTCTCGTAGGGAGTAAATCTTCCTTCGAACGGCCTATCTTCGTTAGCGTGGATAGTGGCATGATATTAACTGTGGCTCCACCGTCGATAAACATTCTCCTGAGTGGTCTCCCATTGACCCAACCTTTAACGTATAAAGGCCTCACATGCTGGGACATTTGCGCAGTTGGAGGCAAAATCGTACCTGGTTGAGCTTCTGGAACGAATGCCTTATATCCTTCCTCAAAAGATTTCTCTATTTCGGCTTCCGGCCGAAATACCTCAAGTTTATCGAAACAAAAATCCACTATGGGCTCTTCATCACCATAGTATTCTCCATCCTTTTGACAGAAAACCACAGCTGGTTCGGAATCCGACCAGTACTCCTCTTTCTCTTCGGTGGTTACTGTCACCATATTCGCACTAGATCCGAAGTCGAACTTAAATTGCCCAACAGGGGGTGTATCACTATTTGGAATGATGGTTGTCTTTGGTTTCCATTCCCTGGTTCGGACTGGTCTAGGCTTCCATTCCTCTTTCGATTTCGGCTGCTTACTTTCAACTTTCGGCTGTACTACTTTTGGCCGAAATTCGGTTTTGTTCTTCAGCCGATCCTGTCCTTCTTTCGGCTTCCTCTCTTCTTTTGATTCGGACCTCAAACAAGCCGAAAATACCCTATTGAGTATTCGTCCTCCCGAGAACGAACAATCATCAGGGAAGTCCTCTTCCATATGCATCATATCATACTCCTCTTGCTCAGAAGCAGCAGCTGCTTTAAGCCGTTGCATTCTTCGTTTGAAAGTACGATATGATCCCTTTCCTTTTGGGACTTTCCTCTCCTCTGCCCTCCAAGCTGAATGGTCATGTCGGCGTTGATCGAAACGCCTTCTTTCTGGAGAGTTTCGGACCCATCGGCCTACCTGAGTATTTGCTGGTGGCCTTCTAAGCTTTTTCATTTCGGGGCTAGCTGCTTCTTCAGGGACTGTGATCTGTATCACAGTCTTTCCATTCTGCTTATCGGCTGTTAACTTCATCTCTGAGTCCCATCCGTTGGTTATGATTTTCAACGTTGGTCTCTCACTCTTATCTCCGACCTCGATCTCCTGATGTCTCTCCGATTGCTTGATCCACTCTTTCACCTCATAGTTCCCCAATCGGTCAAAAACATCTGTAACTTTCTCTTTTCCCTTCGGAGATCCTAGCCTTTTCCATACTCCTGACTTCTGAGCCGATGGCTGATCCCCAAGCCGATCGTGCACAGAGCTCTTGCTGGATGATGTTTGATCCCCCAATCGGTCATGCACCGATTTATTCTGGTTGGGCTGCACCATCACCATGTTGGCAGCTGGGAACGGATTCTTATCGACTGCCATAAGCCTTTCTGGGAACTTCAGCTTCCCATCATCAACATGTTTCTGAATCAGCTTCCTAAAATGCCCACAAATGGCCGTGGAATGAGTGGCTGATCCGTGAAACCTGCACCATCCGGCTTCCAACTGATCCTTGGTAGGCTGCGGATGGTTTCCTTTAAACTCTAGCAATCCGTTCTTCTGGCAACAATCAAATATTTCGTCTATTTGTGACAAGTCGAAAGAGTAAAACCTTTGAGATTCATCTCCTCATTCTTTCTCCTTGCCTCTGGCTGGCCGAAGTGCTGGACAAGTCATAGGCTTTTTTATGATTAACTCTGCCCTCGCGACTTTGGCTAATGCAGGAACGTCTTCCGCATTGTACTCTTCCTGAATTTCACATCTATCCAGAGATTCAGCAAATGAGGCAGCTGACTGGATAGGTTGTGACCTTCCGCTCTGACTTCGGCTTGATTTGAAAGCCGCTTGTTCCGCCAGATATGTCTCCATCCTTATCGCTTCAGTCGTCAATTCGGCTACCGTCCTCGGTCTTGTTACCATCAATCTGTCCTTGATGGCAAACTTCAGATTCTGCTTTAAGATTTGAATATATTCATGCTCAGGCAGCATTGTCTTCACCTGAGCCTTCACTGCATAAAATCTCTCAATGAATTCAGTAACCGACTCAGACGCCTTCTGCTTGGTTGACGTCAGATCAACTACCGAGACTTCCGGACTAGTATTATAGAATCGGTCATGGAATAACCGCTCCATTTCGGCCCAAGTATTGACCGATCCCGCTGGCAAGTTAATGTACCACTCGAATGCTGGGCCAGTTAATGACAAACTGAACAATATCAGCTTGTGAAAATCATTTTGCGCGATTCTGGTACATTGAGCTGTAAATCGGCCGATATGCTCGATGGTAGAGCGGCCGACTTCTCCAGAAAAAGTGTTAAAATCTGGAACCTTCGCCCCTCTAGGCAGTGGATACTGCTCCTCCATGTAATCTGGATAAGGTTTCCGATACATCGGCCTATTCTCCTGGCCGATGAGATTCCCAAACTGTGTGCGAATAATCTCAGCAATCAGCTCTCTGTCAACCAGTTGTGGTGGATTCTGCTGAAGTGGTGCGTATTGTTGTTGAACCACTGGAGCAGGCGGTTGAGCTACTGGTTGAGGCGGTTGATTCTGTTGCTGATCGTACCTCTGCTGCGGAGGAACAAAAGGCCGAGCTCCATGCCCTCCTGGCGGCCTAAAGGCCTGCTGCTGAAAATTGTGAGGATTTTGCGGTGGATTCTGTGCCACCGGAGCTTGCTGCGCTCCCATCGGATACATACTCCTTGCGATTTCGGCTCTAAACATGGCTGGCATCGCTGCCAGGATATTTCCTTCGATTTGGCGAACCGAGTTGGTAACCGCCGCCTCGACCATAAATTGAACCTGATCTCGGAATCGCGGGGTTAAATCATCATTTGAAAACTCCTGATTATGGAAATGTGATGGTCCGGGGAACCCTGGGGGGAATTCTCCGGCTTCTGGTGCGCGCTCTTCCTGAATCGGCGGCAAATCAGTCCTCGCCGCCGTGTTTGCTGCTGGAGTTGCTTGTTCAAACGCCATTTTGCGTCCCACTGGGCGTGCCACTGTTTGGCTCGGGTGTAGCCAAGGACCTTTTTCTCCTCAAGGGAGGCTATCGGAAAAGGATCAAACCGATTACGGGTTCGGATTAACAATAATGCGCCCACAATTGAATGAATTTTCCTTGAATTGATAAACAATAACACGATACAACGGAGAATCTGCCTGTTGTTAAGAAACAACGGCGGAATTCACCAAAAACAGAGAACCAAACTACCAGCTGCTAAGGAGCAACGGTGGATTTGGAAATGGTAACCGCTACAAACTAATCTAGATTCTAAGGAAAGCTGTAAAGGAAAGCTGTAAAGAAAGCAGTAAAGATAACAAGGAATTAAAATTGATAAAAGTAATTTGGGGGTTGGATTGATCTCTCTGATTTTGAGTGCGTCGACCCCTATTTATAGCCGGAGCTGGAATAACCGCTCTCCGGCTAACTCCTCTGAGCCGAACTCTTTCTCTCTTCCATTCGGTTGTTTAGGTTTCGGCTGTTTCTTCCTATTTCGGCCGAAATCTTCATCAGCTTCGATTTCCTTCCTTCGGTTTACTATGTGCTTTCGGCCTTACCAATCTTGAGCCCATCTTCTTTTTGGACTTCCTCTTTCTTCCGGCCCATGTCTTATGGCCCAGTAGCTCTTTCGCGGCCCATTATTCCATATGGCCCCAACAGTAGGGAACATGACCACTTGGGCCAAGTCTCATTCCCATCTTTTTGGTTCTTGAAATAAGAGGGTTATTTTATTTTATTTTTAAATTACTTTATCCAAGCAAAGGGACAAATTGAAGACATCATGGTGAAGATTGAAACAAGAAAAGGAAGACAGAAAGAGGTTTGCCACCTTTTTTTGTGTGGCTGAATCTGAATGCTGAGTGGTGACGATGCTATTTAAAGCAATCACAACTATTAGACCAACTTTATCCATGACCATTTATACCCCAACCCCAACCTCCATGTCATTACTTGAAAAAAAAAAAAATGTAAAATGGGAAATGGTCTCATGCAAGGGGTCGACCAAAAAAAAAATAGAGACCACTTGGTCTCTCATCTTTTGGCCAATGGGAATGGGACATTTGTCTCATTCTCATTGGTCAACTAAAATTTTAATCAAATGCTATTAAAATCATTATATCTTTTATATTTTAAAATAAAAATAAATAAAAATATACCATATTTTATAATTTTTCATTATCTACAAATAGAGATCACTCTTGCTATATTTTTGTTAAATACAAAATATATCAATTTTGATATATTTAACCCATTTTAAAATTTATATAAAATGAAAATAAATAAAAAAAAATAGATTAATATTTTAGATTTTTATTCTTTATAAATAAGATAAATATTTTATATTTTTGATAATTTTTTTAAAATATTTCAACATAATTTAAAATTATATAAATTAAAATAATTATATATATAATATGGTGGTTGGATGGTTGGGTGGTTATTGATAAAGAATGTAAAATTGGGGTGGTTGGGTTGGGATGAATATTGATGAGTTGGAGGAGAGAGAAATTAATTAAATAATGAGATGGTTGGATGGTTGGGTGGTTGGGATGGTCATGGTTATTGCTAGTCTTATTCACAAGAAAATGGTGTCTCTTCCAACTTATCTTAGTGGGCCCAACCCAAGGGTCCACAATAGCCAGGCTACAGGGCCCATTATACAGCCCAACCCATTTAATAAGAATGCAGAAATCAGAATCGCCACATGTCCACATGTCCTTTTTAAGGAAATCCGACAATCGAGCAACGGTCATAACTAACTATTGAAATCAAACCTGGAAAATTTCATGTCATTTCCGCGACAACGAAGCTGTGCCCACAAAAACCAAACAGCATCTCCCTCAATTCCAGCACTATAAAATTCCCAATTCATTGCAGACACCAATTCCATCAAGCCAAGGAATAAAAACCCTAATAATAAAGACTCAGTTTTTAATCCCAATAAAAAGCAACCCGTCCCCGTTGCCTGCCCAGCCTCTGCTGATCACTCAATCTCCAATTACCCAAACCATGGGAGGCTGTGCAAGCAAACCTAAGGACCTCGACCTCGATTTAGCCCCCGCCCCCGCTCCTGTTGCAGAAAAACCAGCCCCCGTCGTCGATGTAGTGGAAAAAATCGAAGCTCCTGAGGAAACGAAACAAGTGACTGAGGAAAAAAAGGAGGAGCCTTTGATCGATTTATCTGAAGCCCACGTGGCGGCGCCCAAGGAGGAGGCTAAAGAAGTGGTGCCTCTTCCAGATCTGGTGGCGCCGGAGGCCAAGGAGACGGCGGTGGCTCTTCCGGCTGCTCCGGAGGAAGCTAAAGAAGTGGTGGCTGTTCCAGCTGCTCCGGTGGCGCCCAAGGAGGAAGTTAAGGAACCGGTGGCGGAGGAGAAAACAGTGGTGGCTGCACCGGAGGAGGCTGCAGCGGCGGCGGTGGTGGCTGAGAAGACAGTTGCGGCTGCTTGAATGATTGGATTAATTAATTGATTGTAGTAATGGCATTTGACGTTTGATTCAAAATCGGGTCTTGCTGTTATGTTAGATGATCCATCATCAGAAATTAATTAATGTGATCTTGAATTTCGTGAAATGGAAATTTGAATTTTGATGTATGTAGCATCATTTATCATATGGTTATTATATTTATTCACTCACTTATATTAAACAAAAACAAAGTACTTGAACTATTTTTTTTTGGAGGAGCCATTGAAGGCCTGGAAAGGGGTGGTGGGAGCCCATGCCACACAATTACAAAGGGGAATTAAAGGGAGGGATAGGGGGCCGGTGGGAATCGAACCTCCAACCTTCCATTGGAAGTCAAGGGACTTAACCGCTTGGGCTAAGTCCTCATCCCCTTGAACTATTTAATTCTGCATCATTCACAAATGAAACAACTAATTATTTTTTTAGCATTGACACTAATATCTTGCCAAAAGTGTGTGGTAGTCTAATCCGCACAAATAACAAATAGGGATAAAGGGGAATGGATGAGGGGCCGAGTGATAATCGAACCTCCAACCATAAGGTAAGATTGGAAGTCAAAGGACAAGACCGCTAGGCTAAGTACCCATTCCCTAAAACAATTATTGATATACATTTTAAAAAGTATCCACATATAATATATAAGAACAATCTACATAACAAATCATTAAATACTAAGGGCCCGTTTGGATTGTCTTTTGGAAAAAGTAGAAGCCAAAGGTAGAAGCAGAAGCAGAAGCAGAAGTGAAAGCCAAAAACAAAAGCATGTAACTTTTGTATTTGAATGGAATGTTTAAAAAAATAGTTTTTTTTTTTTTTTCAAAAACGTGTTTGGATATGTAAAGATGAAAAGTGCTTGTGCAATGTTATAATTACCAAAAAGTACATGCTATTTATGAGAATAATACATGTTTATAATGTAATTTAAATATATTAGTGGGGGCATTTAAGACTTTACACGCATTACTATGTGCTTTTAGCTTCTGCTTTTCGAGCAGTCCCTGCTTCTCCTAGACGTACTTTTACAGCTTTTCGATGTGCTTTGGTTTTTTCTAAAAAGCCAAAACAAACACTATTTCTCGTCAAAAATACTTTTGGTAGAAGTAAAAGCCAAAAATACCTAAAAAAAGCCATTCTAAACGCCCATAAATACATAATCAAAGTTACATAATTTATCTTATTCATCTAAAAAAAAAGTTACATAATTTATCCAAAAAAAATTTGCTATCCACATCATCATATACATATCCAAAAAAAAATATTGTAATTTTTATGGTTTGAGCTCCATACACATTTGTCGACACATAAGTGTCAATATTTACCAAAAAAGTTTTAATATGAATATTTAATTTTTATCACAAAGTGTAATTTTAATAAACTACTATATAATATATATGAAGGGAAAAAAGATACATTATCTATAAATAGACACACACATTATATTATTAATATTATAATATTATATATTATATCATAGAAAATATAAAATATTTACAATTAACATATTATTTCGATGGGCTTTTAATATTTAATTATTTTAATTATTTATATATATAAATATATTTATAATTTTATATTAACAATCAACATATTTTAATTTATCTAACAGTAGTTGACTTGAGTGGATTGAGGCTTTATGATCGCTTAATAAATGTCTCGAGTTCGAGGTATGCAAAAACTATTTTAAGAAATGCGCCGGCGACCTTCATTGCGATTCTCGAGGAAATAGTATTGGGTCGGAGGGTCCAATATTGCCTAAGGATATCCGGTTATTCACTAAAAATTTACTTTAGTTTAATTATGCTATCCTCAAACCAAACATGTGAGTATTAAACAAAGAAATGGAAACTAATATTAGAATTTGTGATCTTGGATGGATTGTGAATTTTTTTTCTTTTTTCTTTTTATTTTTCCTATTCATCAAGCTAGGAAAAGACATATGGTAGAGTTCGCAGAAAGGAAAAACAAAGAAATAGAAAGCAAAACTGGATGAAGCTAGAACCTAGGAGACCAAGTCCCAAGTCCCAGGCTCTACATAATTCCCTCTCACAACTGCGCTATCTCTCTGTACTTCAACTAGATGATAATAATCTCTCTACTGAAGTTCCAGACTTCTTCGCCAATTTCTCTAATCTCAAAACCTTAAGTCTTTTGGATTGTTCTTTGAAAGGTTTTTTTTTTCCAGTAAAGGTATTTCAGGTGCCCACTCTGAAATATATTGATATATGTTGAGGTTGATCCTGGAAGTAAGGATGGTCATGCAAGGCGCACGCTTGGAGTTGGATGAAATCGCACTTCTCTTTTGTTGAAGTTGTTTCAATTGTTTATACTATTTGTTAGTCAGGGGCTTTTATGTATTTTCATCATATGTTGTTAGTCAGTTAGGTAAAGGCGTGTTAGCACTTTACCATATATATATAGGTCTTCTTCTTCTGCTCTTCTCTGTACAGAACATTATTCATTGGGTTTCATTGTTGGTTAATGAAAAAGGCAGTTATTTACTCTTGTTCTTCACTCTTTTCACTCGAGTTGTTCACATTGAGTAGTTTCTACATGGTATCAGAGTAGTGATTGCTTGTCGATCCTGAATCTTAATCTTTTTTTTTTTTTCTTTTTGCATCTGTTGCTGTACTCGTTTCTATGGCGATTGAAGAAACGATTGAAGATACTCCAATCAAAACAGCTTCAGCTGCTAAAGTTCCTATTTCGATTTGCAAGGAGCTTGCTCTCACATCCGCTGACCAACCGAACCTCCAATTGACTCAAATCAAGCTCAACGACTCAAATTGGACGTCCTGGAGAATCAAGGTCCAGACTGCACTACGCATTAAAGCTAAGTTGAAATTTGTACTTGGTACTTTTCCTTGTCCTGATGAATCTGATCCTACTTATGAAGATTGGTGGTGTGTTGATAGCTTGATCCTTACTTGGTTACGAAATTCCATAATTCCTAAAATATCTAGGCAATTTGTTCATACTGCTACCAGTCATGCTTTGTGGTCTGATTTAGAGGATTGCTATGGTCAATTGAGTGGTACGCAGATTCTGTCTCTCAGGAAGATAGTCATTAATCTTACTCAAGGGAATTGTAGTGTGTCTAGCTACTATGGTGAACTCAAAATGAATTGGAGTGATTATAGAGCCTTAGATCCCTTTCCTGACTGCAGCCTTGAAACCTTAAAAGTTTTGATGCAGACTGATGAGAAGCATTTCCTTTTACAATTTTTAATGGGATTGAATAATGACTATTCGCATGTGTGCAACCAAATACTGCTAATGCATCCTCTACCTTCGGCTGGAAAAGCATATGGAATGGTGAGTAGTGTGGAGGCTCAGAAAGGAATTCAAGGGGGAATTGGACCTGTTGATACTAACCCTGGATTTGCATTAGCACTCTCTGAGAAGGCTGGCAGTGACAGGTCCTCAGCTGACAAACGCCCTGTGTGCTCTTACTGCAAAAAGGTTGGCCACACCAAGAAAAAGTGTTTTCAACTTGCTAACAAGTCTGCTTATTGCGATCATTGCAAAAGAAAGGGACACTCGAAGGCAAATTGTTTTCAATTGACTGGAGTAGTACCAGATTGGTACAAGGCTCTTGCAGATAAAGGAAAAGGAAAAGGCATTGCAGCAACTGTGATACCTCAGTCCTCTGCTATAGATGGAACCACCACAGCTATCACTCAAGGTTCATCTACAGACACTGAACCTTCAAAGACCAACAAACTCCTTGAAGGGCTAATCAAGGAACTTGCTAAGAACAAAGGAGGAGCTAGCATCACTACACCTTTCGACTTTGCTGGAGGATTCTTTGACTTGGAAGGTAGTTCACTGACCTCTGAGTCTTTTCTTTTGGGTACTAAGTGGATCCTTGACTCTGGAGCTAGCTGTAATTTGTGTTCTAATGTGTCCCTTCTAGTTGACTCTCAGCCTTTGAAATCCTTTCACCCTATCATGCTGCCAGATGGCAATATCAAATCCTCTTCACATGTTGGATCTGTGAAGTTGGGAGATGATTTCTTGGTACCTAATATGTACTATGTACCAGGAGTCATCCTAAATCTCCTATCCATAAGTCAAATGACACTTGACTTACATTGTATAGCAGTGTTTGATTCTACCACTTGTACACTTCAGGACCAGAAAACTTAAGGCATTCTTCTCAAAGCCTTATTATGTGATCTAGATTCTATTGTTGATTGGCATAATAAATTAGGTCATCCTTATTCCAAGGTCATGATTCATCTAGGCCTTATTACTGATGAACCTAGTAGTATTCCCTGTGATATTAGTATTACATCAAAATTTCACAGATTACCTTTTGCCTCAAGTGCCTCTCATTCTTCCAATAACTTTGATTTGATACACTGTGATTTATGGGGACCTTTCACTCCCTTAGATAAGGAACATTACAGATATATGTTAAAAATTGTTGATGATTCATCTAGAGCTACCTAGTTATATCTCTTAAAGTCCAAATCTGATACATCCTTGTTGTTATCTCAGTTCCTTGCTTACATAAGAACTCAATACAATGCTGTTGTCAAGATTCTGAGGTCTGAGAATGGCTCAGAATTTTGCAATAATCAATGTGCTTCTTTGTTCCATAGTCTTGGCATCATACATCAAACCTCTTGCATCTATACTCCTCAGCAAAACCGGAGGGTAGAAAGAAAACATAGACACCTCACTCAAGTAGCTCGAAGTCTGCTGTTAACTTCTGGGGTGCCTAAAATCTATTGGGGGGATGCCATGCTCACCTCAGCTTATCTCATAAACCGTCTACCCACTAGAGTCCTTGATTGGAAATCTCCCTATGAAATTCTAATGGGACATAAACCTGAACTATCATCTCTCCATACTTTTGGTTGTTTAGCATATATGAAGCTTCCATCTCATCAATCTGGAAAACTTGATCCAAAGGGAATCAAAGGGGTTTATTTAGGCCCTGCTACTAATCAAAAAGGCTACAAAATCTTGGATATGAATTCCAAGTAAATACATGTCTCCAGAGATGTCTTGTTCTTTGATAGGTTATTCCCTTTCAAAGAATCACCTCCTTCATCTACACCTCTTACCCATACACTACCCTTATCTTATGCTCCTACTGAGTTGCCCACTGCCACTCAGTTTTATAAAGCTTCCTCTGAGGTTCCCACTGAACCTCAGCTTCATGTGCACTCACCTTTGGTTCCTACTGAACCATTGAGCAATACCCCTATCAACAACTCTCCTGTTTCTCCCACTGAGACACAGAGGTCACTCAGCTCTCATGAAGCATCCTGTGATGCTTCTACCTCTGTTGCACCATCTCCTATGGTGCAATCTCCTGCAATTGTTTTGAACTCAAATACACCTACACCTCCAGTGTTTATTGCTCCACAAAGGCCCAGAAGGGTGATTAAGAAACCTGCTTGGATGAAGGATTTTGTCTGCTCTTCAGTTTTGGAAGAGGACTTTGTTTCCAACTCTTACAACCAAGCTCATGGGATTGATCACTGGGATAAGGCCATTGATGCTGAACTGAGTGCCCTGTTGAACAATGATACTTGGGACCTCACCTCTTTTCCACCTGGAAAACGGCCCATTGGTTGCAAGTGGGTCTTCAGGATTAAGTATAACACAGATGGCAGTGTTAATAAGTATAAAGCCAGATTAGTTGCTAAGGGATTTCATCAAAAGTTTGGTGAAGACTTCAATGATTCTTTTGCTTCAGTTGCTAAGACAGTTAGTGTTCGAATCCTATTTGCACTAGCAACATCTTTCAAATGGTCCATCTTTCAGCTTGATGTCAACAATGCCTTCCTCCATGGCAGTCTAGTGGAAGACATTTACATGCAATGCCCTCAAGGTTTGACATCTACCCCTGGCCAGGTATGCAAGCTCAAAAAATCCCTTTATGGACTTAAGCAAGCACCTAGGCAATGGTATGGTGCTCTATCTACCTTTCTCAAAAAATGTGGATACACACCTACATACAGTGATCAGTGCATTTTCTTGAAATTTACCTCATCTGGTATGGTGGTACTCATTGTATATGTGGATGACATATTGCTCACTGGTGATGATCTTGCTGAAATCCAGTCTGTGAAGGATCTTTGCACCATAAATTCACCATCAAAGACCTTGGGAAGGCTGTTTACTTCCTCGGGTTGGAAATTACTGCCTCAGCCTCTGGGTACTCAGTTAACCAGTTCAAGTATGCCACTGATCTCCTTGAGGAAATAGAATTTCCTTCCAACCCCAAAGCTCATGTTCCCTGCACTCCTCATCGAACTCTTGGCACTGATGGCCCTCTGTTTGGGGATCCATATCTGTATAGAAGAACAGTTGGGAAATTTCTATACCTTGGATTCTCCAGACCAGACATCTGTTATGCTGTCCAACAACTTAGCCAGTATATGCAAGCTCCCACCACTCTCCATTGTCAAGGCGTTGTCCATGTTCTTCAGTATCTTCAAAATAACCCTCACATTGGTTTGTTCTATCCGTTTGGTTTGTCTTTAGACTTGAAAGGATACTGTGATGCCGATTGGGGCAATTGTCCAGTTAGTCGAAAGTCTCTTACAGGGTATTGTGTTTTTCTTGGAGGTTCTCTTGTCTCTTGGAAAACAAAGAAACAAAACTTTGTCTCCAAAAGCTCCACTGAAGCAGAATATAGGAGCTTAGGGGCAGCGGCTTCTGAAATGCTTTGGATTGGCTCCATGTTCACTGAGTTCAAACTGCCTTTATCTCGTCATTTCCCAATTTATTGTGACAATGCTTCTGCCATTCAGCTGGTCAAGAATCCCCTTCACCACGAGCGGACCAAGCACATTGATATAGGTTGTCTCTATGTTCGAGATTACTATCAACAGAAGGACATCGATCCTCTGTTTGTTCCTTCTCAACAGCAGCTTGCGGATGTCTTCACTAAGGGCCTTACTCCTAAGGTTTTTCTCTCCTTATGCTCCAAGTTGAATCTTTGGCAAGTTTCATCTTGCTGGGGGGATGTTGAGGTTGATCCTGGAAGTAAGGATGGTCATGCAAGGCACACGCTTGGATTTGGATGAAATCGCACTTCTCTTTTGTTGAAGTTGTTCCAATTGTTTATATTTGTTAGTCAGGGGCTTTTATGTATTTTCATCATATGTTGTTAGTCAGTTAGGTAAAGGCGTGTTAGCACTTTACCATATATATAGGTCTTCTTCTTCGGCTCTTCTCTGTACAGAACATTATTCATTGGCTTTCACTGTTGGTTAATGAAAAAGGCAGTTATTTACTCTTGTTCTTCACTCTTTTCACTCGAGTTGTTCACATTGCGTAGTTTCTACAATATATCAGGGATTTCAAGTTTAGCGGTGGAGGAGGCCATGAGCAGTGTCTGGAGCAGTGAAGAAGAAATGGGTCCCTGACATTAATGAGGGTAAAAGAAAAGCCAAGTCAATTAAAAGGGTTCTTTAATCAATTATAAGTCGAAAAAAGAAAAATGATCAACGTACAACAAGTCGTCCACTAGGAGAAATTAAAGTATACTGAAAAGTACTGAAAGAAAGAAAAACATAGAGAATATTGGCAATATAAAAACAAGAACACGAGACTTGACAATTAGATTTGTTCACCTCAAGTCCAATAATATCTACAACAATCAGTAGAAACACAAAACTGCTTAAATATTACTATATCCATGGAACTAATATAGTAGAATGCTATTAATCTTTACCATTGAAATGACTTTTTCTCCAACATATTTTTGCATCTTCATTCTTTCATTCTTCTGTGTTTCAAATATTTTTTGTGCCTATAGTCTCTGCTTGGTGGATCAGAGAAATCTTTTGCTTGCACTGAAGGGCGAACTCATATTCAATTCTTCACTTTCGAGTACACTTGTGACCTGGAATCAGACAAGAGAATGCTGTAGTTGGGCTGGTGTATAGTGCGATTGGAGAGGCAATGTCATCAGTCTGCAACTCGATAATGAAACCATTTCATGTGAGCTTAAAGATTCATATGTTGTTTTCCGTTTTTCTCACCTTGAGAAGCTCAACTTGGCGTACAATGATTTTGGTGGTTCCAACATTCCAAGTGCCATTCATAATCTCACACATTTGACGCACTTGAGTTTGTCATATGCCGAGTTTTCTGGACAAGTTCCTATTGAACTTGTGTGAATGTCAAATCTGGTTAGTCTTGATCTCAACTCTTATCGCCTTTCAAACTCTAAGTTTCTGACAATTGAGAATCCCAATTTGGAGATGCTTCTCGGGAATATGACAAACCTCAGAGAATTGTACCTTAATGGTGCTAATATATCCTCTCAGGGAGGTGATTGGAGTTACTATCTTGGCTCCTATTTGCTTGAATAGTGAATTTTGAGCCTGCATGGATGTCGCCTCTCAGGACCTCTATACTGCCAGCTGTATCCGCTGTTAGAAGAGGCTTCACCGGGTCCGAATGCCCACGAAGTGAAACAACTCATTGAATTGAATTATTGAATATATAAATCTATAGATACTTTAGTATAATTATTTAAAATTTCTTTTTCCCATCGGTTTGTGCCGACAATAATAAAAATTATATTTTATTAAAAATTATTTTTCAAAAATATGCTAAAACTATGATATCTTCTTCTTAAATTAAGTGGATTGTTATTTTTATATATTAGAAAAAAAATTCAATACCCGTGCAATACCCGTGCGTAAAGCGGGCGAAAAAACCTAGTATATATATATATTTCTCACAGGTTATTTAAAAGTAAACTATAATGTAATTTTTGTTTCATAAAAAAGAAAAAAATTGAACATATATAAGTCAAGATCAGGTTATTTAAGCTTTATGTCTGCAATAATGAGTTTCTTCAAATATTAAAAATATTATTGAAAATCATCCTTTTCACGGAAATTTAATGATACATGAAGTATATTGCTTACATCTCAAGATATTAGAAAGAAAAAGAAAAAAAATGGTCAAAAAGCAACTAATAAACTAAATTCGGCTGAATTTAGGGATATTCTTCATCTCATTCTTTTTATATCTGTATCACAATTCTCAGTACACCAAATACCAGTGGTTTTTATTACATGTCATCTCCATAAATATGAAATTCATTCCAAGGATAATATATAGACAATAACGCACACCTATTGACCAAAAAAATTCAAAACAATTTTTCTATGCATGTGTGTGTAGCTGGAAAGGGAACAATGATATATGTCCATTAAGTACAGTATAATCTCTTTGTCCGAGTCTCTAATCCACAAACGGCCTTTGAAAGAAAAGGACAACATCCGATGGATGTGTATTTGAGATCGACTTCATCCCTAAGGTTCAAGTGACTATTGAAATTAACTATCCATCCACATTGTATAGTACTACTGTTATATATAAATTAAAGAGAAGAGAATAGAAGAAACATGGTTTATTTGTTATTGAAATTGGAGGCGATCGTGGCTACGGGTAAAAACAATGGCGGGCACGAGGAATTGGGGGATCGAAGGAAAAGCATTATTGGCGATGCTCCTAGTACAAGTGATTGGAACGATCTTACAAATCTTGAACCGCGTCATCCTTAAGGATGGAGCCTTTATTTTCTCGATAATAATGTATCGCCATTTATTGGCAGCCATATGTGTTCTGCCGTTCGCTCTTTACTTTGAGAGGTATATTCAAATTTGTGTTATCCCTAAAGTATCATCGTCACCGCTTAATTGATCAAATTAATGTTGATGGAATGTGATTTTTTTTACTGTTATTTTGCATATGCAGAGGCGCTCAGAAGAAGATTAACTTGGAATCTTTGTTTTGGATCTTCATGGTGACATTATTTGGGTATAATTTATTTATTTATTTAGAATGTTAGTGTAGATTTCTATGGGGTTGTGACATTATTTGGATATATGTGTGCAAAATAAGGACTAATACTATTAAATTTATATTAGTAAATCTAATATAGACATAAATTAATAAATAGTTTGACTTTGTCAAATCCTTGCTGACTGCGGACGCGGCGAGCACATGGTTTATTTGTTATTAGTTATTTATTTATGTTTTGCTTCTCTATTTTTTTTTAAACTTTTAACGACTTGGCGTTTCGCCATTTCCTAGCCTTAATTGGCTTGTGATGCAAAAAAAAAAAAAAATAATAATAATAATAAATTAATAAGTAGTGTAATTTTTTCATTAGGGTATCACTGGGGATGGGATTGTTCTGTTATGGACTGAAGGATACATCAGCCACATATGCCATTAATTTCCTCAACCTCATTCCCATTCTCACTTTCATCCTCTCAATCCTCCTCAGGTATGTCTATGTTAGTTATTATATCCATGTCCATCTATTCTTACAGTATTTTCTTCATTAATTCTAGTACATTACATATGATGAATCAGGATTGAGAAATTGGGAATTAAGACAAGGCCTGGCAAGATAAAAGTCCTGGGAGCTCTACTAAGCCTTGCCGGAGCACTCATCATTGCTCTCTACAAGGGCAAAACCTTTCACCTCATTCATAATCGCCATCACCAAAATAATGTCCACCACAAACACCCAGAGAACGTGACACGTGGCACCCTATTCTTAACGGCGAGTTGCCTTTGTTATTCTGTCTGGTACATTCTACAGGTATACATCCATACTCTAGTTACCATTTATTTATTTATTTATTGTTGTACACAATTAATTGATTAATAAATAATTGTATCACAGGTGAAGTTATTCAAAGTATTTCCCCATAAATTATGGGTAACCATGTTGACATGTTTCATGGCAACAACTCAAGCTGGTGTCATTGGAGCTTATATTGACAAAAACCCTAAGGATTGGAAATTGAGTTGGAACCTTCAACTCGTTACTATTGTATACTCTGTAAGAAAACTATATATAATTAATCTGAATATTCCAACTCTCAAAAATGATAATTTAAATGTACTAATCATATATTATTAATGAATGGATGGGATGAATGCCTAGGCAATGTTTGCTTCAGCCGCGACTATCTTTTTAATGTCATGGGTGATTACAAAAAAGGGGCCTACCTATACTTCCATGTTCAATCCTGTATCACTTCTTATGACCACTGTAGCCGAGGCATTAATCCTTGGTCAGGAAATTGCTGTTGGAAGGTAATTAAATGGATATTAATAGGAACAAGAGAAGTAGGTTCACGATCAATTCTTTATTTATTTAAAATGATTTGTTTTGTTTTGTGAAGTTTGATAGGGATGGGTGTGATCACTGTGGGATTATATTTGTTCTTGTGGGCAAAAAACAAGGACGGTCGTCAAGCCACAGTGTCATCGGATGACTGTGGCGGTGAGGGCAACAACGGCCGTGGTAGGAGTGGGGGTACTGTGGCACCGGCGGCACAAGAAAATGCTTAAAGTTGAATGCTATTGGGACTAAGAGGATTATTATTATTATTATTATTAATTTTGTTTTGTAAGGCTGTTATTTCATAAGAATGTTATGGTACTTTTAAGTAGTCAATGGTGGTTGACTGCATGTTTAATTTGAAGACATCAATGTTGAATCATGTAGTATATGATATCAGTACTATTCTGTCTTTATTGTCCTATATATATCGTATATATATGTATAATAGTATGTGCGAATGCTTATTCAAATAATAACAAATAGACCTGTCAAAATGGGTTTGGCCCGTTGGGCCAGCCCACCCCGCCTCTCAAAATGGTGGGTTGGGCTGAATAAATAAAGGCCCGTTTGGAAGCGGGCCTAAATGGGCTACCCCGCCTAAACCTGCCGTCGCTTGGGCTGGCCCGCGGCGGGTGCGGGCCAGCCCGCGGGCTAAGCCAAAATTTTAATTTATTTAATTTTTTGTTAAGTTTGTTATAAAAATTTAAATAATATATGTATTTGTAAGAATATTGATTAGTTGAATATTATTTATATTCATATATTTTAATTTGATATTAGTTAATATAATTAAATTTATAATTTTTTTAATATAAACAAATTATAAATTGAATTATACTAAATTAAATTAGAATAATATTAAAGCTCACTTTATATGATATGAGCTACTTAACATTACTTTTTCAACTATATTTTTTCAAAAAAAGAATATTTTAAACTAAATTATTTTAGATTGTATTAAAAATATATTTAATTTTAAAATTAGTTAATATATTTAATTTAGGATAAATAACAATATTATACAATTTATAGCCGACGTCCTCGTGCGTCCTTAATCCAAAAAAAAATATTATACAATTTATTATATATTAAAAATTAATTTATTAATTAAATAAAAAAACCGTGGGCTAGCCCGCCTGGCCCGCAACCCGCCGGTGGATTGGTCTGGGCTGAGGTTATTCTAGCCCGCCCCGCCGTGGGCCCAGCACGCCTAAGCCCGCGAAATGGTGGGCCAGAGTGGGCTTGGCCCGTGTCGCCCCGCCAGCCCGTCTTGACAGCTATAATAACAAATTACCAATGTAGTTGGGCTGATTGGTATGGGGCTCTGGCAGCTTAAGCATATATCTTGGGTTCGAGCCTTTGTGTATGCAAAGTTCTGTTTTGGAAGAGACAACCCTTTGATGCCCACCAGATTCTCGATGCATTAGTATTGTGCCCAATATTACGCATGGAGACCCGCCAAAGAATAATAATACATAATTGTGATAGAGTCAAAATGACTCTTAAATGGAGGACTAAATCATCCGAACACATTCAGTCCAAATGTTTAGAATATCACAGTTTTGAAGCTCCATCACAAAGATGTTCTGTAGATGGATAATCTCATTATCCAATTCGCAACCTTTCGGACAAAAAAAGGATGATATCGTGTGACCGAGGATATGAGACCACGAGAGTTTATCTTCTACAAGAAGAAAATATGACTTAGCTACAAGAAGAAAAATATGATTTAGCTACCAAACTCGGTAGCTAACAAGATTTGGCAGCTAAATCAAATTTTTTCTTGGGGAAGAGTTATAGTGCGGATATGAGGAGTCCGGACCATGCGGATGGTGATCTCCACCATTGATCATTTCATCATCCAACGGTAGAGATCATTTGTATGGCTAGTTTCGTAATTTTATTTGTTAGGTATTTCATCAGTTGAATTCAGCGACATGACATACACAACTCATCAAAGGAGACAATTCCATTAAGCGTTACGGCATATGCAATTCAGCGACATTATTGTGTTCATCTCAGCGACATTTAAAGTTAGAGGCGTTTGAAGTTCATTGCGATTTTAAACACATCTCAACGACTGAGCCTTCACAATTCAGCGACATGGCCAAAGCAATTCAACGACATGAGATATGCAATTCAACGTCATTATTGTATTCATTTCAGCGAAACAATTTTATACATTTCAGCGACATGGTTGTATGCATGTTAGCGCATCTCAGCGACGAAACATACACATTTCAGCGTCATAGCCATATGCAATTCAGCGACAAAACCAACATAATTCAGCGACTTGATATCGTACTTCTCAGCGACATACTATATAAAAATACCTAACAAGTAAAATTACAAAACTAACCCTATAAATGATCTCAACCGTTGGATGGTGAAAATGATCAACGGTGGAGATCATCGTCCGCACGGACGTATAGTCCCCACCCTAACGTACACCTTTTTCTTGTAGTGATCCTAATTTGTGGCAATGCCTATTGAAATTAAACTAACCGAAATGCTATACAAAAATTGAAGAAATAGGATTTATTTGTAATTCAAATTAGAGTCGAGGCTTAAGAAATTGAAGAAATAGGATTTATTTGTCATTAGCAATGTTCAACAATCCTACAAAACATTAATAGGTATTGTGTTGTACCTTTTGTTTTCTACTTTGAAAGGTGTATACAAATTTGTGATACTTCAATAAAGTATCCACACCGTTTAATTTATAAAATAAATGTTGGCAAGATTTAAATTTTTGGCAATATGTTATTATGCATAGATGTTTTGAAGAAGCTTTACTGAGAATCTTCGTAACTCATAATGCAGAAGATTTTACTAATTATGTCAAGAAGATATATGGTGCTCATAACAAGAATAATATTTTTGTTTGGCTATCGAATTTTGGTATTTCATTTAGCAATTTGTCTCTTCTAAAACCAAACTATCTTCTCAGATAGCAGTATCGACTAGAAACTAGTACTCTCTCCATCTCATTATTTCGGGAACCAAACGGAGAGAAAAGGAATCAGGGTTTCAAACGCTGATTTGGATGTGGGAACGCTGTTCCCAAACGGAGCCTAAGTTTTCTTTTTTGGCCGTCCCAACACTTATATCACACTTCAATAAATAAATATCATTAAAAAAATTAAAACCCACAAGGCCATAACTATCACATCACACAAATAAATCAATTAAAAATTCAAACTCATTACCATCACATCACATAAATTCCTAATTTATCCCCAATTTAACCACTAATATACCCTTAAGGTAATTAAGGTAATTAAGGTAGAGTTGGTTTGTGAGTATATGGTGGGGTCCACATAGTTGTTGGAGGGAAAAATTATTTCTATTTATAGAAAGAAGACATTTGTAATGGGACATCCAAAAATAGTAAATACGACATTTGGAATGGGACGGAGGGAGTATTAAATAATCCCTCTGTTTTCTAAAAATTGAAACGGACCCACAATGCACGCAACCCAATATTAATGCACATTTTAAATCATTAATAACTCAAGTTCAGTAAAAGTAAAAATTCTAAAAGTTCAATATTTAAAAAATACTCGACGAGATGAATCTAACAAGATCCCACTTGACTATATTTTAACTTGTATAACAATGATAAAACTTTAAGTCAAAGTGCATGCGTAAACCGTACCCAATTTCCAAATGTTACAATATTAAAAAAAAAACGGAGGAAGTACTAACTATCTCCACATAAAATACCGTGCCTAAAAATTTTAGGACACTATAAATGAGACGGAGGGAGTATATATTAGCCAGTTGTCCCTTCTAATACGAAACTATCTCTTCACTAGGGGTGTAAATGAGACTGATAAGCTCGTGAATTATTCGAGCTCGGCTCGGCCAAAATTCGGTTCAAGCTCGACTCGAAATGGCTCGGTTCGAGCTCGAGTTCGGCTCGTAACACTCATGATATCAAGTCAAGCCAACTACTATTCGTCTCGAAAGCTCGATAATAGGCTCAATTTATTTTTATACATATAAGTAAATATAGAAATTATATGAAATATTAAAAGTATAAGTGTTATTATCATTTTTATCTTTTAATTTTTAAATTATAAATATATTATTAATTAAATATATATTTTTAAAATTATTTAAATATGTAGATTAAATGAAATATAATAAAATATATGCAATATATTAAATATAATTCCTTTTATAAATTATGTGAGAATGAAAATGATATTGTTCGAGTTCGGCTCGATTCGGTCAAAGCTCAGTAACGCTCGACTCGAAGTAGCTCGGTCAAAGCTCGGCTCGATCAAAGCTCGGCTCGAGAATTCTTATGAGCTCAGGTTCGGCTCGCCTTGTTTACACCCCATACTCTTCACATATAAACATTAGCAAATAGTATAAGGAAATGCTTGTATACATTTGGAGGTATTCTATACTTTCCAAAACATAAGCAAATAGTTCCTCGTTTTTTAGATAATGTGTTCCATGCCATTGTTGGATTAGGCTTCCCTTCCCAAAGGTCGTCTGCGCTATTCTTGGAAGGATACTTAACGCGTCCGGAGAAGCTTCTCCAATAACCATATTCGAATTCCTTAAGGAGGGAGATCGAAATATATGTTTTATGGAAGTACAAATTTATGTTTTATGGAAGCAATAGAAATAATTGATGTTTATATTTTAAATCTGGATTAATCTGCTATGATGTTGAAATCTGAATTAGGATTATTTGTGGAATGTATTGTATGATCGATAAATCTGTTTTGGTAGAATTCTAAATTTCATGTTCACAATCTGGATCGATCATTCTACATATTCTGTCTACATTAATCTGATAACAATCCTAATTTGTTCACATTCTAAATTTAGTATTAAAATCCACTTTACCAGGTTTTATCAATATTTTACCATGTTTATTAGATTATTTACACTATTCTGCATAATTAAATGTTAGAATCTAATCTGTATGATTTCTGCTTTGCTAAATCGGGAGATAAAAAGTGGAAATTAGATTTTAGTACTGATCTTGGGAATAAATCATATTAAAATAGATTCTGTCATGTACACGCTGATTTGGGAAATGAAATGTGTCGTATGATCACTATAGGAAAATTTGTATGCTTGGGAAAGACTCAAATTTATGCCTAGACTGATGATTGCAGAATGTTAGATAATTTAATTTGCTTACATGAAGTCTGTTTTTACAAATTATGAAAATTAGAAAATTGGCATATATTTAATCTTTATAAAATAATTAAATCTACTGAAATTGATCTTTTTAGACATTGGGAAATGCTAAATCATTATGCAATTTCACTTTTATATAAAGATGGCATGTTCTAAATCATTACAAGCATATATCTTGTCTTTTTTTCATTATTTTAAATTTTAACTTGTTTTATTTTTAAATTTAATGCTATCATTTTAATTTAATCACCATTAGAATTAAACAAACTCTTTTCAAAATATAATATATATTACTAATGAACTTAAAATGACAAAGTTTTCTCCAGAATGAAATAATATTCTGAATGCCTCGTGGATCGACCAGGTATTAACCGGTTTTTATTACTTGATGACAACCATCCGCTTGTGGTAAGATATGAGAAGTGAAAATCACTCATCAGTGAACTCTTTTAAGAGTCGACTTCTTAGTCAGAATGAGCGTCTAACCGCATGGAGTCAGGAGGCAATGTCTGTCAAAAGGGAGAATCTGAAAATTATTTCTTCTCTTCTATATTCTTTTGATGCTTCTAACTTGCAGGCTGGTGATGAGGATCTTGATCCAAATGATGAGGAGTGATATTCCATCATGGGGGAGTGGATTGGTGTTGATTGATTGGTGGATGGCTGAATTGGTTCTGGTATTTTTAAGCAGTCTTAGCTGCTTGGTAACTATTTCTGAAACTCTTACTGATGATTGAACATGTTTTTGCGGATGTTTATGCTTAAATGACTTTGATCTGGATGGTATTTTCTGTTTTTGTGGATTCTGAACTTTTGGATAACTTTTAAGTACTGCGGGTTTGTAATAGTTAGGTAACTTGGATACTGCTGAACTATCTTTCTACTCTGCACTGTTGATCTTTTCTGAATGCTTTCATGGATGTTGTTTCTAATGTGTTTAGCCTACTCTGTGACATTCTGCTTATTGATCATGTTTTGTACTGGTTTACTCTGTTTACTTGATCTCTTGTACTCTTTGGACTTAGATAGTTTCAACACCCTTAGGTGATGGAATTATCATCTCCACAAGAGCGGGGGAGATTGTTGTTGTCTTAACAAAACTCTTGTGCAGATGCTCTTGTCCTGAAAGCAGTTTAGACATGGTTGTAACCGCTTATCGGTAACTGCTCTTTAGCAGTTTTTGATCACAGTCCGCTTAGTTGTTCCATCGATCATTATTTTACACTTTCACATATATTTTAGTCTTTATATCGATTGTTTTAGTTAGTTGAGTTGTAATTTTCATTGTGTGAGATTTTTTACTCTTCGAGTTAGTTTTTCTCTCCAAGATTTCATAAGAGTTCTTTTTGAGAGAGTTTAGAGTCTTGATGATTTGTTCTTCACCGAATACGAATCTGTAATCAATCATTGAGATCGCGCTTCATTCTGCTTCAATTGGCATCGCCGAATTGGAGAAAATCTTCCTCAATCAAAGTTTAGGAGGATATGCCTTGCGAGGAACCTCTGAAAGATCTAAAGGACCGATTCAGTGTGTCTGATACACCAAGGTTCTGAGATCTGAAGGATTTAGCAATCAAGAAATCAGATTGGACGGGTTGTCCAGCGATCGGAGTTGTGGGGGAGTCCAGACTACGATTGTTCTACTGGAATTGTCGTCTCGGTAACAGAGTCTGTCTTTTAATTGTTTTTAAGTTTTGTTAGGTTTAGAATCTTTTGAGTGCTAGTGATTAGAACCTGGATTGGCATCCACTACAAGAAAAAAGGCGATTACCGACCCCAAATTGGGGTCGGTAACAGGCGGAGACGGGTCGCCCAGCCGCTTACCGACCCCATTACCGATCCCAAAGTGGGGTCGGTAATTTCTTGGTAGGTGATTCAAGACCGACCAAATTTTCTTCGGGTCGGTAGGTTACCGACCCATTTACCGACCATCTTGTGGTCGGTAAATTTACCGACCCCATCTGGGGTCGGTAGTGGGGTCGGTATTTTAGGAAATGGGACCTCTTGGTCCAGGGATTACCGACCCCAAATGGGGTCGGTAATGGGGTCGGTAATGGGGTCGGTAACGTTACCGACCACCATGTGGTCGGTAATGGAGTCGGTACCCAGCTGAATTTGTGACCAGAAATGGCTGTTTTGACAGCCATCCCTGCTGCCACAAATCAAGCAATACCAACAAAACAATAAGACATCCAATACCACATCCACTACATTACAAACATCAACAACTACAACTTATATACTCCTCAACTCTTCCATTCTTACACAAACTTATCAAATTCTATTAACCAAGTCCTCAAATCAAACATCCAACATTCAAAATATCAACACAAGTATTATCAAGTTCTCCACCAAAGTCCAACTGCAAGTCTACCAAAATCCATTCATCCCAACATTAATAAACACAAGTCCAAATGGTCTATCCACTTCTAACAATTGAAATGTAGACAAAAGTATCATACTAACCAAACATAAAAATGTCATCAGTGAACACCTAGGCCACCTCCACCCAAGCCATCATCCCCATCTCCGTCGTCTGGGGAACGAGGCCTCCGCACTCCAAGTACCCGCTCCAGCTGCTCGGCCATGCTCATATGCTCCTGTGACAGCCGCTCAATCCTCAAGTGCAGCATCGAACTGCTCCTGTGTGACATACCCAGATGGGGGAGGAGGTGTGGAATCAACAGGGGCTGGCTGCCTAATCGCTCTAGCCATCGAGCCTATGCCAAAAATATTCCCCCGTCTTTCGGGGCCACCCGCAACATCGACGAACACGTCATCCGGGTCGAAGTTAGGCCCAATGGCTGGGTTCTGTGACAACTGTGTAGAGACAGCATTGAATTGGTCCTGCAATACAAGTGGAAGAAGATAAGGTGCAATTTAGTGTCAACGTGGTGAATTGAGACTATATTTTAATCGATCATTAGTAGATATACATGAAGTCGCTCTGACGTCGGCGTGACCCAATTATCCTTTTCGTGTCCCCTCGTATGTGTGTGCTCATGAAGCTCGTGAAGATGGATAGGCCTGTTACGATCAGCAGACTGCACAAATTTTGCACAATATAAGTCTTCATTTTGTACAAATAGGTGAAGAATGTTAACGAGAAACATACCAGCTTATCGACAGTGGCCAGATGAGACTTCGTGCCCGCTGTATGTGTGGGGAGGGCCGGTGCATCCTCCTGTCCCCGTCGTCGGTTCAACTTTCCCCGTTTTGACATCTCCTTAAAGGCCGCCGAATCCCAAAAGTGTCTCCAGTTCTCTGCAACAAACTCATCCGCCGGGTACGCCTTCTTCTTCTTTCGTATGTCTAGGGTGTAATCCTTATACCTAGGAATATTCAAACGGTGCAGTGAAATTATGTTATCTGTTGAACAGAAATGTAAATTCAACGCTAGAAAGTACCGGGCAATATTCTTCTTCTCCCAATCCTTCCTCACAGCCAGAGCGTGCTGAGGGGCCCACCGTGCCACTTTCTGCATTTTAATTTGGATCAAGATGCATACAACAATGTCGGAACAGATATATATCTTAATTAATGTAGTCGGTACCTGAAACTCGCCCCAGTAGAAGTCTTTGGTCTCCCGAGAGACCTTTCCCCAACTAATCCCGTTCATGTCAGCACGCATGGGATAAATATCAGTGATCTTCCGGACCAGTGCGTTACTGAACTCCAATCTATATGACAAAATTGCTATGTCACACGTCGATCAAAGTAAACAAGTAACCCAAAAGATTTAAAACGTAAATCACTTACACCCCATCCGATCTGGGCTCAACTAAGATCCTATCTCCTCCAACCTGGGCAGCGGGAGGTGCCTGCTGTTAACCGGAAGCTGCCCCAGATGCAGATCCCACAAAACCTGTTAAATAATATCACATTAATAAAGTCTATAGAATATAACGAAATTCTCAACGGGAAACGTAGTACCTGTAGTACGAGGCATAGGAGTCTCTGGGACGGGAGAAGATGTCTCCGGTATCTCACTGGGCTGCTCCTATGAGACAGCCTCTACAACTGTGTTACAACAGATAAAATATGAGTAGTGAAGGCTAATATATGGAGTTAACATCGAAAAAATAATTTAGACCATGCCATGATTTGTTTAAATTTATATCACAAATACCTGCATTCGAAAGCTGATAGTCCTCCATCGCCGCTCGGATAGCTGACTGCAGCTGAGGCCCTATGACCCTGTGCGGGGTCCCCGAACCACCGGATCTGGATCCCGATCCTGACCCACTGGGCGTCCTAGATGACGCCCCACGTCCTCGTCCTGACATCTGCAAAAGTTATTTATCATTAGGTGTTACATTTACAATTAAGTTCAATTAAGATATACATTTTGAGTCTTAATAAGATTAGCAATTAGGTAGATCACATTTCAAACTTGAAAATCCTCATCCGGAGTCTCCTGTGATGGATCATCCGGATCAGAATCATTTGAGTTGGAATCAGTGCTTATCGATGATTCTGAATCACTACTCTCATCCTGCTGAAGTTCAACATATTGAACGTCGTCGTCTGTTAGGCGCTGTCGCGAGGCAGTAATGGTTGTAGATTCGAGGCCAAGTTGTTCTGGGGCATCAACTTGGAACGCATCCACTTCTACTGATGGACTAACTGTTATTACACCTCTCGGTTTGACTTTACACACCGCTAACCACTCATTCCGGCTGGCAACTGGTTTGGTGTTTGGGAACGGTACGTAACACACCTGTTCTGCCTGATTAGCAAAGATGAAAGGTCCGTATACGTTCAAAGATCTAGAATGATCTATTTCCACAAGTTTGTACTTGGGGTGAGTGCGTGTCCCAATTCCTTCACGTGGGTCAAACCATTTACATTTGAAGAAGGTTGTTTGCTTAATAAGCAGTGCAGGGTACTCTATGACTATAATCTCCTCGATTATACCATAGTAGTCTCCTTGGTTCTCTGACTTGATACATACACCACTGTTGTACGTCGCTCTGTGCCCACCGTGGGATTCTGTGTGAAATTTCATCCAATTAATAAAGTACATAGGATACGATGTAGCAACGGGAAGTGGGCCTTGTGCAACGTGAGCTATGCATGGATTGTCGGGGGGATTTGCAGTCACATATTCCTCAAACCATTTTGGAAACTCCGTAGATTGTGCTAACCAAAGCTCCGGACCACCTATCCCAGGGCGCTCCTTCAGCAATTCAGCCGTGAATTCGCTAAAATAAATATGAATTTAGGTTAATTGTCATATATTCCAACACGTGCAATTATTACATATTAAATACAATCTAATATTGTTGAATGAACTTACTCAATATATGGTTGCATCTCGATGCAGTTTAAGATTAGATAAATATGGATGGCTTTCAATTCTAGTTCCGTCAAACGCCTCTTCTTCGACTTTCCCTGGGGACGTCCCGCGTGTTTGAATACACTAGGCAGGCGTGCATCAAAATTTTGTAAGCCACCATCATCATTCCTTGGCACATTCCTACCTCGGGTGAACACATGCTTCTCAAAGTAATGAGAGCAAAAAATTGAGGCCTCTCGCACCATATATGCGTTGCAAATACTACCTTCAACATGTGCTTTGTTGCGCACGGTTCTTTTCAACCGATTCAAATACTTAAGAAAAACAAGAATTATATTCAATATGACGAAACATATATTAAGTATGAAGTGTTACAATTCCAAAAATACATCGTTTCATTTACCTCTCATAAGGATACATCCATCTGAATTGAACGGGACAGGCAATCCTTTTCTTCGTAAGGTAAGTGGATGGGAAGATGTTCCATACAGTCGAAGAATGCCGGGGGGGATATCGTTTCTAACTTACATAGAACCACTGGAATATCGGTCTCCAATTTCTGCAAGTCTTCTATTGTAAGTGTTTTCGCAGTCAGGGTATGGAAAAAATTGCTTAGTTCTGTGATCGGTTCCCAAACACTCTTGGGAAGCAAATCCTGCCATCCTCTCGGTAGTAGACGCTGTAAGAAGATATGGAAATCATGACTTTTCAATTCAAACATTCGATGTTTATTCATGTCTATGCATCTGCCCAAGTTCGATACGCATCCATCGGGAAACCTTAACCCTGCAACCCACCTCAAGAATACATCACGCCTCTCCTTATCCATTGTATAAACGGCTTTAGGATATCGGCCGGAACGACTATCCCTATGCAGTTCAGGCCGATTACACAGCCCCACGAGGTCCTCACGTGCCTTCGCATTATCCTTTGTCTTCCCCTGAACATCCATGACCGTGTTGAAAACATTTTCAAACACATTCTTCTCAATGTGCATTACATCAAGATTGTGACGAACCAAATTTGTTTTCCAATAAGGTAGATCCCAGAATATACTCCGCTTTTTCCAGCCACAAGTCTTACTGATTACTGCATTCTCCTCAGCTCCTCTTAATTCAGTTACTCGACGTAGACCATGCAATTCTATGTCTTCCAACACTTCGTCGCCGCTCTTGTACCTTGGTGCCAATCTGTGTTACTCCCGATCCTTCGTAAATTTGGACTTATCAATCCTAAAAGGATGATCTGAAGGCAGGAACTTCCTGTGAGCATCAAACCACGACTGTTTGCCACCCTCTCTAAGGCGTATCGATTCTGTTTCCTCCATACAAACTGGGCAGGCATATTTCCTATACGTGTTCCAACCAGACATCATAGAATAAGCCGGGAAGTCTCCAATTGTCCACATCAATGCTGCATTCATCTGAAAGTTTTGTTTTGTATTTCGGTCGTATGTTGTGATTCCAACATCCCACAACTCCAAAAGCTCGGCTATTAAGGGTTGTAAAAAGACATCGATCCCCTGTTTTGGGCTTGATTTCCCAGGAATAATGCACGTGAGAAACATGTATTCATCTTTCATGCACATGTGGGGAGGGAGGTTATATGGGGTTAAAATTACTGGCCAACATGAGTATTGCGATCCCGACTGTCCAAAAGGTTGGAAACCGTCCGTACAAAGTCCCAAGCGCACATTTCGCCCCTCCGACCCAAATTCTGGATGAACTGTATCAAAGTCTTTCCATGCCTTCGAGTCACAAGGATGACACATCTCTCCTACCGAATCATGATGGTGTCCGACGTGCCAAGTCATATGTTCCACTGTCGCCTCCGATGAATACAACCTTTTTAATCGGTTTCTAAGTGGGAAGTAGAACATGTATTTCCGTGCGATCCGTGAATTGGAATTCGTTTCCCGATAACGAGGTTTTTCACAGAACTTGCAATTCTCTAATGTAGCATCTTCACGCCAAAACAACATACACCTATTCTCACAACAATCTATCTTCTCAACAGGTAGGCCCAATCCCTCAAGTAGTTTCTTTGCCTCGTAGAAGTTCTTAACCATAGCATTATCCTCGGGAAGCAAATCAATGATTAGTTGGCACAACGTATCAAAGCACCGCTCCGATAAGTTTTGTTCGGCCTTAATGTTTAATAACCTTGCTATTGTAGATAGCAAAGTCATTTTCTTGCACCCAGGCCACAAATCTTTGTCTGCCGCCTCCAACATACGGTAAAACAGTCTCTCTTTTGGATTTGGTTCCTTTGGTGGCCTCGGTTCACCGTCTTCATCATGTGCTGTAGTGTCGGGCATACCAAATCCCATTCCCTCGTAAACCATTTGTAAGTAAGTATCCTCAGGTGCATCTACCGATGGGGCTCCCGCACCAACATCATCGTATCGTTCAAATTGGCCACTTCACCATGACACTTCCACCTTTCATAGTTAGGGACAAACCCATATTTTTGTAGATGGTACTTGATGTCATCATCAGGTAGATAGCACTTGTTCCCACACTTACCACATGGACACCTTAATTTTCCCTGGGCCCTGTCGACATCTGGGTTTCCATGAGACATACGTAAAAATAATTCTACTCCATTAGTAAATTCGGATGTCACTACTCCAATTTCACGACGGGAGCGGTACATCCAACTCCGATCCATCACCTACGAATGTGGCAATACGACACATAATGAAACTAATTTAAATCAATAATGTTAGGTTGTTCGTTAACTTTAAGATATTGTATTTCTTCAACTAAACAATTAGATATGACTTATTTTATATGTTCATTATTACATTATTAATAAATGAAATTAGAATTGTTTCGTTGAAATTATATTACTAACTATATTTTATTAGAATTTAGATACGCAATTTTGATTCATTGTCGCTTTGCACACACCTAATTCAAAAAATACGAATATTGAGTGGCTCCTAAATGTGTCTTCAGAATAATATTTTTTTATAATTCATTCAAGGAATCCAATACCACATCTAACCAAAAAAAATTCATTCTACTACACCTCCAACAATTCTACTTCAACTCCAACACTCAAGAACTAAATCCCATTCCACATCATAGAGTCCAATTATACCAACACATGCACTTTCCACTCCAATAACATCTAAGTCAATACGACATGAGAAAAACAACATCAAAAATTCAAAAAAAAATTGATATACCAAGTTCTAAATTAATACCAAGTTCAAAAAACACATGCACTTTAGAATCATACAACATTCTCAAGACATATAACTGTGCAGGCATGTACACCGTACCAATTTCAACTTCAACAAGACATAAGGTTCTTAAAAATCATATAACTTTCTCATACGAACTCCAATTTGAGCATATCATATATCAAAATTCATCTACTCGACGAGAGCTTTCTAACTATGTGCCTATAATTTCGAAATTCCAAAAAATGAGTGCAGAATGGCCCGAAACAGCCGCTGCTCTATACATTACAACCCGAAAATTATTTTTTTGCAAATTTGGATAACCAATCGCACGAATATGACATTATAGATTACGACAATTCAAGTATACCAATCTCAAGTTAAACAACATATGCGAATAATATAGAAGGATCTACCAAGGAAAAAAAACAAAGCACATCTTCAAACAATCCAAAAATAACAACAAACGAATGGATTAAAAATGAAGAAATAGCCAATCGAGTACCTTCGATTACTACACGAATGGAATGAAGAGGATTTTTCGGGTGGAAAAGCACTTGGACCGCAAGCCTCGAAAGGCCTCGGTGGAAGCTCTCCCCGGCAGAGAAACTGTGGCGGCGGGGTGGCGTCGGCGGGGCGGTGGTCGGGGACAGGCGTCGACGGCCGGTGGCGTGCTGACGGTGGTCGGCTGGGCGTGTGGGGTCGGAGTCGAGTGAAGGGAGGAGGAGGGAGTTGTGTTTTCGACTGATTCTGGTCTCCCCGATTTGGGGATTTAAATCCCTAGATTACCGACCCCAATTGGGGTCGGTATCACCGACCACAAAACTGTGGTCGGTGATTTGGTTGCCAACCACAGGGGGACCCCATAACGGTCATAAAAATTACCGACCCCAGCTGGGGTCGGTAAATCCGACCCGCACTTTGTGGGTCGGTAATTGGGGTCGGTAATCCTCATTTTTCTTGTAGTGATCCCCCAGATGTAGATCCGCTTGGATTGAACTGGGTTACCAAATCTCTTGTTCTTGTTTACGATTTCCGCATATCACTCTGCACACACACATATAACCTGTTTATGCGTAGTTTAGACTGCAAGCCGACGACTAGCTCATAGTTCAAGATAACATACTGGGACCAACACTTTACTAATAATGTCTTGCTAGAAGTATTTCACTAAATTTTGTTTGTGTGATGCACTTATATAATTTCTTGAGAGGGATTCTTTATTATTAATATATAATTTGTTGTCCCAAAGTTCTATCCCCGCAACTACGATTATAAAGAAATGAAATCATTTTGAAGTCAAAAATTCGCTTCAAGTCGTATCAGTCGGCAACATGTAGCTGATATCAAATCTACCAAAACATAATTGTGGTCCAAATTATAGGCTAATTTGATTTATGATCGCAGATGATGGACCTGGATTCGTTTTCAATCTCTCTGTTACTGCCGAACATAGGTGCACACTCTAAAAAAAAAAAAAAGCTAAACCTAGGCGCAGACGTGTACAATTATTACTATACTGCCATTTATTATTTCGTGAAGCAAGTTTGCTGGTAATTCAATTCATTCGCTGCACCTGATTTCATTTTCATTCTATTGTACATAAATACACGGTCGACAAAGGAAGGAAAAAAAAAAAAAAGAAGAAGAAGAAACGAAAACCAGTGTCTCAATAATTAAGCTTATAAACCAAGTAGTTGAGATTCAAGAATGAAGATGGTATCCGGTCTCAAGAAATGGATGGCTCAGGCAAGAGTACCACTAGGGATGCTTCTGGTACAAGTGATCGCAACGGTGCTACAAATCCTGTCCAGGGTTATACTCGACCAAGGAGCCTTCATTTATGCTGTCCTAATGTATCGCCACCTGCTCGCCGCCTTCTGTGTATTTGTTGGAAAACGGCATAAACGTCAAATGCCGTATTTGTTGAAGCCATCAAAGTAATAGTACGGCGCCATCCGAGTTGATTTCTCATCTACGGCGCCGAAAGTATTGAAGCCACCGCAAGAACAGTTTAGCATATGTTCGTTGTCTGTTATATGTTTTCATTTCTATAAATAGGTATTTCGATTGTTGTAATTCTCAGAGCGAAGCAAAGCAAGAAATAAAAAACAAGCTTTAGCCAAACAACTCTCCGCTTTTGGTTATCGTTTTTAGATATCAAAAGTGTAAAGTGTCTTGTGTGTGTGAGATATCAAAATCTACAAATTGGTATCAGAGCCTGAGTGATCCAAACTCAGAGCAAAACAAATTTGAGTATAAACACTCAAATTAAAAGAATTAAATTTACCCACCGTGGTTTCCTCCGAGCTGCTGTCCGCCGCCTGCAACTCTCTGCTTTCCGGCGAACCGTCTGCCGCCTAGTCCAGCCTCTGCCGAGCTGCCTTAAGAGCTGCTCCCTGCACCGAGCCTCCGCTGCCCGCCCACCCCCCTCCCAGTCCAGCCACTCGCATCCAGCCTTGCACCGACACTGCTGTTGCTCGGCTCCTCCTGCTGCTACGCTGGTGCTGCTTCCAAAAGGAAGTGTGAGTGTGAGCAGAATTTTAATTCAACTTGGTGATCCACCGTTTCAAAAAAAAAGGAGAGTCCAGACTTTATTGAAGTGGGGACAATCAAAATTAAAGGGGCGGTGGAAGCATTAAGAAGTTGTGGAGGTGAAAGCATTAAGTAGTTGTGGAGGAGGAAGGGTCAACCGACAAGCCCTTTAATTTCTTCAAGTAGTTGAAGAAATTAATAAAGGGTGGTACAAGCAAGCACGAAAAATCAGAAATTTTGGAGAAAAAAAAAATTTGTGGAGTCTTCCACCGAGTCCGAAATAATTCATATCAATTATTTTGGAATTATCGCAGATATTTTCCAAATGGCGAGTATGACGGGACAAATGTCACTGTCGCAGCTTACGAAAGCAAATTACGAGAAATGGAGTATTCAAATTAAAGCCCTTCTTGGAGCTCAAGATGCATGGGACGTGGTTCAAAATGGTTTTGTAGAACCAGAAAATACCGGGAAATTAACTGCAGCAGAACAAAAAGCGTTGAAAGATGCGCGATCCAAAGATAGCGGAGCCCTTTACATGTTATTCCGAGCCGTTGACGAATCAGGCTTCGAAAAAATATCCGGTGCCACCACCTCAAAAGAAGCGTGGGACATCCTTGAAAAATCATTCAAAGGAGCCGACCGGGTAAAGCAAGTGCGTCTCCAAACCCTTCGTGGAGAGCTTGAAAGCATGAAAATGAAGGAGTCGGAAAACGTGTCTGACTACATCACACGTGTTCAGACCGTGGCAAACCAACTCAATCGGAATGGAGAAGAATTGTCCGATGACAGAATTGTGGAGAAAATATTGAGATCATTAACCAATGATTTCGAAAACGTTGTATGTGCGATTGAAGAATCGAAGGACCTCAAAGTGCTCACCGTTGAAGAGCTCGCTGGATCTCTCGAAGCACATGAACAAAGAAAAAAGAAAAAGAAAGATGAGTCACTCGACCAGGCACTCCAGACCAAGGCATCAATTAAAGATGAAAAGGTTCTCTACACTCGAAATTTTCGGGGGAGAGGACATGACCGTGGAAGTCGTGGATACGGTCGTGGTATCCAAGGCTACAATTATGAAGGATACCATAAGGACAAATTTCAAGGAAGTCAAGCAAACTGGCGTGGAAGAGGACGCGCTCGAGGAAGAGGCGGTCGATCAAATTATTCCCACGTCAAATGCCAAAAGTGCCACAAATATGGTCACCATGCCGAAGACTGCAACAACGAGGGTTGTTACAATTGTGGCAAGATGGGACACTTTGCAAAAGAGTGTCGGGCCAACAAACGAATAGAAGAGACAACCAACCTAGTCGTGGAAGATAAAGCAAATGGAGGTGTTCTCATGATGGCGCACAACGATGTCAACGATGACACATCCTGGTACCTCGATTCTGGAGCAAGCAACCACATGTGCTATGATGAGCATCTATTCAAAGAAATGCAGAAAGTTGACAATGGTCATGTATCATTCGGAAATGCATCAAAAGTGCAAGTCAAAGGCCGTGGTACGATATGTTTCACACAGAATGATGGCTTAATAGGGACAATCCAAGATGTCTACTATGTTCCAGATCTCAAAAACAACATCTTGAGTCTTGGCCAGCTCGCAGAGAAAGGATAATCAACCTTTCTAAAAGATCAGTTGCTGCATCTGAAAGACAAGCAAGGATGTTTGATAGCTCGAGTCGAAATGGAAAGAAATCGAATGTACAAGTTGAACCTGCGAAGCTTGCAAGGGAAATGCTTACAAGTCAAAGAAGAAGATAAAGCATTGTTGTGGCATCATCGCTTTGGCCACTTACATTATGATGGCCTGAAAAAGCTAGTGAAGATGAAGATGTTGAAAGGACTGCCTAGCATGGATTTTGGAGGAGAATTTTGTGAAGATTGTGTACTCGGGAAGCAAACAAGATCCTCATTTCAAAAGAAGGCCGAATATGAAGCGAAGCATCCGCTTGAGCTGATCCACACCGATATATGTGGACCAATTACTCCCGAATCTTTCAGCGGAAAGAGATACTTCATCTCTTTCATCGATGATTTCTCCCGAAGGACGTGGGTCTATTTGCTGAAAGAAAAATCCGAGGCATTCAAGGTGTTCAAAATATTCAAGGCGAGTGTTGAAAAAGAAACTGGCAGATCCATCAAAGCAATTCGATCTGATAGAGGAGGCGAATACACCTCGACAGCCTTCCGAGAGTACTGTGAACGAGAAGGCATAAGAAGATTTCTGACAGCACCATACTCGCCCCAACAGAATGGCGTAGCTGAAAGGAAGAATCGGACTATCCTAGACATGGTTTGATCGATGTTGAAAAGCAAGAAGATGCCGAAAGAATTCTGGGCAGAAGCTGTGATGTGCGCAGTCTACATACAGAATCGGTGCCCGCACATGAAGTTGAAAAATCGAACACCACTGGAAGCATGGACTGGTAAGAAGCCTACCGTCTCTCATCTAAAAATATTCGGTAGTGTAGCCTATGCACATGTACCAGATCCGCGAAGGATGAAGCTGGATGATAAAAGCAAAGCATATGTTTTTATCGGATATGACGGACTCACAAAAGGGTATAAGCTGTATGACCCGATAAGCAAGAAGGTGATAGTCAGTCGAGATGTGCGAGTGAATGAAGCAAGTGAATGGGATTGGAATAACTCAAAGGAAGTTACAAACGAAGTCGGAGAATCGTCAGCCGTTGTTCCGACTGCTCTATCAACAAATCCTGAAATTGTTGAAGAAAAAGAAGAAGAAGATGAGCCACGACAACCCCGAATGAGAAGTCTCCAAGATTTGTACAACTCTACAGAGGTACATCTTGTATGTTTGTTGGCAGATGCTGAAAATATCAAGTATGAAGATGCCGTACTAGATGAAAAATGGAAAGCATCCATGAATGAGGAAATTGAAGCAATCGAACGCAACAACACATGGGAGCTCACTGAATTGCCCAAAGGAAGTCAGGCCATTGGAGTGAAATGGGTCTATAAGAAAAAGATGAATGCACAAGGGGAGATTGAACGATACAAAGCTCGACTTGTTGCAAAGGGATACAAGCAAAAGGAAGGAATCGATTATGATGAAGTCTTTGCCCCTGTCGCAAGAATGGAGACAATCCGTCCACTCATTTCTCAAGCTGCTCAGTACAAATGGCCAATATTCCAAATGGATGTCAAGACAACGTTCTTGAATGGTGTACTCGAAGAAGAAGTCTACATTGAGCAACCACCAGGTTATCTGAAACTTGGAGGAGAAACAAAGGTGTTGAAATTGAAGAAGGCGCTTTACGGGCTAAAGCAAGCACCGCGAGCATGGAATATTCGCATTGATGCATATTTCAAAGAGAATGGGTTTGAGCAATGTCCCTACGAGCATGCCCTCTACATCAAGAAAAATGGAGGTAACATTTTGTTTGTTGCTCTTTATGTTGATGACCTCATTTTCATGGGTAACAGTGATGAGATGATAGAAGACTTCAAGAGAAGAATGAAACAGGATTTGAGATGACTGATTTAGGCTTGATGAAGTTCTTCCTTGGTCTAGAAGTTAGACAAACCGAAAGAGGCATCTTTGTATCACAGGAGACATATGCGAAAAAGATCTTGAAAGAATTCATGATGGAGAAGTGCAACCCCGTATCAACACCTATGGAACCTGGAGCAAAACTTTCAAAGTTTGATGAAGGAGAGCAAGTTGATCCAGGAAGGTACAGAAGCTTGGTTGGAAGCCTTCGCTACCTCACATGCACAAGACCAGATATTGCACTAAGTGTTGGAGTTGTGAGTCGGTTCATGGAGAACCCAACTTACTCACACTGGAAGGCGTTAAAGAGAATCCTCAGGTACATTCAAGGAACAGCGTCACATGGATTATTCTACTCGAGGACAGAAGATTACAAGCTGATTGGATACTCTGACAGTGATTGGTGTGGAGATATTGATGATCGAAAAAGTACTGCAGGGTATGTGTTCTTTATGGGAAATACTACTTTTACTTGGCTTTCAAAGAAGCAGCCGATCGTGACACTCTCAACATGTGAAGCTGAATACGTAGCAGCATCTTGGTGTGTATGTCATGCTGTATGGCTCAGAAATCTTTTAAACAAGATGGAGATGAAGCAGTCAAGCGGAACAATGATTCACATAGACAACAAATCTGCAATTGAATTGGCGAAGAATCCAGTGAATCATGAAATGAGCAAACACATTGATGTTCGTTTTCACTTTATCCGAGATCATGTGAAAAATGGAAATGTGGAACTAATGCATGTGGCAAGCCAAGAACAAGTGCCAGACATATTTACAAAGCCATTGCCAAAGGTACTGCTCGACCAGTTTAAGAAGTTGATAGGGATGACAGATGGCAGAAGCATTTGAAGTTTACGGGGGAGTTTTGTTGGAAAACGGCATAAACGTCAAATGCCGTATTTGTTGAAGCCATCAAAGTAATAGTACGGCGCCATCCGAGTTGATTTCTCATCTACGGCGCCGAAAGTATTGAAGCCACCGCAAGAATAGTTTAGCATATGTTCGTTGTCTGTTATATGTTTTCATTTCTATAAATAGGTATTTCGATTGTTGTAATTCTCAGAGCGAAGCAAAGCAATAAATAAAAAGCAAGCTTTAGCCAAACAACTCTCCGCTTTTGGTTATCGTTTTTAGATATCAAAAGTGTAAAGTGTCTTGTGTGTGTGAGATATCAAAATCTACAGTATTGCCTTTTGCTCTCTACTTCGAAAGGCACGATTTTTATTCTCGATTTGGGTTCAATTCCAAATTATGATCATTTTATGTTTTGAATTTGTCATTTGAGTTTTTGTTATTGCAATTTGCAAAACACAGAGGTGTCATCTGCAAGGAATTCAGCTGGGCAGCTTTCTTTTGGCTTTTCTTGGTAGCATTATTCGGGTAACCCTTTTGTTTGTTTGTTTGTTTGTTTTTTTTCTCTTTTTAATTACTTTCAAGAATTTACAAGATTTCTGGGTTTTAAAAAAATATCTTTGGCTACGAAAGTACAACAAAAATTTACATTTAGCGAGTCGTCACTAACACAAAAGTGAAAAATAAAAAAATAAAAATCATTGAAAAAGTGTTGGAAAATTCAAATTTTGAGGTTAATAACATTTCAGTAAAATTCTGAGATTAGTCCCATTTTTTATTTTTATTTTTATTTCTTTTTATTAGGGTGTAAACTTGATTTGTTTCAGTTAAGATTCCGACGGGAGAGTGTACTTATTTATTTTAATGACAAAAATCGAGTTTGTGGGTAGGATCATGTGCATGTACCTGCACATAGAGGCTACGAAGTATTTAATTTGTGATGGAATGAATATTATGTGAATTTGTGTGATGCAAGAATGGGAGAGGTGTTATGTGTGGTGGAAGAGATGTTATATGTAATACTTCCTTCGTTTTCCAAAAATTATAACGGACCCACTGTGCACGCCGTCCAATGCACATTTTAAATTATTAATAACTCAAATTCGGTATAAGTAAAAATTCTAAAAGTTCAATATTTAAAAACTACTCGATGAGACGAATCTAACAAGATTCCAATTGGTTATATTTTAACTTATATAACTATGATAAAACTTTAAGTCAAAGTACATGTGTGAATAGTACCAAATTTGCAAATGTTATAACTAATAGAAAATGGAGGAAGTATGAGTTATGGTTTTTGTGGTGTCTGCACATACACATACAGATACTTCAAGGGGTTGCACCATAACCGGATTGCGAGTTTGTGGGGCTTGATTGTGTTGTGTTGTTGTCTATTACTACAAATTAGGTATAATCGATTTGAGAATACGTCTGACTTTGATCCCATATGCGTGTGTTTCTTAATGGAATTACACACCTCGTCCCATAAGAATTTTCCTTAAAAAAAGTCTTGAGAAGACAGAGGACGCTTCATGTCATGTAATAACTGAGACAGGATACCAATAGCGATGGGGTTGTTCTACTATGGACTGCACGACACCACAGCAACCTATGCCACTAATTTCACCAATGTCATCCCCATTGTTACTTTCTTCTTCTCGATCATCCTCGGGTACTATGAATTGCTCAATTCACTGTCATGTTCTATACAAATATGTACTACTATTTTCTTACACGTTATATGTCCTCATGTTAAAGAATGGAGAAATTGGCAATCGAAACCAAGCACGGAAAGATTAAAAAATCGGTAGGAGTTGCACTATGCCTTGCCGGAGCCCTCACCATTGCTCTCTACAATGGCAAAAGCTTCCACCTCACTTCACGCCACGACCACCGCCAAGTCATCCTTAAACCCTTCAAACACAAGGCACGCGGCACCCTATATTTGGTCTGCTGCTGCTTCTCCTACGGTTTATGGTTCGTTCTGCAGGTGTGAATCGAAGGGTAATTAGATTATATCAACATTGTTATTTAAATTAAGAGCCTGTTGGATATACATTAGCTTTTAATAGAAGTGCTTGTGGTTAAATATTGCAAGTTTGGGCAAATTTAGATTAAATTCTACACTTTGATAGAAGCAATCTAAGAAATGCTCTAATTCTACTTTCGCTTTTACTTTTACTTTTGCCTTCTTTGTGTTGTGAAAGTCCATCCACACGAGACCCTAAAGGCTAAAGTAAGTGAATATGTGGGTGTGTAGGTGAAGTTGTTTAAAGCTTTTCCATACAAATACTGGTCGACCACATTCATGTGTGTAATAGCAGCTGCTCAGACTGGTCTTGTTGGAGTCTGCATTGATAGGCAACTCAACCACTGGAAATTGGCCTGGAATCTTCAGCTGCTCACTATTGCCTACTCTGTATGTCAAAAATTGGAAAAATCGATTCAGGGTTATTCGGATAAGCTGCAAGAAAATGAATTATCTAATTATTGTATTTTTTTAATTAATGAATTGATCAGGGGATATTAGCGACGGCGGCAGCATTTTGTTTTGTGGCATGGGCGATTGCACAAAAGGGCCCAACTTATGTTGCAATGTTCAATCCTCTCTCCCTCATTTTTATCACTGTGGCCGAAGCTTTCTTCCTTGGCCAAGAAATCTATGTCGGGAGGTAATTTAATCATTTAATCAATTAATTAATTGTTTGTTATTACTCCCTCCGTTTTTTAAAAATTGTAACGTTTGGAAATTGGGTAATGTTCACACACGCACTTTGACTTAAAGTTTTATTATAGTTATACAAGTTAAAATATAGTCAAGTGAGATCTTGTTAGATTCGTCTCGTCGAGTAGTTTTTAAATATGGAACTTTTAGAATTTTTGCGTGCACTGTGGGTCCGTTTCAATATTTTGAAAACGGAGGGAGTATATTATACTGTTTTATTCATAGAGTATTGGAAGGAAGGAAGCAATTCTAGGTCCCAAATCTTGAGTCGGTAGTTAGTCAGTAATAAGAACAACGCACAATCACAGTAATATATCAAGAAATGCAGGAAAGTAAAGATGAACACGGTGATTTGTTGACCCGGTTCGGACCTCCTGTCCTACATCCGGGGGATACCAATCCAGGCTACGATCTACTCAACAAGTTCCAAGAAAATACAAACTTCTGACTCTAATCTACCAACTCGATCTAGAGGTGTTGAGACTCCCCCTCAACATCTAATCTCGCTGTGAATGAAAAGAACCAAATCTGATTTTCCTAGCTTCCTGTTGACGTTCCTGAATCTATCCTAACTCTCTCAAGAATACACTTTCTTGAGTTACAATATGAAAAAGAATGTATACAATGAAAATCACTCAAGCCTTTCTCAAAGATACACTTCTAAGAATTATAGAGACTTGAATAAAACCAATCACTCAAAAGATATTTCTAATCAGATCCACGTTACCCTATACTGCCTATAGACTCATATATATATAGCAATCAGCTCCTAAGTCTTTGAAGAGGTCCCGGCAGCAAAGGGTAAGACTTGGCACACCATAACTGCCAAGCTGTTGTTGTTGAGTAATGCTGACAACATCCAGACTCTGCATGAAAAGTTAGGCATATACCAACAATCTCCCCCTCTTTACATGAAGAGGATGATCCGTCATAACCAGTCTCAAATCAAATAATCAGATAAGAACAGCAGAGAGTTTGTCAGGCAACAACAACAATAAACCAGTTTAAGCATGCATATCAAAGATAGAATCACATAAAACAAGTATATCAAAACAATCACCAAGCATTAGCAATTCAGCAAAAAACAAGCATCAGCATCCACCATATTCAGTATCCACAAAGAGTATCAACCATTAGTTACAGTCCCAAAAATATTAAAAAGTTTAGTAGAGAAACATATACCCAACAACCCTGTTGGTTGTTCTTACCACCTTTAGACCACCAAAATGAGACAAGCAGCAGCAACTATATATCTCCCCCTTGAAGGATCAATCCTCATCATTATCATCATCAGCACCACTAGGGGGATCAAATGTAGCTGGAAGAAGCTTGAGAATCAAATTGTTCTTCTTGCGAAGAGCAAGACCAGCATTCACAACTCTGTTGGCTTCTTCATTTTGTTGCAAAAGGAGCTGCTTCAGGTGGTTGATCAGGGCAGTGCCAGTAAGAGGTGGACCAAGTAAGATGTCATTGTGTTGGTTCCTTAATTCAGTTGAAGGAGAATTCTGTTTAATGTAGATCCTTTCCTCCTTGGGCACCTTGATCCCATTCTTTGAGAGAAAGCGGGTGATAAGAGCAGGGTAGGGTAGCAGATCCAGCTTTCCAATCGAACCACGAGTATAACCTTGCATCTTTTTAAGAACAGACAAACCAAGATTCATTAAGTTCAAATATTTATCAATGCAGAACATAGTTTTACCCATATGAGCAGAAACTTGACTAGCATTGGTAGTTGGCATGATGTTGGAACTGCAGAGGCGAAATAGGCAGGCAAACTTCAAGGCAAGTTTGGATGTGCTCAGTTGATTTCGGCCAAAACCAACACTGCCAGAATTTGAAATAGAGTATGCTACTTCAGCATTTGAATCAGGCATGTACTCGGTAACATCATCCAGGCGGTCGTTGGGTTGAAGCTTTAACAGCAGCGAAATAACCAAAGGATCAATGTCCAGTATCTTTCCACGAATATAGATTTTTCCTCCATAGGGAGAAGTAGCATCCATGAACTCCGGGTGAAGATTCGCATAGAACTCTCGCACTAAGGCTGGTGAGTAGTACTCCAGCTTAGTAGCCCAAAAGAGAAGACTGGCATCCTCGAGATATTTGATAAAGCCAAGTTCGCGATACATGGAGTGAGTAAACTGTTCTTCAGGAATAAACTCTCGAACAGTCAAATCCTTGGAAAACTTCTGAGCATCCTTGTCATAGTATTTGAAATTTAGTGCAGCCTGAACAGACATAGGCGGAACAGATTTCGGTCGTTTCTGCGGAGTTTCGACTGCAACACCTTTGTCTTTACGCTTGCGGGATCGGGTAGACGGAGTGCGAGGAGGAGGACGTCGTCGAGGAGTTGTTGCAACATCCGCTGAAGGATGAACGTCCTCTTGATTCTAATCACCAGAAACCGCATCATACTGATTAGGGTTATAATCATCATCTTCCCCAGCGTTCGGAGTAGTTTCAGTGCCCTCGTCCCAATCAAAAGGAAATATCTCCTTCGTCGTAGGAGGTAGAGCAGGAGGGGTTGGTGCAGGGAGCGCTCCGGCTGGTGGTAGTGAGCTCAGAGGAAGAACATCCTCTGCTTCGGCTTCAGCATTGTGTGCCGCTCCTTCGCCAGAAACTTCCAAAGTAGAATCAATGGTTTCGCTTGGTTTGGATGGGATTTCAGTAGGTTTTTCAGAGGGTTCGCTGGATTGAGTAGGATCAGTTGAGTGTTCTTCAGTGCCTGGGACTTCAGAAGAAGGTTTATCTGCAATTTGAACTTCAACAGAGGGATTTTGAGAGGAAGAAGATGCCATGACTGAAAAAGCTTACTAAGAATAAAACACAGAGAAGAAATAAGAGAGAAAGAAACTGAATGAAGAATGAACGGACTCCAAATACACATATAAAGAAACCGAAATGAGTAATGGGGAACGGCAGTTTCGAGCGTCGTGCAACATGATGAAGGAGACGGTTTCAGAAGCTTGCAGGTCATGATAATTGCGTGCAGACGTCGTATCAAAATTTTTGGCAGTATTCGATTGATTCTCTTCTACACAAAAATGGGCCTGAAACAAAATGAAATAAAAAGAAACAACACAAAGCCCAAGGTGTTAGAGAAAATTAAGAAGAGAAATAGCTAAGGCCCAAAATGGTTCTTAGCCTTTCAAAGTTTTCACCATCTAATGCCTTTGTGAGGATGTCGGCACGCTGTTCCGACGACCCAACATGTTGAATATCACATATGCTGTCTTCCACTAGATCTCGAATAAAGTGATATCGAATGTCAATATGTTTGCTTCTGCTATGTAGAACTGGATTTTTGGAGATGTTAATAGCACTAGTGTTATCACAGAATACTTGAAAACTTTCCTTATGAACACCATAGTCAGCCAACATTTGTTTCATCCACATGAGTTGAGAGCAACAACATGTGGCAGCAATATACTCAGCTTCGGCTGTAGAAAGAGCAACAATATTTTGCTTCCTGGAGTACCAACTGACTAGATTGTTACCTAAGTAGAAACATCCTCCAGTGGTTGATCGTCTGTCATCACAACTACCTGCCCAATCTGAATCTGTGAAGCCAATAAGATCCAGATTTGACCTTTTGGAATACCAAATGCCAAGATCAAGTGTACCCTTAATATATCTCAGAATCCTTTTAGCTGCTTTAAGATGGGATTTCTTTGGTTGAGATTGATACCTAGCACAAACTCCAGTACTAAAGGATATATCTGGTCTGGTAGCTGTTAGGTAGAGAAGACTACCAATAATGCTTCTGTAAAGCTTTTGATCAACATCCTTTCCAGTTTCATCCTTGATAATTTTCTCTTGCTGTCCTAGAGGTGTCCGAACAACTTTGCTATCCTCCATATGAAACTTTTTCAACATCTGTCTAGCATATTTCTCTTGAGATAAAAAGATACCATCTTTAAGTTGTTTGATCTGCAAACCCAAGAAGTAATGTAACTCACCCATCATACTCATCTCAAATTCAGATTGCATGGCTTCAACAAAGCTTTTCCTGAGTTGATCTGAAGTAGCTCCAAAGATAATATCATCTACATAAACCTGAGCTATAATAAAATCGTTGTTAGCATGCTTTACAAACAACGTTTTGTCTACATTCCCCCTGATGTAACCGTGGTTCACAAGAAACTGTGACAACCTTTCATGCCAAGCACGAGGTGCTTGCTTGAGTCCATATAATGCTCCTTTAACTCTATAAACATAATCAGGATGTTCATGATCTTCAAATCCGAGAGGTTGTGCTACATAGATTTCTTCCTTTATCTTGCCATATAAAAAGGCAGTCTTGATGTCCATCTGATAAAGTTTGAAGTTCATACAGCAGGCAAACGATAGTAGAATTCTCACAGCTTCCATTCTAGCAACTGGTGCAAAAGTCTCTCCATAGTCCAATCCTTCTATTTGAGTATAGCCTTGAGCAACAAGTCTTGCTTTATTTCTGACAACATTCCCTGACTCATCCGTCTTGTTCCTAAAAATCCATTTAGTACCAATGACATTTATGTTGTCAGGACTTGGTACTAACTCCCAAACTGAATTCCTTTCAAATTGTAGCAGTTCATCTTGCATAGCAGCAATCCAATATTCATCCTCAAGAGCTTCAAAAGTGTTTTTAGGCTCTATCTTGGATATGAAACAGTTCATTCCAGCTAACTGTTTGTAATCAACATCCTTCTTTCTTCTTGTCTGTCTAGGAGCAGAAACATCACCAATAATATCATCATTTGAGTGATGTTTCAATGTCCTTGGACCTTTCCTCTTATTGATCTCATCATCTGTGTCTGAAGTATTCTTATCTTCATCAGCATCTGAATTGATTTCATCTATAGCAGAACTAGTTTCAACATCAACAGTTGGAGTACTAGATTCTGGAACAGAAGAGTATGACTGAGGAATGATAGGTAGCTCAATGTAGTCTTCTAGTTGCCTCTTATCTGAAAGTTCTTCAAAAATAACATTTGTAGATTCTATAACTTTCTTGCTTTCAGTAAGATAGACTCTATAAGACTTTGAGTTGTTGGAATAACCTAAGAACTTCCCTTTTTCAGAACGAGCATCAAATTTTTTCAATTGTTCCCTATCCCTGTAAACATGACAAACACAGCCAAAAACATGAAAGTATTTAACTGTAGGAAGTTTGCCATTCCAAACCTGATATGGTGTGTAGTTGGTGTGTGGTCGTAACAACACTCTGTTGGCCACATGACATGCTGTGTTGACAGATTCTGCCCAAAATGATTTTGAGAGAGTGCTTCCATGCAGCATTGATCTAGCCATCTCTTGAAGAGTCCTGTTTTTCCTTTCAACTACACCATTTTGTTGAGGTGTCTTGGGGGCAGAGAACTCTTGAATAATACCATGAGTATTACAGAAGTCTGTGAAATATTGATTTTCAAACTCCTTTCCATGATCCGTTCTGATTCTGGAAATCTTCTGTTGCTTTTGATTCATAAGCTTCAGGCTTAGATTCTCAAAGTGTTCAAAAGTTTCATCCTTTGACCTGAGAAACAATACCCAAGTGAATCTAGAATAATCATCAATAACAACTAAAATATACCTCTTCCCGTTTAGACTTTCAACTTCAGTAGGACCCATAAGATCCATGTGAAGAAGTTCAAGACAGTGAGTGGTGTTGATGCCTTCCACCTTTTTGTGCTGTGACTTAGTCTGCTTTCCTTTTGCACATCCTTCACAAGTAAGATTGGTGTTTTTGTGTAGTTTAGGCAATCCTCTGACAGCACCTGAAATACTTAATTTGTACAATGTTTGATAATTCAAATGTGCCATTCTTTTATGCTAAAGACTAGTGAGATCTTCCTTAGTGATAAGTGCTTTGTCAACAGTTTCCATTAGAGTATAGCAATTGTTACTAGATCTTTTGCCTGACATAATACATTCATTATCTTTAAAAACATAACAAGTATTCATGTCAAATAGTACTAAAGATCTTTCATCACACAATTGGCTTATGGAAATTAAGTTTGTAGTTAAACCTTTAACAAAGTAGACTTTAGAAAGATTAGAAAGAACTCCCTTGTCAATTGAGCCATATCCAGTGATCTTGCTTTTAACACCATCTCCAAACATCACTTCACCACAGTCTTGATTTCTAAAGTTTTGAATTATATCTCTTGTCCCAGTCATGTGCCTTGAGCAACCAGAATCAAAATACCATTTGACATCCTTTTGTTGTTCCTGCAAAGACAAAACAACAAGACCTAGAGATTGTTTATAGGAAGCTTTTGGTACCCATGCCTTTCGGATAAGAATCTTCTTTTGCAGTTCCAATGTTGGCCAGACTACTGGTCTCCCATTGATAAGGTCTCGAACAATTCTCAGACATGTGTCAGCTTGATGCCCTGGTAATCCACAATATATGCAATCCTTGGAATCATGAGGTGCAATATTGACTTGAGTAGGTATGTTAACATGTGTAGCTGGTTTGTAGTTAGCATGTGTATCTGGTCTGTTTGATTCTTCACCAAGATAACCTCCACTTACAAAACTTCTTTTGAAAGATTTGGATCTGCTTTGCTTGCCTTTCTTCTTATAGCCAATACCTGTAAAATCACCAGGTTGTTTGCACATTGAAAGAACAGAATTCAATTTACCTTTACCTTTTTCAAGCTTTTCGAGATCAGAACATTTGATCTTGAGATTGTCATTCTCAAGTTCAAGGTTTTTGTTTTCTTCTGAAAGTCTGATGCATCTGGCCTCAGATTCTGACAACTTGTTGCTTAGTAACTTTGATTCCTCAAGAGCTTTGTTGAGTTCAACTTCGATTTTGTCATGAGCAAGCCCGATGTTGGTCAGTTGTGTCAACAACTTCTTATTCTCAGAACAGGCAATGTCATATTCTTCTTTTAACTCATCATAAACATCAAGTAACTTGGAATATAGCTCTTTTATGTCACCTGAAACAAAAGAATCATCCTCATCAGTAGAGTAATCTGACAAATTAGAATTACCTACTGTCTCTGAGCATGAATGCAACAACTTCATCTGAATCACTTTGTTGTTCCTCAGTAAGCTCAACTTCAGAATCACCATCACTTAGAGTAGCTTGAAAAATCTTTCCTTCCTTTCGCTTTGCAGTGGGACATTCTGCCCTAACGTGACCTTTTCCTTCACATTCATAGCAGATTATAGACGAGAATTTGTCAAACTTCTCAGGCTCTCTCATTTTTTGAGACTTTGAACTTTTACCATCCTTTTTTGTAAAGTTCTTTTTCTGCCGTTTAACTGATGTTGAAGTGTTGCTCGAACTACCTCTCTGTGATTTCCCTTGCATAAACTCCCTTCTACTCTTTTCTTGGAGAAGCTTGGAAACCCTTTTTGATAACAAAGACATTTCTTTATCAAGATCATCATCAGATCGCTCTTCCAATTCTGCCTTGAATGCAATGCTCTTTGACTTATTTTTGTCCTTTGGATTTAGATGATTTAGCTCATAATTTTGAAGATTTCCAACCAAGACTTCGAGAGACATAGTGTTGATCTTTTCACTTTCTTCAAGAACCGATACTTTTCCAGAATATTTTGAAGAAACCGTTCTCAACATCTTCCTTACCAATTTCTGCTCATCAAATTCCATGCCTAGTTCAATGCATTGATTAACAACTTCCTGAAACCTTCCAAAATAGGTTGATATATCTTCATCTTCGGTCATTTCTAACCTGTCATAGAGAGATTCAACTCGATGCAGACGAGTTGTTTTCACATCAGCAGAGCCTTCAAAACGAACTTCCAAGAATCTCCATGCTTCATGAGCTATTTTGCAATTCTTGATCATCCTGTGTTGAGATTCTTCCATAGCACCACAAATAGCATTCATTGCAGCGGCGTTTCCTTGTTTGGCGGCCTTCTCAGCGACTGAGTATTCAGCTTTTGTGGCTAGACGAATGGTGGGTGGAGCAGTGCTTCCATCCGCAGGTTGAACTGTTCTGGTGGGTGGTTCCCACTTCTCTTCAACAGCATCCCAAACCTCATCACCGAGAGCTTGAAGGTAAAACTGCATTCTTGACTTCCAGTAACTATAATTTGATCCATCGAAGATCGGAGGGCGCAAATGTGCAACGTCACGACTCATGATGAATCTGCCTCAAGTAAATCTGTTAGAGGGACGGCTCTGATACCAATTCTAGGTCCCAAATCTTGAGTCGGTAGTTAGTCAGTAATAAGAACAACGCACAATCACAGTAATATATCAAGAAATGCAGGAAAGTAAAGATGAACACGGTGATTTGTTGACCCGGTTCGGACCTCCTGTCCTACATCCGGGGGATACCAATCCAGGCTACGATCTACTCAACAAGTTCCAAGAAAATACAAACTTCTGACTCTAATCTACCAACTCGATCTAGAGGTGTTGAGACTCCCCCTCAACATCTAATCTCGCTGTGAATGAAAAGAACCAAATCTGATTTTCCTAGCTTCCTGTTGACGTTCCTGAATCTATCCTAACTCTCTCAAGAATACACTTTCTTGAGTTACAATATGAAAAAGAATGTATACAATGAAAATCACTCAAGCCTTTCTCAAAGATACACTTCTAAGAATTATAGAGACTTGAATAAAACCAATCACTCAAAAGATATTTCTAATCAGATCCACGTTACCCTATACTGCCTAAAGACTCATATATATATAGCAATCAGCTCCTAAGTCTTTGAAGAGGTCCCGACAGCAAAGGGTAAGACTTGGCACACCATAACTGCCAAGCTGTTGTTGTTGAGTAATGCTGACAACATCCAGACTCTGCATGAAAAGTTAGGCTTATACCAACAGCAATGATGAATTGATGAATTGTTTGTTGGTGTTAAATGGTGAAGTTTGATAGGGATGAGTTTGATCATTGTGGGGCTGTATTGCTTCCTATGGGCCGAGAACAGTACAGACATCATCAAATCCAGGTCGTCCATTCCCACGGCCATTCACGATTGAATTCCAAGATTGATGATAAGAGAAAAAGGAAGCATCATTATTCACATCATCAACTCAAGATTGATGATCCTAAATGTATAGAAAAAAGCTCTCATCAATCCAATCTCAGAAAAGAGGAGCAGCGCATAATCATCAGGACATACAAAAGGAGTAAGAGGCCGTTTGGATTGGCTTTTGGGGGAGTGCTTTTGGCTTTTGCTTCTGCCAAAAGCACTTCTGATAAAAAAGAGGTGTTTGTTTTGGCTTTTGGAAAAAAGCAAAAGCACCATGAGAAGCCAAAAAAGTGCTTCTGGGAGAAGCAACCCAGTGGTGCTTCTCCCAAAAGCAGAAGCCAAAAGCACTTCGTAAAATGTGCAAAGACTTAAATACCCCCACTACTTAATATAAATTACACTATAAATATATCTTATTATCATATTAAATAGCATGTCCTTTTTAGTAATTACCACATTCCAAAAGCACTTTTCATTTTTATTCATCCAAACATATTTTTAAAAAAATCCGCTTTTCAAGCATTCCATCCAAACACCAAAGTTACATGCTTTTGCTTTTGACTTCTGCTTCTGCTTCTACTTTTGGCTTCTGCTTTTTTCAAAAGCCAATCCAAACGGGCCCTAATTTCTGAATCAGGAATTGAAAATTTCTGAATAAATGAGTGAATTTCTAATTCACAATTTGTAATTTTGCCTATTTTATACTCTAAACATTCTGAGATCAGAGGGCATTTCACTCTTAACCATCAAGATTACCTCTAAAGACAAACCAAGACAAAAACCAATTAACAGAAGAACATCCATTTATATAAAAAGATTGGTTTAATTATTAAAATAATGTAGATAAATTCGATCATTTCTAAAATAGTAGGCAATTGCTTGGTCAACAGGAGACTGAAAAAATTAATTTTTTATTGATAGATCACCTGTTGAACAGGCGATCAGTGCAAAAATTTAAAAAATAAAAAATAAAAACACTACTCGCCTTCAACAGGCGGGTAGAGAAAGAAATTTAAAAAAAAAATAAAAAAGTAGCTAGTCGCAACTCTAAGGGGCGACTAGGTGTAATTAACAAAATTAATAATTACATGAAGTTTTGATTAATTTATTAGAGTAGAATCATGCATTAATATAATGCATAATATTTGGAAAAAAATCCATAGTAGTAATTTTATTTTATTTTATTTTAGTTTATTTGGGATAGGAACTTATCCTAGTGCTCAAGTCCCACTACAAGAAAAACTGCGTTTACCGACCGCACGTGCGGTCGGTAACCCCCGGGATGCGGGTCGTTTCGGGGCTTACCGACCGCACCACCGACCGCAATGGTCGGTCGGTAATACCTTGGTAGGTATTTTTCCTCCGACCAAAAAAATTTGCTGTCGGGACCTTGCCGACCGCATTACCGACCGCACGGTGGTCGGTAAATTTTCCGACCGAATTACCGACCGCAAATGCGGTCGGTAATGTCTGGTCCTAAAAGGTCCTGGAGAAATTTACCGACCGAATTACCGACCGCAAATTGCGGTCGGTAATTCTATTTTATGAAGAAAAAAAATGTCCCCAGGAGGGCTCGAACCGCCGACCTTACAACTACCATCCTCAACCCTAACCACTTTGCCAACCCTTCACATTACCAATGAATACCCGCCATGTGTCATATATAATAAATCCTTCACAAGTATTCCCCAAATGTTGAAGAGAGGATTCGAACCCTTGTCTTCATGGGTTCTCTCCTGCGCGCGTACCACCCGGACGCGCAAACATTCATGTCATTATATGCATTGTGTTATATATATAATATATGTAACTATAAATGCATAAATTAATAAAAAAACTGATATTGATTACATAAATAGTAAAATAATTCATTAATTAAATTAAATGGGTAAAATTAATTAAATTACTAATTAAATTTAAGAAATGAAATCAAAATTATAATTATATCTATATCTATAATTAAAAAACATTTTTAATATTTATTTTTTCCTTTATATTATTTAATAAATAACTAAATTATAATATAAATAAATATAAATGGCTCCATAAATAAATAATCAAAATTTTAAAAACAATCAAAAAAATATTTTATAAAAATATAAAATAAATGGAAAAAATTTTAGAGACTGCAAATTCGGTCGGTAATGCGGTCGGTAGATTATATTTTTTTAACAAAAATAATTAAAATTTTAAAAAATTAAAAAAATTACCGACCGAATATGCGGTCGGTAATGCGGTCGGTAGATTATATTTTTTAAAAAAATAATTAAAATTTAAAAAAAAATAAAAAAAAGTACCGACCGCAATAATGTTGGTCGGCGCAGTGGTTGCCATAAAAGCCGGGCCTCAGTAACGGCTCTTTTTTACCGACCACTCGGTGCGGTCGGTGTTGCGGTCGGTAAATCCGACCCGCAACCTGACGGTCGGTAATTCGGTCGGTATTTTTGAATTTTCTTGTAGTGTCCAAGGTTGGGGGTTCGATTCTCCCCACCCGGCCTCTATGCCTCCCCTTTATCCTCATTGTAATTTGTGTGGTTTGGGCTCCCACACACCTTTTCGGATACATAAATGCCATTGTTTAACCAAAAAAAAAAAAATAAATAAATGATCATAGCTTCATTTAATTATTATTTTTTGTTAATTATACCTAGTCACCTGAGGGGCGACTAGCTACTCTTTTTTTTTTTTTTTAATTTCTCTCTACTCCCCTATTGCGAGTAGTGTTTTTAATTTTTTTTAAAATTTTTTTGCATTGATCGCACAGGCGATCTATCAATTTAGCCTGTGCGATCAATGCAAAAATTAAAAAAAAAATTAAAAACACTACTCGCAACAGGGGAGTAGAGAGAAATTTTTTTTAAAAAAAAAAAAAGAAAAAAAAGAGTAGCTAGTCGCCACTCTAACAGGTGACTAGGTACAATTAACAAAAAATAATAATTACATGAATCTATGATTAGTTTTTTTTTTTTTGTTAAACAATGGCACTTGCAAAGGTGTGTTTGCAAAGGTGTGTGGGAGTCCAAACCACACAAATTACAAAGAGGATAAAGGGGAGGCATAGGGGCCGGGTGGGGGAATCGAACCCCCAACCTTGGACTTGACCACTAGGATAAGTTCCCATCCCAAATAAACTAAAATAAAATAAAATAAAAATTACTACTATGGATTTTTTCCAAATATTATGCATTATATTAATGCATGATTCTACTCTAATAAACTAATCAAAACTTCGTGTAATTATTAATTTTGTTAATTACACCTAGCTAGTCGCCCCTAGTTGCGACTAGCTAGTTTTTTATTTTTTTTTAAAAATTTCTTTCTCTACTCGTATTTTTTTAAAATTTTTGCAGTGATGGCCTATTCAACAGGTGATCTATCAATAAAAAATTAATTTTTTTCAGTCGCCTGTTGAACAAGCGATTGCCTACTATTTTAGAAATGATCGAATTATCTATATTATTTTAATAATTTTTAAGCCTAAAAAGATTCCCATGATCTTAAACAATGTTTGTGTTTCATCCCATGCTGTATTACAAGGTTCTATTGTGCATATTCATGATACAGAAGAAAAAACTACCGAATGAACAAAAGCATATTGAATTCAGCGACCATGTACATAAAATACTCTAGGATCATAAACTTTTCAAAAACCTTAATCAATTTCTTTAGAACAAAAAATAAATAAAAAAACCTTAGAACTCCAACCATCAACTATAACATCTAAGGGTCCGTTTGGTTGAAGAGATGGGCCGGGGTAATTTTTTTGTTGAAGAATGCAGGCACGACGACATTAAGCAGAAGCATACAGAAGAAGGAAAAACAAAATAAAGAAAGAAATGGAAGAATTAATCACCAACAGTGGATAGTTGCAAGAAGACAATGAATGAGCCAAGGTTTGAGGTTGAGGAAATTTTATGGAGGAGGAAATAGGAATGGATATACATGTTGCATAAATGGGGAAGGCATTGGAATAGAAATTAGAGTCTCGAGTTAGAATCTTAATTAAATGTAATTATTTAATCTAATTAAATGTAATACTGCATTCTCGTTTCACTTCAATAACAAGAAGTGCAACTAAACAATACTTTCACTACAAATAAAGTCCCTAAACATAGGCATACAATTGTCACAGGTCCCTTTGTCCAAGATACCGATACCACCATATGCTAGGTGACCTCATTCTATGTTGCCCCGGCGGCGCTGTGCAACTCGTGCGTCGACTGCACCCATTTGGTGCGCTTCATATCTCCCTTCATATCATCATTTGTCGACGCACGGGGTTGCCTCAGCAAACACAGTTCGTGCCCAGCAGCCCGCTGGCCTACCGACTCCCAGATCTCACTCCTGTCCTAATCAACGTTGCAACCTTACCTAGTGTCCGACTCCTCCATCCACTTCGCTCGCCTTCGCTCAACTGCCTGCCTTCGGGCATCTCCCAAAAGGCCCTCCGCCGCTCCAACGGCATTACTATGATATTGTCCGCTTTGACGAAGACCCCACAGTTTTGTCTTTGGTCATCTCCTAAAAGACCTCATACTAATGAAGTTATGTGGACTCTTATATTTAGGGTTACTCACAGCGATAAAAAGACTTATCCAGTCAACAAATTAATGGGCAAAAGAACAAGAATTGTTGTTCAATTTTTAGGTTAATTTGATTTATGATCCCATATGATGATCTGAATTCAGTTTCTGTTGGTCCCAGATTATGTGAAATCTTGAATTAAGTGCGGTCGTCTAGTAGTGGTCAAAACTACGTAATAACACGTGATGTGTGTGCACAGAGTGTTCAGCGGAATATAAAAGAAACACAGAATTTGGTGACCCAGTTCGGCCTTCGGCCTACGTCTGGGGGATTCCAATCCAGGCGACTTATACTAATACTCAAGAAATCCTAGACCTAGAAGACTCAGAAACAACCAATTCAAACTCTAAAGCAACACTTCCCTGTTTGCAGACAGACTGCAATCGCGGCTCCCCCACAACTCAGTCTCCGGACGATCCTGTCCAATTTGAATCCTCTGGTTGTTCAGGCTTCAAGAACCAAGGCTCCTCGGCATAGAAGTCCTCCTGGATCCATCTCCTTCAAACATCGAGCGCTTCCGCGAAGCCTCTTCAATAGGGAGTAGAGAAGATTTGTCCAACAAGAACACTTGTTGAATCTCAGTAAATCAGACCTCGTGTATACAGAATGATCTTCTAAAAAGTAGAACAAACACAAGGAATTTCTAACTCTCTCTCAAAAATAGAACAAGTGAATCTTGGAGAGAATAACCGACTAGTGTGTGTAAAAGTGTGTAGAATGTGTAGATTACAACTCGATAAACTCAAATCACTTACAATCGATCTAATCACAGGGAATATATATATATATCTAAGTAGAATCAATGATCGATTTACAGGCTGCTGTGCGGGCGGAATCAAAACTGCCAAAGAGCAGTTACAGAGAAGCAGTTACAACAAACCCAGAACTGCTATTCGGACAGTGTCATCTGCACAAGAGTTTTGTTAGAACAACAACAATCTCCCCCACTCTTGTGGAGATGATAATTCCATCACCTAAAGGTGTTGAAACTATCTAGGTCCAAAGAGTATAAGAGACCAAGTAAACAGTGAAAACCAAAACAAAACATGATCAATAAGAAGGATGTCACAGAGTAGTCGTAACGTATTAGAAACAACATCCATCAAAACATTCAGAAAAGGATCATCAGTGCAGATAGCAAAAGATAGTTCAGCAGTCCTAACTATTACAGACCCGCATAGTTAAAAAGATATTCAAAAGTTCAGAATCCATAAAAACAGAAAATACCATCCATAATAGAGTTCATTCAAACCAAAGCATTAACCAAAACAAGTTTATCAAAAAGTGAGAGTTTTTCAGGAATAGTTACCAAGCAGTCAGAACTGCTTAAAAAATACCAGAACCAATTCAGTCATCCACCAACCAACACCATATAATCTCCCCCATGATGGATTATCACTCCTCATCATCAGGATCCACATCACCAGCCTGCACGTTAGAAGTATCAAAAGAGTATGGAAGAGAAGAAATAATTTTCATATTCTCCCTTTTGATCAACATAGCCTCCTGACTCCATGCAGTTAAGCGTTCATTCTGACGAAGGAGTCGACTCTTAAGAGAGTTCACCAAAGCAGGGCCGGAAAGGGGAGCATGCTTGAAATCATTATCCATGAATAAAAGGGTCGGTGGAGGGTTGTAGTTCTTCAAAGCAACCATCTTGCTTTCTTTGATTTTGACACCAATAGAGAGAAGGAACTCCGTGATCAATGCCGGATATGGGAGTTTAGCACCAATCTTAATGCGACCGTTGGAGTACCTTAACATTTCTTTCAAAAGAAAATAGCCAAAATTCATTAGTCACATATGACGATGTATGCAGAGAAGAAGTTTACCCATATTGGTACTAATTTGGGACTGATTCTTTGTAGGAAGAACATTGGAGCTGCAGAATTGATAGAGGCAATAGTACTTCAAAGTGAGACGAACAACACTGAACTTGCTTCGTCCAAACTCCTTGACTTTCTCATTAGAAATTTCAAAAGCCACAGTGTTAATATCCTCAGGCATAAGTTCCAAGCCATCACTAGGTTCGTCGTTCTGAGGTAGCTTTAACAACGCACAAAGAACAGATGGAGTCAGATCATGAAATTTGCCACGTATGTAAATCTTACCAAACCAGGCCGAATTAGGGTTGAGAATCTCAGGATGGAGATTGGCATAAAACTCCCGAACATGTGAGGGCGAGTATTGGGTAAGGCCTTGTGCCCAGTGCAAAAGATGCCTCTCATCAAGGTAGTCCGAGAAACCAAGAGTGGTGTAGTGCGCATGCTTGAACACTTCCTCCGGTTTGAAATCTCTTTCCTTGAGCACTTCGTGACAAAAATTGTGCATATCCTCTGTAAAATACTTCTTACTAAAAGCCTTCTCAGCATCCAACAAAATTGGGTCTTTTCGAGGTTTCTTTGTTGCGGACGCCACTGGAGTTGGTTGAGCAGTAGGCTGAGGAGTAGGTTGAGGAGTAGGAGCTTTTCTCTTCCTCGAAGACCTCCGCGGTGGTTGAGAACTCTGCGAAGCTGCTCTGCGTCTGCGGCCTTGATGCGACTCAACAATATCATCCATCTCTTCTTGAGTGAGGTCGTGGATGCCTTGGTGTGCGTATGGTGACAACGGTGGATCACCGTGCTCAGCGTTCAGTTCCTGGACAATTTCGTCCACGGCTGCCATGTCCACTGGCGGTTGAGGAGATGGAAGTGCGACATTCATAGGCTCGGCGTGAGTGGCAGTTGGGGGTGGATTGGAGGAACTAACGTGAACAACGCCTTCAGAGGAGAGAACAAATGTAGGAGGAGGATTCGAACTGGTGGCTTTAGGGTTTGAGGAATTTGGGGGTAAAGGGTTTCCTTGTTGGGCAGTTTTTAAAATCTCAGCAACCATATGTTGAATGGCTTCAGGGTTGAGGCGAATTGGTTGCGAGGACAGAGTTAGGGCAGTAGGTGGAGGAGTGGTGGAATCAGTGGTGGAAGTGGAGTCATCGAGATCAGTGATGATCGCCATTTTTGGGCGTTTTGAGCTTTAGAAGAAAATAAGAGACTCGAGCAGAAACAAAAAGAAGAAAAGAGAAGATTAGTAGAAAAGGCGTATGAAGAATAAGGGAAGAAACGACCTTTTAATGGAGGAGGAGCGTTGCCGGAAATCGAAGGGGCGGAGGACAGTTTTCGTAAAACGTGGGCGACGTGACCAGTCTGCAGCAGTTGCAGAGCCGACGTGACGTCAGCCAGTCTCCCGCGCGTGATGATGGTGTTCCGGATAAGGCTTCTCCAATTGTTTGGGCCTGTTTCTTTTTGTGGGCCTGCAAAGGTAATATTTACTACATTGCAAATCATTAGGCCCAATTACTTAAGTTTTTAATTATGATAGGAAAGGCCTAAGATAGTTCTTAAGCCTTCAAACTTTTCTCCATCCAATGCCTTTGTTAATATGTCTGCTCGTTGCTCCAGTGTTCCAATGTGCTCTAACCTGCAAATTTCATCCTCCACCAGATCTCGAATAAAATGATATCGAATATCTATATGCTTACTCCTACTATGTAAAACAGGATTTTTAGATATGTTAATAGCACTAGTATTATCACAGAAAACTAAAAAGTTATCCTTACTAATACCGTAGTCTTGAAGTAGTTGCTTCATCCAAAGAAGTTGGGAGCAGCAACATGTGGCAGCAATGTATTCCGCCTCAGCTGTGGATAGAGCTACGATATTTTGTTTCCTTGAATACCAGCTAACAAGATTATTTCCTAAGTAGAAGCATCCTCCAGTTGTAGATTTTCTGTCGTCACAACTACCAGCCCAGTCTGAGTCAGTGAACCCAATTAGATCAAGTGTTGATCGTTTAGAAAACCAAATTCCCATTTGTAAAGATCCCTTTATATATCTCATAATCCTTCGCACTGCTTTCATATGTGATTCCTTAGGATCGGATTGAAATCGAGCACATACTCCCACACTATAAGAAATGTCGGGTCTAGAAGCAGTAAGATAAAGTAGACTTCCAATAATGCTTCTGTAGACTTTTTGATCTACTGGTTTCCCAGCTTCATCCTTAGTCAGCTTCTCCTGTTGTCCTAAGGGCGTCCTGATTACTTTGCAACTATCCATGTCAAACTTCTTTAACATATTCCTAGCATACTTTTCTTGACTCAGAAAGATACCATCAGCTTTTTGTGTAACTTGAAGTCCTAAGAAGTAGTGCAGCTCACCCATCATAGACATCTCAAACTCTGATTTCATTGAATTAACAAATTCATCCCTGAATTTTGTCGATGTCGAACCAAAAACTATATCATCGACATATACCTGAGCAACAGTTAAGTGGTCGTCCTGACGCTTGACAAACAACGTCTTATCTGCGTTTCCTCTCTTAAATCCACTAGCAACAAGGTACTTTGATAATCTTTCATACCATGCTCGAGGTGCCTGCTTTAATCCATATAGAGCACCTTTGACACGATAGACATGATTTGGATGCACCGGATCTTCAAATCCACTAGGTTGAGCAACATAAATTTCTTCTTTGATCTTCCCATTTAGAAAGGCTGTCTTTATGTCCATCTGGTACAGCTTTATATCCAATGAACAAGCAATAGCTAAAAGAATTCTTACAGCCTCCATGCGTGCAACAGGTGCGAACGTCTCTCCGTAGTCGAGTCCCTCAATTTGAGTGTATCCTTGTGCAACTAGTCTTGCTTTGTTTCTGACTATATTGCCTTTCTCATCAGTTTTGTTTCTGTACACCCATTTAGTACCGATCACGTTGACATTTGGAGGTGGTTCTGTCAATTCCCAAACATCATTTCTTTCAAATTGAAGTAGTTCGTCCTGCATGGCAGCGATCCAGTACTCATCCTTCAAGGCTTCAACAGTGTTCTTAGGCTCTATCTTTGACACAAAGCAATTGTAACCAGCTAGCTCCTTGAAATCTATAGCTTTATGTCTAGTCTGCCGCTGTGCTGTAGGATCACCAATGATATCATCAGTAGAATGATGCTTAAGAACCCTTGATCCTTTTCTATTGCTTTGAACTTCTTCTACAGGTTGTTCCTCAGATTCCTGTTCCACTGTAGTTTCAACTTCAGGTGGACTATCTGGTTCTGTTTCTTGTTGTTCAGGAATGTCCTGTTCATTCTCAACAATAGGCTCATGATTTTGTTGGGGTAGATGATCATCATCATCAGTCCTGTTGTCTATAAGATCAAAATCCTCAAAAACAACATTAGTACTTTCAATTACCTTCTTAGCATTTAGGAGATACACACGATAAGCTTTTGAAGTATTTGAATAACCAATGAATTAGCCATCATCAGATCTAGAATCAAACTTCTTTAAGTTTTCTCTATCTCTAAGAACATGACATTTACAACCAAATATGTGAAAATACTTTACCGTAGGCGTGTTACCTTTCCACAATTGATAAGGTGTAGTATTTGTATGTGGTCGCAGCAACACACGGTTTGCAATATGATTGGCTGTATTAACAGCTTCAGCACAAAACATCTTACTCATTGAACTTGCATGTAATAAGGATCTTGCCATCTCTTGTAGAGTTCTATTCTTTCGTTCAGCCACTCCGTTTTGTTGAGGAGTTTTGGGGGCAGAGTACTCATGTGCAATTCCATGCTCATCACAGAAACGGTCGAACGACTGATTTTCGAACTCCTTACCATGATCAGTTCGAATTCGAGTAATCTTCCTTTGCTTTTCATTCATCAAACGTAAACTCAAGGCCTCAAAATATTCAAATGATTCATCCTTTGACCTAAGAAAATAAACCCAAGTAAAGCGTGAATAGTCATCTACACAAACTAGAATATACCTTTTACCATTTAGACTTTCGACTTCGGTAGGTCCCATAAGGTCCATGTGAATTAAGTCAAGGCAATCCTTTGTGGTAATCTGATCAACTAGTTTGTGCTTTGAACGAGTCTGCTTTCCTTTGGCACAATCTCTGCAAGTGGTCTGGTCGTTTTGTGATAGTTTCGGCAACCCTCGAACGGCGTTAGAGTTGCTTAGCTTGTGCAAAGATCTGTAGTTCAGGTGTCCAAGACGTTTGTGCCACAAGTTAGTCTGATCAATGTTGGTAAGCAAGGCTTGAGAGGCATCGTCAGTTAAGATATAACAATTATTCTTCGAACGACCTCCTTTCAATATGCTTTCATCTTGGTCATCAAAAACTCTACATGAGTGTTTGGTAAAAAGGACCTGTAAATCTTCATCACAAAGTTGACTAATAGAGATAAGATTAGTTGTTAGTCCTTTAACATAGTAAACTCGTGATAGTTTAGAAAGTAATCCATCCTTTACTTTACCAAAGCCGGCTATTTTACTTCGTTTACCGTCTCCAAAAATGACATCTCCACAATCCTTTTGCTTGTAATTTGCTAAGAGGTCTTTCCTTCCAGTCATGTGTCGAGAGCATCCAGAATCAAAATACCATTGATCGTTTCTCTGATGTGCCTGTAACGAAAGAACAGCAAAACATACAGAATTCTTATTTTTATTCTTATTTCTGGGTATCCATACCTTTTGCATTCTGAATTTCTTTCGTAGTTCTTGATCTGGCCAAACAACTGGTCTTCCATTCATAAGATCTCTCAAAATTCGCATACAAGTATCTGCTGTGTGTCCAGGCAGATTGCAATAAAGACAGTCTCGTCTACGTCTGGACGAACAATCTTCTTCAGCATAAGATTCTTCATGAGTTGGGGACAAATATCCTCTACTCGTGAACTTTGTTTTGCATGGTGTAGATTGCTTCGTATATCCTAACCCTGTTTGATCACCAACACGTTTTCCCATAGAAAGAACTTCATCAAGTTTATTTTTACCTTTGGATACCTTTTGAAGCTCATCATTCTTGACTTTGAGATCATCAAGCTTTTTCTCCATTTCAAGAATTTTGCCTTTAAGAGTGTTGTTTTCCTTTTGCATGACTTCATTCTTTTCAACTTCAAGATCATATGCGATACCAACGTCTGTTAGTTGTCCCAACAACTTTTTGTTCTCCTGAACAGCAACTTCAAAGTCCTCTTTAAGTTCATTGTAGTCAGCAAGGAGTTGATCATACTCGTCATCACTTTCACCTGAATCAGAATCACAATTGTTAGGGGAAAAACATATGGACTTGACAATACCTTCAATTGTAGGGCTTGCAACTCTTGAGGTGAAGGCAACGACTTCATCATCTATTTTTTGTTCATCAGTAGTTCCCTCAAGATCATCATCACTTAAGGTTGCTTGGAATACCTTCTTTTCCCTCAATTCTCTTCTCTTGGTAGTAGCACATTCAGATTGAATGTGTCCTTTACCTCCACATTCATAGCATATTACTGATCCGAATTTATCAGGTTTGCCATAGTCCTTCTTTGAATTGAATCGATCACCCTTACTGTTATCCTTCTTTTTGAAATCTTTACGTGGTAGTCTGTCCGTCGTCTGAACTTCATTGGAACTGCGACCTTGACGTCTGTTGAACTGTTTGGCTCTTCTTTCTTGCAACATCTTAGCTACTTTTCTGGTAATATAAGATACATCATCTTCAGAAGAATTACCAGAATCCTCTTCTACATTGAGTGCAATATTCCTTATTGACTCTTCTTCTAGGTGATTCATTTCGTAGGTTTGAAGAATCCCCACAAGACCATCCAAAGTGATTGTATTCAGTTTATCCAATTCTTCCAGTGTTGCAACTTTCGGAGCATACTTCTTGGTAAGAGTCCTTAACATCTTTCGAACAAGCTTTTGATTATCGTACACCAAACCCAAAGAATAGGCTTGATTTACGATATCCTTGAACCTTCCATAGTAAACAGAGATCGACTCATCTTTCTTCATCTTCAGATTTTCGAACATTGTCTCAACTCGTTGTAGCTTTGTCGCTCGAACGTCTTCAGAACCCTCATACATCACTTCCAGAGTCCTCCATGCATCATGGGCCAGTGTGTGATTTGTAACAAGTTGCAACTGTGTTTCGTCCATGGCGCTAAAGATTGCATTAAGAGCTGTATAATTTCCTTTCTTGGCATCTTTTTCTGCTTGTGTGTATTCAGCCTTGGTTGCTGGTCGACTACCAGGAGGATCTGTAGCTCCATCAGTTGTAGCTCGTGGTCGTGTTGGTGGTTGCCAAGCTGTCTCGACTGCATCCCAGACTTCATCTCCGAGTGCCATCAAATGGATTTTCATTCGAGTTCGCCAGTATCGATAATTTGTGCCATCGAACAATGGTGGCCTAGAAACAGATGCACCCTCTCTGCTCATTCTTCAAGATTTATCAAAATCGTCTCTAGTTCGTCAGAGTCTGCCGCTCTGATACCAAGTGTTGGTCCCAGATTATGTGAAATCTTGAATTAAGTGCGGTCGTCTAGTAGTGGTCAAAACTACGTAATAACACGTGATGTGTGTGCACAGAGTGTTCAGCAGAATATAAAAGAAACACAGAATTTGGTGACCCAGTTCGGCCTTCGGCCTACGTCTGGGGGATTCCAATCCAGGCGACTTATACTAATACTCAAGAAATCCTAGACCTAGAAGACTCACAAACAACCAATTCAAACTCTAAAGCAACACTTCCCTGTTTGCAGACAGACTGCAGTCGCGGCTCCCCCACAACTCAGTCTCCGGACGATCCTGTCCAATTTGAATCCTCTGGTTGTTCAGGCTTCAAGAACCAAGGCTCCTCGGCATAGAAGTCCTCCTGGATCCATCTCCTTCAAACATCGAGTGCTTCCGCGAAGCCTCTTCAATAGGGAGTAGAGAAGATTTGTCCAACAAGAACACTTGTTGAATCTCAGTAAATCAGACCTCGTGTATACAGAATGATCTTCTAAAAAGTAGAACAAACACAAGGAATTTCTAACTCTCTCTCAAAAATAGAACAAGTGAATCTTGGAGAGAATAACCGACTAGTGTGTGTAAAAGTGTGTAGAATGTGTAGATTACAACTCGATAAACTCAAATCACTTACAATCGATCTAATCACAGGGAATATATATATCTAAGTAGAATCAATGATCGATTTACAGGCTGCTGTGCGGGCGGAATGAAAACTGCCAAAGAGCAGTTACAGAGAAGCAGTTACAACAAACCCAGAACTGCTATTCGGACAGTGTCATCTGCACAAGAGTTTTGTTAGAACAACAACAGTTTCAATCTTAATAAATAGATCCATCTAATTTTAGTATCATATATTTTCTTAAATATTCCATTTCGATCGATTTTACACCCCCAACCTAGAAAGTGTGATAGCTAAAAGTAAGCATAAACGTGTAGAATTAATACTATACTCCCATTCTTATTTCGTGAACCAAGATTATCCATAAATACAATATCGACAAATAAGAAAAGAAAAACAGAAACAAAAACAAAAACTAGGGTCTCAATAATTAAGCTTAAACAAGTAGTTGAGATTGAAGAATGAAGATGGTGGCCGGTCTCAAGAAATGGATGGCTCAGGCAAGAGTACCACTAGGGATGCTTCTAGTACATGATTAATTTTGTTAGAAATTGGAGGTGATCTTAGCTACGGGTAAAAACAATGGCGTGTACGAGGAATTGGGGGATGGAAGGAAAATCATTATTGGCAATGCTCCTAGTACAAGTGATTGGAACGATCTTACAAATCTTGAACCGTATCATCCTTAAGGGTGGAGCCTTTATTTTCGCGATAATAATGTATCGCCATTTCTTGGCGGCCGTATGTGTTCTGCCTTTCGCTCTTTACTTTCAGAGGTATATTCAATATTTATGCTGCCTTCCCTCCGCTTATCCTATTTTGACTATTATTGTGTGTATGCAGAGGTGCTCAGAAGAAGGTTAACTTGGAAACGTTGTTTTGGATCTTCATGGTGACATTATTTGGGTATATATATATGTTTTTAGAATGTTAGTGTAAAATTGTATGGGGTTCAGTGGATTATTATTCATCAAGGTATGTTAAAGGATCATTTTGTAATATGTAGTGTGATTATTTCATCAGGATATCACTGGGGATGGGATTGTTCTGTTATGGACTGAAGGATACATCAGCCACATATGCCATTAATTTCCTCAACCTCATTCCCATTCTAACTTTCATCCTCTCAACCCTTCTCAGGTACATCCAATCATCCATGTCCATGTATGTTACAGTATTTTCTTCATTAATTCTAGTACATTAATGGTGTGTATTCAATCAATAGTCTATAAGATTTTTTGGAACTTTTAAGTTTAGGTGTATTCAATTTAGATTTTAAAAAGCCTTTAGAGGTATTCAATACAGATTTTAAAAAATATTTAAAAATTTTGAGATATTCAACAATATATGGATTTTAATTCTTCGTGAATTGAAAATGGATTCTCTTAAAAAATATAATTATACAATATCTCCCCAAACAATAAAAAATTTACATGGATTCTATACAAGTCAGCCAAACTCTACATGCATGGAGTCGTCTATACCAAATCAACAAATTCTACGTGAAGTTCATGAACTTTCTAAATCCACCTACTTTTTGAAATCCATAGAAATCTGAATGGTATACATAAATATAATGAATCAGGATTGAGAAATTGGGAATTAAAACAAGGCCTGGCAAGATAAAAGTCCTAGGAGCTGTACAAAGCCTTGTTGGAGTGCTCATCATTGTTCTCTACAAGGGCAAAACCTTCCACCTCATTCATAATCACCATCACCAAAATAATGTCGACTACAAACACCCCGATAACATGACACGTGGCACCCTATTTCTAATAGCGAGTTGCCTTTGTTATGCTGTCTGGTACATTCTACAGGTAATATATACATACTCTAGTTGTATGTTATAACAACCCTTTATTTATTCTACACAATTATATTAATTGATCGATTAATAAATTGTATCACAGGTGAAGTTGTTCAAAGTATTTCCCCATAAATTATGGACAACTATGTTTATATGTTTAATGGCAACAGCTCAAGCTGGTGTCATTGGAGCCTCTATTGACAAAAACCCTAAGGATTGGAAATTGAGTTGGAATCTTCAACTCCTTACTATTGTATACTCTGTAAGAAAACTATATTTATAATCTTAACATTCCAACTTTCAAAAATGACAATTTAAATTACAAAGTACTCCTATATACTACTAATCATATATTCATGAATGGATGGATGCCTAGGCAATGTTTGCTTCAGCTGCAAATATCTTTTTAATGTCATGGGTGATTACAAAAAAGGGGCCTACCTATACTTCCATGTTCAATCCTATATCGCTTCTTATGACCACTGTAGCTGAAGCATTAATCCTTGGTCAGGAAATCGCTGTTGGGAGGTAATTTATTAATTATTATTCAAAAGGATTTGCTTTGTTTTGTAATTTGGATGGAATATAATTTAAATGCATCTGTGAAGTTTGATAGGGATGGTTGTGATCACTGTGGGGTTATATATGTTCTTGTGGGCAAAAAATAAGGATGGTACTCAACAAGATAGAATCATCGGATGACTGCGGTGGAGAGGGCAACAACGGTCGTGGTAGGAGTGGAGGAACAGTGGCACCGGAAGTACAAGAAAATGCTTAAGAGAATGCTGTTGGGAAGATGAGGATTATTAGTATTTAATTTTTTTCGTAAGGTTCTTATGTCATATAAGAATGTTATTGTTATTTATATAAGCGGTCAATGCTTGTTTAATTTGAACACATCAATGTTGATCATGTACTATATTGACCGCGTAGCTAGCATCCATGTAAGCGGTGAACAGTCAAACATCAATTTTACACACCCAACATAGAAAGTGTGCAAACACTAAAAACGGCTAAAAGTAAGTGTAAACGTGTACAATTATTACTATACTGCCATTTTTACTCCGTGAAGCAAGTTTGAAAGTAATTCATTTCATTGGCTGGCACTTAGATTTTCATTTTCATTTTCTTTCATTTTCATTTTCATTACTAAATTATTCACCTACCTCATTAATTTTCTCAATCTCCCAAGCTCTTAGTACTCAATTCCTCACACTTCACACCACTTGATCACTCACCACTCATCAAATGAAAGGATTCACCTCGAAATGGATGCTAAAATATCTAGAATATCCTTAATACACAATTCTAGAAATTTCTATAAAAATTTCTACACAAATTCTTTTCAAAAACCTTAAGAAAGAAATCAAGAAACACTAAAACTCGAGCCATCAACTCACTACAAGAAAAACAGGATTTACCGACCGCATATTGCGGTCGGTAACCAAGAAAAGCGGGTCGTCCTCATGGTTACCGACCGCACGCCCGACCAAAACGACGGTCGGGAATCCCTTTGTAGGGAATTCTCTGCCGACCAAAATAGCTGCGGTCGGTAACTTACCGACCAAGTTGCCGACCGCAACTTGGTCGGCATTATTCCCGACCAAATTCCCGACCCATAGTTCGGGTCAGTACCCAACTCAGGGGACCTCGTGGTCCACCCCTTACCGACCGCCCCTGCGGTCGGGAGTGCGGTCGGTGAATTACCGACCATCTTTCGGTCTGGGGTGCGGTCGGTACCCAACTGTAGGGTGCAACAGAAATGACTGTTTTCACAGCCATCCCTGCTGCAACAATACCAACAAATAATCCCCTACAGGTTTACCAACACCTTCAGCACAATATGGCAATCCATTTCATAAACATCAACAATTAAACACATGTACAATCACAAATCTACAACTCATTTCACATTCCAAATTCAATAGAAATTCAAAACGATAATGACAATCCCAAAATGCAATTTGAAATGTGAAAGTCTGAAACGGAAAATATTAACATAGTCTTGAAACTCTCTGCAAATTATAAACATCTATACGTCTCATAAATAAAAAAAAAAGACACTAACCAAGTCTCATCCCTCAACACTCAATGTGCACCTAAACCACCTCCACCCAGGCCGCCTCCAAAGTCATCTCCATCTCCGTGTCCAGGGGATCGAGGGGCTTTGACTCCTAGCAATCTCTCCACCTGATCGGCCATAGTCTCTTGTCTCTGTGACACAAGCTGAATAGTCTCTGTGAGCTGCTGAAACTGCTCCTGTGTCACATAAGTGGAATCAGATGGGGGAGCGGTGGTGGAAGAATTGCCTCCGGGCCTAAAAGACTTGGCCAACGATCCTAAGCCGTATACAGCGTGGCGTCTATCGTGACCACCGGCTACGTCGTAGAAGACATCGTCAGGATCGAAGTCAGGCCCAATCTCAGGGTTCTGGCTCAAGGTCTGGGTAACTGCATTGAATTCCTCCTATATTTTACATGTGAAATACGTAAAGAACATAATATAGTGGCCCAGATTAGTAGATATAGGTAACTGTAATATTATGTAGAATTTCTTACATTCACCCGCGCCGACCTCTCACGAATCCAATTGTCCTTCTCGTGCCTCCGCGTGTGTGTGTGCTCGTGAACCTCGTGCAAATGCACGGGCTTTTGCAGATCAGTTGACTGCAAGATTTCAATGACTACAACTCAAGAGCAAAAATCCACATAAATAATTGACTATTCAATGTAAATATGCTAAACATACCAATTTATCTTTTGTGGCTAGGAATGTCTTTGATCCCGCGGTGTGAGTTGGGAGGGCCGGTGCATCCTCCTGTCCCCGTCGCCTGTTTAGCTTTCCCATTTTTGACTTCTCCTTAAATTGCGGTGAATCCCAGATCCGCCTCCAGTTCTCTGCCACCAACTCGTCTGTGGGGTAGGGCTTCTTCTTGCTCCTTATGTCGAGCGTGTAGTCCTTGTAGCTGAAATTTAGAAATATGTGAAGTTACACGTGAACCCATTTGATATGCAAACATTTAATTAATTAAAACAATAAAATACCGAGCGATATTCTTTTTCTCCCATTCCTTCCTCACAGCTCCAGTGTGCTCCGGCGCCCAACGAGCTACTTTCTGCAGGTTATGTAGATCAAGTTAAGTACAAATCCGAAGTATAATCCCAAAACATTTTGTTTACAGTTATGAAATACCAAAAACTCATTCCAGTAGAAATTTTTCGTCTCTCGAGTGACCTTTCCCCAGCTTATCCCATTCATATCTGACCGCATGGCATATATGTCTGTGATCTTCCTCACCACAGCGTTTGAGAACACTATGCTGTCGAATACAATGATGATAAACCGACAAAAATATAATCTAAACCAAAGTGTTATAGTGTCAATGGAAATTTGATACGAATGAACTAAGACATAACACTTACACCCCATCGTCCCTGGCCTCAACGAGCGGCCTATCTCGACCTAACTGGGTGGCTGGAGGCGCCCCCTGTGTAGAACCCGACGAACCTAGGAATGTACATAACATTTTAATTTTAGTAAATAAATAACGTAATATTATAATTATGAATTACTCGTACCTGGAGTGTGAGGTGGGAGAGTCTCTGGGACCTGAGTCATCGTCCCTGCAGGTGCCTCCTCGGGTTGTTCCTCTGAACCAGCTTCGTTCACTATTGTTCCAGAAATGGTAAATATAAATACAAACAATAGTATAAAAAATGAATGTAACACATGTTGTGATAAATACCTGCAGTCTGGCGCTGAAACGCCTCCCGGGCCGCCCGAAGAGCAGAAGCCAGCCTAGACCCTCTCGCTGGGGTCCCCGAACCCCGCCTTTGGGACCCTGTCCCACGCGGTGTGCCCGATGACGAGCCACCCCCTTGGTCACTCATCTGCAAGAGTGGAATAATATTAGAAAATAAAAGAGGATATTACACAAAGAATGTACTTTATTTAAATTTCATTAATTAGATTGTCACATTTTATATTTCAAAGTCATCATCCGAAGTGTCCTGTGATGGATCATCGGTGCCAGTCTCTTCTGAAGTAGAATCAGTGCCTATCGAAGATTCTGATTCAATACCCTCGTTGAGTTGTAGATCAACATATTGCACCTCACCGTCTGTCAAGGGCTCTCGCATCGACGTGATATTTGCAGTGTTGATGTAACCATGCTCGGGAACATCATCTTGGAATGCTTCTGCCTCTTCCCCTTGCTTAACCGTTATTATACCTCGTGGTTTGACTTTACAAACAGCCAACCACTCATTCCGATTAGCCGCTTGTCTGTTGGTTGGGAACGGTACATAGCAAACTTGCTCGGCTTGATGAGCAAAAATAAAAGGCTCACATACGTTCAAAGTTTTTGACTGATTTATTTCAACAATCTTATAGTTCGCATGAGTTCATGTCCCAATTCCTTCGCGGGGGTCAAACCACCTGCATTTGAAGACTGTTGTCTGCTTGATAGGCAGGGCAGGGTATTCTATGACTATAATCTCTTCGATGATACCGTAGTAGTCTCCCTGTTCTTCCGACGTGATACACACTCCACTATTGTATGTCGACTTCTGCATACCATGAGATTCTGTGTGAAATTTCATTCCATTGGTAAAGTACATAGGATATGATGTACCAATTGGAAGCGGGCCCTGTGCCACGTGCTAAATGCATGCATTCTCAGGTGGATGTTCGGTCACGTAATCCAAAAACCATTTAGAAAAGTCTACGGACTGCGCTGCCCATATATCTGTAACACTTAGACCAGGGTGATCTTCCAGCAGCTGCTCTTGGAATGTCCTATTGGTCAGACAAGGATTTTAGTTATGTTACACACACTAACAGTTTACTAATTGAAAGATTATAATTAGAACTTACTCGAGGTACGGTTCGATCTCTTTACAATTTAAGAGGAGGTAATTATGTACGGCGTTCAACTCTTCCCCACACAGTCGTCTCTTTGTTGCTTTCCCTTGGGCACGTCCGGAGTGCGTAAATACACTAGGTAGGCTATCATCATATTGAATTATGCCACCGTCATCATTCCTTGGCACATTCCTCTCACATGTGAACACATGCTTCTCAAAGTAATGAGAGCAGAAAATTGAGGTCTCTCTCACCATATATGCGTTGCAAATACTCCCTTCAACATGCGCCTTGTTGCGCACAGTCCTCTTCAAGCGATTCAGATATCTGCAAGTTATAATGCAACACAATATTGGTCATCACAGTGAATAGAATCAATTCAGAAATTGCATAAAAATGTAAATGGATGTAAAAATTCACCTCTCATACGGGTACATCCATCTGAACTGCACGGGACCGCCAAGCCTGGCTTCGTGAGGTAGGTGGATGGGAAGATGTTTCATGCAGTCGAAGAATGATGGTGGGAAAATTGCTTCCAACTTACATAAAAGAACTGGAATATCGAAGGCCAATTTGTCTAAGTCCTCAATCTTAATTGTTTTCGCAGTCAAGGCCCGGAAAAAGTTGCTCAACTCTGCTATGGGTTCCCACACACTCTTCGGGAGTAGATCCCGCCAACCTATCGGTAGGAGACACTATAAAAAAATATGGCAGTCATGACTCTTCATTCCAAACATTCTATGTTTGTTCATATCTATGCATCTGCCCAGGTTGGAAACAAATCCATCGGGAAACTTTAGCCCTGCAACCCATTTCAAAAATATATCCCGTCTCTCCTTGTCCATTGTATATACTGCTTTTGGATATCTACCGGTACGATTGTCCCTATGCAGTTCAGGCCTGTTGCACAATGACATGAGGTCCTCCCGTGCTTTCGCATTATCTTTTGTCTTACCCTGAACGTCCATAACTGTGTTGAAAACATTCTCGAACACATTTTTCTCAATATGCATGACATCCAAATTGTGTCAAACCAAATTCGTCTTCCAATATGGTAGATCCCAAAAGATACTCCTTTTTTTCCATCCACAAGTCTTACTAAGCACTGCATTCTCCTCAACTCCTCCTAATTCCGTAAGCCGTCGCATTCCATGCATTTCAATGTCTTCAAGCACCTCTTCACCGCTCTTATACCTTGGTGGCGACCCGTGTTCCTCTCAGTATTTCGTGAATTTTGACTTATCAACTCTGAAAGGATGATCGGGAGGCAGAAACCTCCTGTGAACATTGAACCAGGACTGTTTGCCACCCTCTTTTAGCCTAATGGATACGGTCTCTTCCATACATACCGGGCAAGCTGTTTTCCCATATGTGCTCCAACTAGACATCAAAGAATACGCTGGGAAGTCCCCAATTGTCCACATCAATGCCGCCTTCAGCTGAAAGTTTTGCTTGGAATATTTGTCGTATGTTGTGACCCCAACTTCCCACAAATCCAATAGCTCTGCTATCAACGGCTGTAAGTACACATCTCTCCCTTGTTTTGGGCTTGATCTCCCAGGGATTATACATGTCAGGAACATGTATTCATCTTTCATGCACATGCCGGGCGGGAGATTGTAAGGGGTTATAATAACTGGCCAACAAGAGTACTGTGAACCTGATTGACCAAATGGTTGGAAACCATCCGTGCATAAGCCCAAACGGACATTCCGTCCCTCAGCAGCAAAAACTGGATGAAGTGTGTCAAAGTGCTTCCATGCCCTCGAGTCGCATGGATGACACATTTCACCGGAAGACCCATGGTCATGTCCAACATGCCAAGTCATATGCTCCGCAGTCGTCTCTGAAGCGTACAACCTTTTTAATCGGTTTGTTAGTGGGAAATAGAACATGTACTTGCGTGCAAGCCATGAAGTGGAATTTGTTACCCTAAACCGAGGCCCGTCACAAAACTTGCATCCATCTAATGATGCATCGTCGCGCCAATACAACATACAACCTTTAGGACAACAATCTATTTTCTGAACAGGTAGCCCCAACCCCTCGAGTAGCTTCTTCGTCTCGTAAAAGTTCTTTACCATGGCATTATCCTCGGGAAGTGTATCTATTATGAGTTGGCATAAAGTGTCGAAACACCTCTCAGACAGATTATGTTCAGCCTTAATATTTAACAACCTAGCAATTGTTGACAATAAAGTCATTTTCTTGCATCCAGGCCACAGATCCTTGTCCGCCGCCTCCAACATACGGTAGAACATACTCTCTTGTACGTTAGGTTCCTCGGGGGCCCTTTGCTCATCTCCTTCATCACCTTCCTCGGGCGGTGTCGTATTCGGAATACCAAATCCCATACCATCGAACACCATCTGTATATAACCATCTTCAGTGGCGGGCCTCGAAGAGCCGGCCGTTTCAAGAACCTCTGAACTAGGGGGTGGTGTGACTCTCCGTGACACGTCCACCTTTCGTAGTTCAGTACGAATCCATTGCATTGTAGATGATACTTGATGTCATCATCAGGTAGATAACACTTATTCCTACATTGTCTACACGGACATCTTAGTTTTCCCTGTGCTCTATCCACGTTTGGGTTTTGATGAGACATAAGCAGGAACAAATCAACTCCACTCTTAAATTCTGAGGTCAGTACTCCCAATTCACGACGGGAGCGGTACATCCAAATCCGGTCCATCACCTACATTAATATGTTTTCCTCGTTTTAGTTAATATAGACTAACTGGATGTTACATGGTTTGTTCCCTTGCATTAATTCAACTCGTGAAATTAATTTAATAACAATTTACCCTAGGGTGGATTAGACTTAGTGAATGTTACATGAATATGTTATCATCGTATATTCACCTTTAAACTAACTCAATTTTATCTATAAAAACAAGTGGACATGTCGATATTAATCCAATCAATCAACTAGATTCGGTTCATCCTATACTTAACATATTTCAATTCAACATCTCCACAATCATTCTGAATATACAATCCATCAATATAGCCTAATTTAAATACTAAGTTCATCCTATATCATAAACAAACACTTGCACAATATGCATACTATAAAAACCAATGATTAGAAAGTCCACATAAATAGTTCAACAAGCCATAAGTTTCTCATACGACATCCAAATTAAGCATATCATATATGCAAATTCATCTACTCAACGAGAGCTTTCCAATTATGTGCTTATAATTTCTAGAATCTAAACATTTTGTGGCAAATTATGAAAACAGGTTGCTGCCCGGAATTTGAACACATGCAATCTCGATTTTTTTCTCCTATTTTGCGAATTTGCTAACAAACACATCAAACATAATGTCCAACACTCAATTCTTTCTATAATATCAGATTCCAACATCAATTAAAAAAAATAAAGTGAAATTAACCTCAAGCTAATAAAACGAAACACAACAAAAATTTGCCCAAAATTTTGAACAATCGAATATCTAAAATGAGAAGGTGTAGCCAATCGAATACCTTGGGTGATTGCACGAATGGAATCGAAATGCTCCCCTCGAGGAGAAACCTCCACTGCTCCTTCTCGAATGGACTTGCGGGGGTGGCTCGAAAGTGTTCCACGAAAGAGGGAGGCCGATGGCGGCGCGACGGACGGCGGCGGGGTCGGCGGCAGAGTCGGCGGCGGTCGGAATGGTGGTCGGGGGGCGGACGAACAACGCTGTTTTCGCGAGAGAGAATGAGGGTGGGAGGGTTCTGTTCGCGTCTGCTTCTGTTCGCGAATTGGGGATTTTAATCCCTAGGTTACCGACCGCAGATGCGGTCGGTAACGCGGTTGGTATCACCGACCAACTCGCGTGTTGGTCGGTGATTTGGTCGACTTTTAATCCGGGACCCCACAACGGCTAAATTTTGCCGACCACCGCTTCCGGTCGGCCCTGCGGTCGGTAAATCTGACCCGCAACACGGTGGTCAGTAATTGCGGTCGGTAAACACTGTTTTTCTTGTAGTGACTCTAACGTCCAAGGTATTTACAATCGAAATTATAATGGTGCAGTATTTTGTTGAAGAAGGCAGGCATGGCAGCAATAAACAGAAACATATAAAAGGAGGAGGAAAACTAAAATAAAGAAATGGTAGAATTAATCACCAGGGATGAAGTTAACAGCTGTGGATGGTTGCAAGAAGACAGTGAATGAGCCAAGGTTTGAGGTTGAGGAGGAATGGATGGATGAAGAAGGAGAATGTATATATATATATATATATATATATATATATATATATTGCAGAGGTGGAGAAGCCATTGGAATGGAAATTGTTGAAAAACGGCATAAACTTCAAATGTTGTAAAAGTAACAGGAATCGCCGAAGTCCAATAAGGAGGCTCATCTACCACGCCGAAAATCTTGAAGCCACAATAAGAACAGTATTAGCATGTGTTCATTGTCTGTTGTTTATTTTCGATTCTATAAATAGGTACTTCCATTGTTGTAAAACTCAGAGCGAAGCAAAGCAAGAAATCTAAAGAAGGCTTTAGCTAAACAACTCTCCGCTTTTGGTTATCCTTTTCCGATACAAAAGTGTAAAGTGTATTGTGTGTGTGATATCAAAATCTACAAATTGGTATCAGAGCCTGAGTGATCCAAACCTCAAGCCAACTAATTGGGTCTCAAAAGTGATATCCCAATTCCACTGCCACAGAATTAGAATTGAAGAATTGGAATCAATTACCAATTTCTTCGAGCTGTTGTAAAGCGTTCCAATTCGAGTTGTTGTCCACCGCCTGCAACCTCTTTCCGGTGAACCCGCACCGCCAAAGATGCAGCCCAGCCCAACCTCCGCTGAACTAACTCCACTCACCGATCTGCTGCTATTCCGACCGGCGATTGAAGCTTCTCCTCCGTCCGGCCAGCCTGTTGTCGTCGGCTGCTCACACCTCCAGCCACCTCTCCCTGCCAACCACTAGTCTCACCACCAGCTCCATCCTTGTTTGATTTTTGTTGTTGCTGCTATTGTTTTTTAAGGAAACACATAAAAGAATGGAGATCACAATTGAAAGCTGGGGGACAAAAAAATTCAAGTTTATAGCAGCTACCAAATTAATGCTACTAGTGGTCCTGATCGGTAATTAAAGGAGCAAGTCGTTGGATACACACTTAAAGAAGCTGCAGGGTGGTTGGTTGAAAATTTAATTCAAGGAAACAAAAAAAAATTACAATTTCATAACTTGTTGCAGGCTGACCCATACATATATATATATATTATATATTAAAAATATATATAATAAAGCAAATATATATATATATAAATATATATTATTTATCCAGGTCAAATGGCGAATATCATGGGACAAATATCACTGCCGCAGCTTAGAAAGCAAATTACGAGAAATGGAGTATTCAAATGAAAGCCCTTCTCGGAGCTCAAGATGCATGGGATGTGGTTCAAAATGGTTTTGAAGAACCAGAAATTACCGGGAAATTAACTGCAGCAGAACAAAAAGCGTTGAAAGATGCGCGATCTAAAGATAGCAGAGCCCTTTACATGTTATTCCAAGCCGTTGATGAATCAGGCTTCGAAAAAATATCCGGTGCCACCACCTCAAAAGAAGCATGGGACATCCTTGAAAAATCATTCAAAGGTGCTGACCGAGTAAAGCAGGTGCGTCTCCAAACCCTTCGTGGAGAGCTTGAAAGCATGAAGATGAAAGAATCAGAAAACGTGTCCGACTACATCACACGTGTCCAGACCGTGGCAAACCAACTCAATCGGAATGGAGAAGAATTGTCCGATGCCAGAATTGTGGAGAAAATATTGAGATCATTAACCAATGATTTCGAAATATTGTGTGTGCGATTGAAGAATCGAAAGACCTCAAACTGCTCAATGTTGAAGAGCTCGCCGGATCTCTCGAAGCACACGAACAAAGGAAAAAGAAAAAGAAAGAGGAGTCACTCGACCAGGCACTCCAAACCAAGGCGTCAATTAAAGATGAAAAGGTTCTCTACGCTCGAAACTTTCGGGAGAGACGACGTGATCGTGGAAATCCTGGATACAGTCGTGGTATCCAGGGCAACAATTATTAAGGATACCATAAGGACAAATTTCAAGCAAGTCAAGCAAACTGGTGTGGAAGAGGACGCGCTCGAGGAAGAGGCGGTCGATCAAATTATGCCCATGTCAAATGCCAAAAGTGCCACAAATATGGTCACCATGCCGAAGACTGCAGCAACGAGGGTTGTTATAATTGTGGCAAGATGGGACACTTTGCAAAAGAATGTCGGGCCAACAAACGAGTGGAAGAGACAAACAATCTAGTCGTGAAAGATAAAGCACATGGTGGTGTCCTCATGATGGCCCACAATGATGTCAACAATGACACATTCTGGTACCCCGATTCTGGAGCAAGCAACCACATGTGCTATGATAAGCATCTATTCAAAGAAATGCAGAAAGTTGACAATGGTCATGTATCATTCGGAAATACATCAAAAGTGCAAGTCAAAGGCCGTGGTACGATATGTTTCACACAGAATGATGGCTTGATAGGGACAATCCAAGATGTCTACTATGTCCCAGACCTCAAAAACAACATCTTGAGTCTTGGCCAGCTCGCAGAGAAAGGTTACTCAATCAGTCGATGCACCTGAAAGACAAGCAAGGACGTCTGATAGCTCGAGTCGAAATGGAGAGAAATCGGATATACAAGTTGAACCTGAGAAGCTTGCAAAGGAAATGCCTACAAGTCAAAGAAGAAGATAAAGCGTCGCTATGCATCACCGCTTTGGCCACTTACATTATGATGGCTTGAAAAAGCTAGTGCAGATGAAGATGGTGAAAGGACTGCCAAGCATGAATTTTGGAGGAGAATTTTGTGAAGATTGTGTACTCGGGAAGTAAACAAGAGCCTCATTTCAAAAGAAGGCCGAATATGAAGCGAAGCATCCGCTCGAGTTGATCCACACCGATATATGTGGACCAATTACTCCTGAATCTTTCAGCGGAAAGAGATACTTCATCTCTTTCATCGATGATTTCTCCCGAAGGACGTGGGTCAATTTGCTGAAGGAAAAATCCGAGGCATTCAAGGTGTTCAAAATATTCAAGGCGAGTGTTGAAAAAGAATCTGGCAGATCCATCAAAGCAATTCGATCCGATAGAGGATGCGAATACAACTCGACATCCTTCCGAGAGTACTGTGAACGAGAAGGCATAAGAAGATTTCTGGTAGCACCATACTCGCCCCAACAAAATGGAGTAGCTGAAAGGAAGAATAGGACCATCCTAGATATGGTTCGGTCGATGCTGAAAAGCAAGAAGATGCCCAAAGAATTATAGGCAGAAGCTGTGATGTGTGCCGTCTACATACAGGATCGGTGCCCACACATGAAGTTGAAGAATCGAACACCACTGGAATCATGGAGTGGTAAGAAGCCTACCGTCTCTCATCTAAAAATATTCGGTAGTGTAGCCGATGCACATGTACCAGATCCGCGAAGGATGAAGCTGGAAGATAAAAGCAAAGCATATGTTTTTATCGGATATGATGGACTGACAAAAGGGTATAAGCTGTATGACCCGATAAGCAAGAAGGTGATAACGAGTCGAGATGTGCGAGTAAATGAAGCAAGTGAATGGGACTGGAATAATTCAAAGGAAGTTACCAACGAAGTCGCAGAATCGTCAGTTGTTTTTCCGACAGTTCTATCAACAGATCCTGAAATTGATGAAGAAAAAGAAGAAGAAGATGAGCCACGACAACCCCGAATGAGAAGTCTACAAGATTTGTACGACTCTACAGAGGTACATCTTGTATGTTTGTTGGCAGATTCTGAAAATATCAAGTATGAAGATGACGTACTAGATGAAAAATGGAAGGCAGCCATGGATGAAGAAATTGAAGCAATCGAGCGCAACAACACATGGGAGCTCACTGAATTGCCCAAAGGAAGTCAGGCCATTGGAGTGAAATGGGTTTATAAGAAAAAGATGAATGCACAAGGGGAGATTGAACGATACAAAGCTCGGCTTGTTGCAAAGGGATACAAGCAAAAGGAAGGAATCGATTATGATGAAGTCTTTGCCCCTGTCGCAAGAATGGAGACAATCCGGCTACTCATTTCTCAAGCTGCTCAGTACAAATGGTCAATATTCCAAATGGATGTCAAGACAGCGTTCTTGAATGATGTACTCGAAGAAGAAGTCTACATTGAGCAACCACCAGGTTATCTGAAACTTGGAAGAGAAACAAAGGTGTTGAAGTTGAAGAAGGCGCTATACGGGCTAAAGCAAGCACCGCGAGCATGGAATACTCGCATTGATGCATATTTCAAAGAGAATGGGTTTGAGCAATGTCCCTACGAGCATGCCCTCTATATCAAGAACAAAGAAGGTAACATTTGTTTTTTGCTCTTTATGTTGATGACCTCATTTTCATGGGTAACAGTGATGAGATGATAGAAGACTTCAAGAGAAGAATGAAAAGGAGTTTGAGATGACTGACTTAGGCTTGATGAATTTCTTCCTTGGTGTGGAAGTTAGACAAACAGAAAGAGGCATCTTTGTATCACAGGAGACATATGCGAAGAAGATTTTGAAAGAATTCAAGATGGAGAAGTGCAACCCCGTATCAACACCTATGGAATCTGCAGCAAAACTTTCAAAGTTTGATGAAGGAGAAAAAGTTGATCCAGGAAGGTACAGAAGCTTGGTTGGAAGCCTTCGCCACCTCACATGCACAAGGCCAGATATTGCACTAAGTGTTGGCTTTGTGAGTCGGTTCATGGAGAACCCAACTTACTCACACTGGAAGGCGTTAAAGAGAATCCTCAGGTACATTCAAGGAACAGCGTCACATGGATTGTTCTACTCGAGGACAGAAGATTACAAGTTGATTGGATACTCTGACAATGATTGGTGTGGAGATATTGATAATCGAAAAAGTACTGCAGGGTACGTGTTCTTTATGGGAAATACTGCTTTTACTTGGTTTTCAATGAAGCAACCGATCGTGACGCTCTCAACATGTGAAGTTGAATATGCAGCAGCATCTTGGTGTGTATGTCATGTTGTATGGCTCAGAAATCTATTGAGCAAGATGAAGATTAAGCAGTCAAGAGGAACAGTGATTCACATAGACAACAAATCTGCAATTGAATTGGCGAAGAATCCAATGAATCATGAATGAAGCAAACACATTGATGTTCGTTTCCACTTTATCCGAGATCATGTGAAAAGCGGAAATGTGGAACTAATGCATGTGGCAAGCCAAGAACAAGTGGCAGACATATTTACAAAGCCATTGCCGAAGCTACTGCTCGACAAGTTCAAGAAGATGATAGGGATGACAGATGGCAGAAGCATTTGAAGTTTACGGGGGAGTTTTGTTGAAAAACGGCATAAACTTCAAATGCTGTAAAAGTAACAGGAATCGCCGAAGTCCAATAAGGAGGCTCATCTACCACGCCGAAAATCTTGAAGCCACAATAAGAACAGTATTAGCATCTGTTCATTGTCTGTTGTTTATTTTCGATTCTATAAATAGATACTTACATTGTTGTAAAACTCAGAGCGAAGCAAAGCAAGAAATCTAAAGAAGGCTTTAGCTAAACAATTCTCCGCTTTTGGTTATCCTTTTCAGATACAAAAGTGTAAAGTGTTTTGTGTGTGTGATATCAAAATCTACAGAAATTGGGCCTTTTAGTGTTATTATTATACATCACTTTGGCGCCTTATTCTCCCTTCTTTTCTTGAATCATATCTGGTTTGTAAATTTACTAGAGTTTGGAGTTAGAATCTTAATTAAATCTAATTATTCAAATAGTCAGACAATATATTAATCGGCAACACATGCTTATATCATATCTGCCAAATCAGTCGGCAACAGATACCTATATCTGCCATCAAGAATTGTTGTTCAAATTTTAGCTTAATTTAATTTGTGATCCCATGGATCTGTTTTCAATCTCAGTCTCCCAACCGATAGACCCGTCTAAACTTTATATGTGTCATAATTTTCTTAAATTTTCCATTTCAATCCATTTTACACCGCCGAATATAGAAAGTGTGCAGGCACTAAAAACGGCTAAAAGTAGGCGTAAACGTGTACAATTATTACTATAGTGCCATTCTTATATGTGAAGCAAGTTTGATAGTAATTCATTTCATTGGCTACACTACTCCAGTTTCATTTTCATTCACAGATTGTACACATAAATACTAGGGCAGATAAGAAAAATACAGAAACAAAAACTAGGGTCTCAATAATTAAGCTTATAAACCAAGTAGTTGAGATTGAAGAATGGAGATGGTATCCGGTCTGAAGAAATGGATGGCTGAGGCAAGAGTACCACTGGAGATGCTTCTGGTACAAGTGATCGCAACGGTGCTGCAAATCCTGTCCAGGGTTATACTCGACCAAGGAGCCTTCATTTATGCTGTCCTAATGTATCGCCACCTGCTCGCCGCCTTCTGTGTATTGCCTTTTGCTCTCTACTTCGAAAGGCACGATTTTTATTCTCGGTTTGGGTTCAATTCCAAATTATGATCATTTTATGTTTTGAATTTGTCATTTGAGTTTTGTTATTGCACAGAGGTGTCGTCATCAAGGAGTTCAGCTGGGCAGCTTTCTTTTGGCTTTTCTTGGTAGCATTATTCGGGTATCCCTTTTGTTTCTTCTGTTTTTACTTCCAAGAAATTCACAAGATTTCTTGGGTTTTTCATTTTTATTTTTATTTTTAAAAAATATTTTTCTAAATATCGGCTATGAAAGTATTACAAAAATTTACATTGAGCGAGATGTCACTTGTACAAAACAATAAAAAAAATTTAAGAAAAATATGATGTATTGCAACGTGCTGCAAAAAACCCAATTTTTGAGATTAACAACGTTCCAGTTTCAGTGAAATTTTGAGATTAATCGAAATTGTTTTATTATTAGCGTGTAATTATTTGTTTTAATGACAAAAATCAAATTTGTGGGGCTTGATTGTGTTGTGGTGTTGCCTATTACAAATTAGGTATAATCTATTTGAGAATACGTCTGAATTTGATTCCATATGGGTGTGTTTCTTATTGGAATTGCACAGCTCGTCCTATAAAAATTTTCCTTAAAAAGTGATCTTGAGAAGACAGAGGACGCTTCATGTCATGTAATAACTGTGACAGGATACCAATAGCAATGGGATTGTTCTACTACGGGCTGGACGACACCACAGCAACCTATGCCACTAATTTCACCAATCTCATCCCCATTGTTACTTTCTTCTTCTCCATCATCCTCAGGTTCTGTGAATTTTTGCACAATTCACTGTCCAATTCTATATAAATATATATGTAGAAGTACTATTTTCTTACACATTATACTATGTCCTAATATTAAAGGATGGAGAAATTAGCAATCGGAACCAAGCACGGAAAGATTAAATCTGTAGGAGTTTCAGTATGCCTTGCCGGAGCCCTCACCATTGCTCTCTACAACGGCAAAGCCTTCCACGTCACTCCACGGCACGACCACCGCCAAGTCATCCTTAAACCCTTCAAACACAAGACACGTGGCACCCTATATTTGGTCTGCAGCTGCTTCTCCTACGGTTTATGGTTGGTTCTGCAGGTGCGAATCAAAGTGTAACTTAATTATGTCAACATTAATGTTATTTAAATTAATAGCAATGCTTGTGGTTAAATATTGCACGTTTTGATAAATTTAGTTGAAATTGTAGCTTTTACTTTTAATTTTACTTTTGCCTTGTTTGTGTTGTAAAAGACTATAAAAGTCCATCCAACCCAAACCCTAAAGGCTAAAGTAAGTGAATGTGTGTAGGTGAAGTTGTTTAAAGCATTTCCATACAAATACTGGTCGACAGTGGCGGATCCAGGATTTTTCAGGAGATAGGGCTCATTTTGTTAAGGAATTGCAATACAAGAAGGTTCATAGTTATAAAGGCCAAACATCACAGGTGGAATTTTAGGCCTCACATTATCATCATGAGATCACCTTACCATCAATTGTGCGGTACCAAAAAATAAGGGTTTTCGTTGGCCTGTGGTGGCTGCCGGTGTGCCGAACGAAAAGAAAGAAAGGAGGCAGCTGGTGATGGCAGAAAAAAATGGGGAAGAGATAGAGGTGTTGAATGCACTGAAGTCTTGAAAGAATGAAAGAGAAGCAATTTTATGCATTAATCTAAGCTTAAATAATTAAATAATGATTATATATATAATAATACAATTTTTTTTAAAAAATTGGGTAGGGCTGGAGCCCTACCCAGCCTACACTTGGGTCCGCCACTGCTGGTCGACCACATTGATGTGTGTAATAGCAGCTGCTCAGACTGGTCTCGTTGGAGTCTGCATTGACAGGCAACTCAACCACTGGAAATTGGCCTGGAATCTTCAGCTGCTCACTATTGCCTACTCTGTATGTCAGAAATTTGAAGAATTGATTCAAGAGTTGGGATAAACTGCAAGAAAATGAATTATCTAATTATTGTAATTTTTTTTTTTAATGAATGGATTGATCAGGGGATATTGGCGACGGCGACAACATTTTGTCTTGTGTCATGGGCGATTGCACAAAAGGGCCCTACTTATGCTGCAATGTTCAATCCTCTCTCCCTCATTTTTATCACTGTGGCCGAAGCTCTCTTCCTTGGCCAAGAAATCTATGCCGGGAGGTAATTTAATCATTTAATCAATTAATTAATTGTTCGTTATTATTATTATATTATACTGCTATATTCATAGAAATGAAGTTAAATTGCTGAAATAGAGTATGGCAAGGAAGGAAGCAATGATGAATTGATGAATTGTTGTTTTTGATAAATGGTGAAGTTTGATAGGGATGAGTTTGATCATTGTGGGGCTGTATTGCTTCCTGTGGGCGAAGAACACAGACATCATCAAATCCAAGTCGTCTATTCCCACGGCCATTCACGATTGATTTTCCAAGGATATATGATAGTGACAGTTTGTGTCTCTGTCTTTGGTAGGAAAATATAGAATAAAATTTGTGATGGGTAAGGCTACGATTAGGATGTGAGTGAATGGTCTTTTAACCAAAAAAAAAAAAAAAAAAAAAAAAAAAAAAAAAAAAACGGAGAACCATAACACAAAAACATGTGGAGGAATGGTTTGTGAAAAAGAAAGATAGGATTAATGCCGAACAAAATTACAGAAGAAAAGCCATGTGAATGAATGGTTGAAATAAATGTGTCATTTGCATTTACAAGGGTTCAAATATGAAACCTAAGGTATTACCACCCTATATGTCCTCCATACTCCTGCCAACAATTTCTCTTTTTTTTTGGATAAACAATGGCACTCTTTTTTTTTTTTATGACGAATTGTCTTGACAAATTATAGATCTTTACATTTCTAACAATTTAATACTATGTGTATGAAATTATATCAAATATATATGTGTGTATATATATAGAGTGTGTTTGGATGTGCGTTTTATAAAGTGCTGCAGCGTTTATAAAACGGATAATCAGATAATTGTTGTAATAGAACATGCGGTAGAAAATTAAGTGTTTGGATGAGCTTATGCTGTTTAAAATCAGAATAATCAGATAATAATTAAAAAGTGTTTGGATTTGCGTTTTGCATTACCTCAAAAGCCAACAACATGGTAAACTCTATTTTTGGCTAAACGCAATTTTCTTGCAGCACCAAAATGTAGCTTCAAGAAAATAGCTTCATTCCCTCAAAACGCAAATAATAGATTATTGGAAGTTAGTATACAAACAGGATTAACTGATTATTTGTGTTTTGCAAACACAATAATCAGATAATCTGTCCCAACCAAACGCAGTTGGCCTGAGTGGTATGGGGCTCTGGCAGCTTAAGCAAAGGTCTCGGGTTCGAGCCTTTGTGTATGCAGAATTCTGCTTTGGGAGAGGCAACCCTTCAATGCCCACCCGATCCTTGAGGGATTAGTCTTGGGTCGAATGAGGCTTGGGGATACCCTGGTATTCACCTAAAAAAAGATAATCTGTCCCAAAAACGCACAAACAAACACCCTCATATAATATCTTAAGAGATGATGCAGCAAAGCGTTAGCCTTAATTAAACTCCATAATATTAATAACATGCCCACTGGGTGACTTTTTGACTTTATTATATAGGAGTAGTACTAGTAAGAGTAGCTGTGCGATGCACAGCGTACTGAGGGCGTACAACTGCCCATGGAGAAAAAAGAAATAATTGTAGGTGAGCGCACGTGATTTCCTTATTCCTTATATGATACTTATTATGTTCAAAAAAGTTTAGTTATACGTACAACCAATATTCTATTTGAATGTTTAATCAACAATTCTCAATACGCAAAGTCAGTCATCCTTCCTTCAGCCTAACCTGGCTCCAAATTTATGGCCGAACTAACAAACACAAATCCATAAGGGAACGAGAAAAAAAAAAAGGTTAATCACCAAACACATTCGATGCCAGTTAAATCACAATCTCATATGAACTCTAAATTTTTAAATTTTTCTCTTCTGGAGCCATTCATCCTTCGCATGCGGGGATACCGGAACGAAAGCCTTAAATCATAAGAAAATCAAGTAAATTATAAGAAAATGCCTTGATGGGCAAAAACAATAAAAAGACTGTGTGGGATCTAAGAGAGAATTAAAGAAGCCTTACTTCCATTTTTGCGGTAGATGTTCAGTATTTAATTCAGATCTTGCTTCTGGACCGCCACAGGTGCAGTGGCAAATAAATCAATAAATCAATTCTCAAATATAACTTCACCTTATCAAGCAACTTCTGTCAAGATTTTAATAACCTCAAAGTCTGGCCCCATTTTTTCAAATTGACCAGCAACATCAAAATCACATTGATAGAATTCCCGGTATCTTCCTTTGGATGGATTGTCCTTTCGCTACACTTTTGCTATCTGATATCTTTTGAACGAAGTCAAACCATTCATAGCAACATATCGAGCAAATGGTACTGTCAAATCATAACGAAGTGAACAAAGTTCTCCACCGTGCATAAAAATGCATTGTATACTTAAAACTATCTAATAAAAAATAAATGTAGAACCTTTCATACACAAATCACAGAGTTAGCTACATTAGCCTAATGTTTCTGTATCCATCATACTTACGCTCTATAGACACACAACGGTTTAATGGTAATTCTGACAGTTAACCGGACATTAAAGCTTTTTTGCACGATGCTCTTCAATAGCGAGATCTGCTCTAAGGTTTCTGGAGCATTCTTCAGACTGCTATCAGGGTAAATATAAAGAGAACTGTTAGCAAACACGATGGTATGAACCAATGAAAAATTTCCACGTAGTCACTTCACCTCTTCCAGCTTCATGGCATATTCCTTGTCCGCCATTCATTGTTGTTCTTAGATCATGGTTTGGAATGTGGTTGGGAAAAAGCCCTAAATGAACACAAAATTGTTCTGCCAAATTAGAAAACATTAGATAAGACAAATTCATTTCAAAGGTCTGGGTTTAGTTGTACCATCCGGCTCTAAGAATTGACTTCCAGAAGTAACAGCTACCAAAGGCTCCAGCACTTTTGCCTGATGGAACATTGATGGAAAACTAATATAAGCTTCAAATCCATTAAGGATATTCCATCAAGGGAAGGCCATGGAACATCTTTTACATACTTGTACAAACATAAGAATGTCCCAAAACAAGTTTACCACCAAAAAAAACCAAAGAAAATTCCAAATGAGGTATATTGCTTTCTCACACATAAATTCATAACTCCACTATCCTAACTATTATATTATAGCATCCCTCTCAAACCCTTTTTTCTAGCATTCTGTTTATCTTCAATTGTGTCAAGAGCATCACTAAGTGGGAATGGATTGACAAAAGGGAAAATTTAACCATTGAAACTTACAAGAAAGAATCCTCCAGCCCCATTTCCAGCATCAACAACAATATGGAATCCCTCCAGCAGTTTCCCTGAAAGTTAGAAAACACTCAAAAGATTAGAAAGTATTCAATCTAACGAATCATGCTCGAGAACTATCTAAAAACAGAGATTCTCTGCATCAAGGAATTCCACATCCAATATATCTTGTGGCTTGCAATATGTTTGCCCAACATTGATAGCTCCAGAGAAAATATCATTTATATCAGCATTATGATAGTGTGGAATGAAAAGGTCTTCTATACAGATATCAAAGTCAAACCATCTTGAGGCGTTCCTGAAATGGTTCCATAGACAGATCCAGCCAGGAAATGACACTTAATCAACAGCAAATCCACATCACCTCATCATGAATTTTGAAAACCAATGACCCCCAACATATCTATCTATATCCCATTTTATAGAACTGTCTTCAATCCTCAGTTGACTAAATCAATTCTTAATCATCAACACATACATGGGAATTCTAACAAGAAAATCCCACACGATGGCAGAGACCCAAGGCCAAAAACAAAAGTTCCCAGAATTCAACAAAAAGGGGTACAGTTTTTTTAAAATAAAAGAAGAGAGCTCCCTAAACCGAAATGCCATCCTAAAGCAACATGAATAAAACGAATCTCTTTACCAGATGATTGATGATGCGGAAGGCTTAAAAAAGATTGAACATCATTAGGAAGTTTCAAGTCAACCTAGTGTTCAATGATTGAAGTTGATCGTGATGACCTTAGAAGCCGAAGAAACCAAGCTCGCTGGCCTTTTCCTTCTCAAAGGTCTCGAAGCACTGATATATGATCGTAATTGCCAGCAGAATTCCAGTGCCCAAACCAATTGCTCCCATCAGATCTGCCAACATTGTTAGAGCACCAATGCATATGCCACCAAAGGCTGCTGCAGCAGGGTGTAACGGTTCTGTTCCTTCTGTAGATTTGATTCCTGATGCCCAGGCATCACCATATGTTGTTCCTACAGTTTTCACCAACAAAAGAAATTACAGAAATGAATCCTCATGCTAATCTTCATTACAGTAAAAAACAATTGAAAAATAAGTTTGTTGCATCAGCTTCCAAGCTAATTATAAACCTCCTTATTTCGATATCAAAATAGAACAAAAAATTATATTGTCGCATTAAATAAAACTAAGATTGAAATAGGGATGCATAATCGATCAACATTTAAAACATAGATAATCCGTGCACCTCTCCAAATTCTGTTCAGCACAAGATTGAAATATGCCACCACAGTAAAGAAAAATTAAGATTATCATCATATTATAACACCAAAAAGCCAGTGGCAATTTCATTAGTTATTTGCAAAAAAAACTTGACAAGGACAAAATGATAGAAGTGAATCAAATTGCTGTTATTACTCAAAAAAGGATATGTGCATCCATGCTACTTTTGTTATCAACAGATCCATTTTCTTTATATGCTAAATATAGTTGTATTAATAATATCATTTGATTTTTTTCCCCGTTAATATTTTCTGCTCTTAGTATTTCTCAACCAAACAACTAATACTATTCTACCTATTTTCTTTTCTATGCCATCATAAATTCCTCAAAAGGAAACATAGTGTAAAGAAAACAAATGAGGAAATACTATTAATGCCATCTTGAAACTCAGAAATGACTCAGCAATATAACTAAAGCATTAGTTGCAAACATTTTAAAATCATATGACCATTGCATATTGAAGTCAAGATTGCATGATTACCTGGAAATTGGTAGAAACGATCTTACGTGTTGAACATGCTTTCACCTCCAACCGTTGTGCATACAAAGTGTGTATAATTGCCCGTGGGGGAAAAAAAATAATTCTATGTAAGTGCACATCGGTTCTTTATATGATACTTATTATGTTTATAGGCAAGTACAGATTGCTGAGTAGGCAACTACCTAAATTTTTATATGATACACCCTAAATCTTCAATTAGTTTTGTCCATTGTAGCTTCTGGGTTGATTCTGTTTCGTTTTCTTCGGATTTAGTATCCATCCCAATCATAGACAAACCTAATTCAGAGGGGAAAAAAAAGAAGGGAAAAGAAAAAGAAAAAGAAAGTTTCAACCTACTCAGTAACCAGCTCAGAAACATGTCAATATCTCATGCTCCATACAAGGTGTTAAATATGTCCAATAAAATTTCCAAAGTGTATATTAAATCAACACTTACCATTCTTTCAGCCAAGTGTATTCTTACACCCTTCACACCTACAGTTAATCGAGCATCCAACTCCATCCTTAAAGAATAAGAAAAGGTTGTTCCATAAGTCAACGGGGAAAAACTACCACAACAAAGTCAAACAGCACAAAACAAACCTGATAGCATTCACAGTATTTCTTCAGGCATCCATTGCAGTTGCAACCTCTTATGTCGTGCAGACGCAAGAGTTTTGCTGAAGTCATGCCTCAAAAAAAATTCCCTGAATATGGCCTATTGGTTAAATTCCTTGCAAAATTTTCGTATACCACAAGGAACCACATTAAGATGCATACATATAAGATCCCCAATTTAATCCAGTCAAAAAGTACATGTTATGTGAGCGCCTGTGTACTATTGTATTCATAGAGTGCATTTCTCATTTCAAAGACAAATGATGAATGCACCCACACGGAAGTGAGAGGCGCAGTCTGAAGGGTTCGGGCATTTCACTTAGTTCTCTTACAAAGAATCGATATAAACTTTAATGGTCATGGCTGTAAATAGTCATAAATTTTCTTCCTACTCAGAAGGATAATTTTCAGTAATGTTGAAATGAAGGTGAATACAAATCAAGGGCAACTGTTGGCTTGATATGGAGGCCAAAATGATTGCCTCACTTCAAATGAAAAAAAAATTCCAAGAAAGAAGTACTGACAGAATCCTCAAAAAGCTTCTCAAGGACATCATATCTGATTTTGGAACTCAGTCTCTGTTCAATAGTCGCAATGTCACATTTCAGAATATCAGTAATAGGTGCAAAAATATAATTATTCACTCAAAAACATCTGACCAATCCTCTAGGACTGTGACACTGGCAACTTGCAAAAACCTCTTGCAAAATGATGGTTGTTAGTCAATTTAGGAAAATGGAAACCAAAAATAACTATGGAAGTAGTGCGACATATTCTTTTTCTTGCCTAAATATTATCATGATGTTCACATTGGTAGCTTTCAGCCTTCTACTATAATCCGAGAAAAAGTGAGCAGTCCACCATTAGAAGTGCAAGCAACATTTTGGCTAGAGCAATGATTTGTTAAACTTTTCAATAGAACTTATACATGCTTTCATAGGTTTTCCTCTATATTCTTTGAAATCCATATTTTCAAACTCTATTGCCTCCAAACAGTCAGCTGTGGCCTAGTCCAATCTCTTGTGATATGAAATTTCAAATCTCTATGACCCTATCCAAATATTTCAGTTTTTTGTGCAAAACTTCATAAATTTATTTATCTAGAAAGTTCTTTGTTTTAAGGGCTTTACACGGTAATTGGATAACCTCCAACAGTGAGAAGCACATAAGCAAAATAAGTAGGTGTCATATGTCCAGTACATAAATTCCTTGAGAGCTTGGAAATCAAGTTGCTTCCACCAGAACTTACCTTCTTATCAAGCACTTTCTTTGTCGCTTCTGCAGCTGTCTGAGCTGGATCAGAAGTTTTTAACTCTGTAGCTCTCTTTAGTCGTTTTTCCTGCAAGGCAGTTCAAAACAATTTTAGCAACACAATTTCCTAGTTAACATGCATAATCGAAAACTGAAAATGAAGTTGCCAGGAATCAATTACTGAAATCCCGAATCATAAACAAAAACCTAAATATGGAGGTCACAAAGAGACCCCGCGCTTACGTTGGCCAAAATTGAAACAAATTTACAACCAGACCTAAACTTGGTGGACGAAGGCGATGCACTGGCAAGGACGAACCAGCGGCGGAACGGAGGCGTGCGGCTGTCGAGGAAGGGGAGCGGCGCCCGATTGGGGCAGCGGAGGAGGAAATGAGAGGCCTCGGAGGGTGCGGGAGGCAGGGCTGCAACATCACTGGGCGGAAGGGGGATGGCGGCGGCTCGCCGCTCCCGGTTGTCGGAGAACAATCAACAACGAGAGAACAGCGCCGGATCTGGAGCACAACAACGGAGGAGAAGCGGAATTTCGATTCTATGTAAATTGGGGAAAATAGGCTTCAATTGAAATGCAAGGTTTACTGTTAAAGGGGAAAGACCGACGGACGACGAATTAAACAAAGCATGTAGCCATATGAGCTTTGGTTTTGGTGGTTTTGGAGAAAAATTGGGGAAACCGCGAACGAGGACTTCCGTAGGAGGACAGCGGGTTGTGTGCGACGGATTAGAAAGCAGAGGAAGAAGGAAATAAAAAATCCATTGGGAAATCATCGGTGAGGATTTAAATTAGATTCTCAATCGAACGGTCGAAAATGAAATGGGATTTGGCAGTAAATTTTTCTTACTCTTTTATAAGATAGAAGATATTGCTTATTTATGGTATTGAAAGTGTTTTTGTTTTTTGGATATTTATCTTTGTTACATAATTTGGACAAAAGTTCAAATGAATGGCCCGGACTGTTTGCTTCCAGAAAAGAATCAAAATTAATTTCCACCTTTTTTCACTAATAATATAAGGATTTAAATTTCTACGCATTCCTTAATCCTTTATAATTTTGTATGATATGATATTTTATACTTCTGTTGGGGCCACGAAAAATAGTGGGCCGCGAAAAAAAGAATTGGGCCATATAAAAAAAAAATGGGCTGAGAGAAAGAGTTTGAAGAAAGAGAATTCATAATTAATAAGGCCGAACAATCCAAGAGACCAAACGAAAGAATGATCCAAGAAGCAAGAGATTTCGGCCGAAATGGGACAATCGATAAGAGGAAGACAAAATTCGGCTTAAAGGAATCGGCCGGAGAGCGGTTATTTCAGCTCCGGCTATAAATAGGGGATGCCATGCACAGAATCAGGAGAGATCAATCCAACCCCCAAATTCCTTTATCAGAATTACTTCTTTATCTTTACTGCTTTCTTTACAGCTTTCCTTTACAGTTTTTCCTAGACTCTAGTTTAGCTTGTAGCGGTTACTTCCAAGTCCACCGTTGTTTCTTAACAACCGGTAGTTTGGTACTAGTTTTCTGGTGAATTCGCCGTTGTTTCTTAACAACAGGTAGATTCTCCATTGTATCTTGTTGTCATTCAAATTTTAAGGAATATTCAGTCAAGTTTGGGCGTATTCAGTCAAGTTTGGGGGCATTATCGTTAATTCGGACCCGTAACCGGTTTGATCCTTTTCCGGTAGCCTCCCTTGAGGAGAAAAAGGTCCTTGGCTCATCACCAGCCAAATAGTGGCACGCCCAGTGGGACCAGAAATGGCATTTGAACAAGCAACTCCAACGGTTAACACGGCGGCGAGGACTGATTTGCCGCCGATTCAGGAAGAACGCACAGCAGAAGCCGGAGAATTTCCCCCAGGGTTCCCCGAACCATCGAACTTCCACAATTAGGAGTTTTCGAATGACGATTTAACCCCGCGGTTCCGAGATCAGGTCCAATTTATGGTTGAAGCGGCGGTTACTAATTCGGTTCGCCAGATAGAAGGCAATATCCTGGCAGCAATGTCAGCTATGTTCAGAGCCGAAATAGCGAGGAATATGTATCCGACGGGAACGCAGCATGCACCAATGGCGCAAAATCCGCCACCTGCGACGCAAAATCCTCACAATTTTCAACAGCAGGCCTATCGGCCGCTAGGAGGGCATGGACCACGGCCTTTCATCCCTCCGCAGGAGAGGTACGATCAGCAACAGAATCAACCGCCTCAACCAGTAGTGCAACCGCCTGCTCCAGTGGTTCAACACCAATACTTAGCACAGCAGCCGAATCCACCACAATTGGTTGATAGGGAATTAATTGCTGAGATAATTCGTACTCAGTTTGGAAATATCATCGGCCAGGAGAAAAGGCCGATGTACAGGAAGCCTTATCCAGACTACATTGAGGAGCAGTATCCACTGCCTAGATGAGTAAAGGTTCCAGATTTCAATACTTTTTCTGGAGAAGTCGGCCGATCTACGATCGAACATATTGGCCGATTTACAGCTCAATGCACCAGAATTGCACAAAACGATTTTCATAAGCTGATATTGTTCAGCTTATCATTAACTGGTCCAGCATTTGAGTGGTACATCAATTTACCAGCGGGATCGGTCAACACATGGGCCGAAATGGAGCGGTTATTCCATGACCGATTCTATAATACCAGTCCTGAAGTATCGGTGGTCGATCTCACATCAACCAAGCAGAAGGCGACCGAATCAGTTACTGAGTTTATTGAAAGATTTTATGCAGTGAAGGCTCAGATGAAGACAATGCTGCCGGAGCATAAATATATTCAAATCCTGAAGCAGAATTTGAAGTTTGCCATCAAGGACAGATTGATGGTTACAAGACCAAGGACTGTGGCCGAATTAACGGCTGAAGCCATAAGGATGGAGACTTATTTGGCAGAACAAGCGGCTTTCAAATCAAGCCGAAGTCAAAGTGGAAAATCGCAACCTATCCAGTCAGCTGCTTCATTTGCAGAGTCTCTGGATAGATGTGAAGTCCAGGAAGAGTACAACACGGACGATATTCCTGCCTTAGCCGAAGTTGCAAGGGCTGAATTAGTCATTAAGAAGCCTATGACTTGTCCAGCGCTTCGGCCAGTCAGAGGCAAGGAGAAAGCAGGAGAGGTCAGGGACGAATCTCAGAGATTTTATTCTTTCGACCTATCTCAAATGGACGAAATATTTGATTATTGCCAGAAGAACGGATTACTGGAATTTAAAGGAAATCACCCACAGCCCACCAAAGATCAATTGGAAGCCGGATGGTGTAGATTCCATGGATCGGCTACTCATTCTACGGCGGTCTGTGGACATTTTAGGAAGTTAATCCAAAAGCATGTCGACGATGGGAAATTGAAGTTCCCAGACAGGCTCATGGCAATCGATAAGAATCTGTTCCCTGTTGCGAACATGGTGATGGTGCATCCCGATCAGAATAGGTCTGTGCATGATCGATTTGGGGACCAACCATCGTCGAGTAAAGGTTCTGTGCACGATCGGCTAGGAGATCGGCCATCGGCTCAGGAGAAGACAGGAGTATGGAGACGGTTAGGATCTCCGAAGGGGAAGGAGAAGGTTCCGGATGTTTTCGACCGATTGGGGAATTATGAAGTAAAGGAATGGATCAAGCAATCGGACAAACATCAGAAGGTCGAAATCAGAGAGGAGAATGAGAAACCAACGTTAAAAATTATAACTAATGGTTGGGACTCAGAGATGAAGTTGACAGCCGATAAGCAGAACGGAAAGATTGTGATTCAGATCACAGATCCTGAAGATGTTGTCACTCCCGAAATGAAGAAACTTAGAAGGCCACCAGCAAATACTCAGGTAGGCCGATGGGTTCAGAATTCCCCAAAGAAAAGGCATTTCGGCCAACGCCAATTTGAGAATTCAACTTGGAGGGCAGAAGAGAAAAAGGTTCCAAAAGGAAAGGGATCATATCGTACTTTCAAACGAAGAATGCAACGGCTTAGAGCAGCTGGTGCTTTTGAGCAAGAGGAGTACGAAAAGATGCATATGGAAGAGGATTTTCCAGATGATTGCTCATTCTCTGAAGGAAGGATCCTCAATAGAGTATTTTCGGCTCGTTTGAAATCAGCCGAAGGGAAAGAAGAAAGGAAACCGAGAGAAGGGCAGGATCGGCTGAAAAAAAAAAACTGAATTTTGGCTGAAAATAATGCAGCCGAAAACCGAAGATAAACAGCCGAAAGTAAAAGAGGAGTGGAAGCCTAGACCAGTCCGAACTAGGGAATGGAAGCCGAAAATGAATATTGTCCCGAATGGTGATACATTTTCAATCGGGCAGTTCAAGTTCGACTTTGGATCTAGTGCGAACATGGTAGGAGTGACCACAACAACTGAGGAGGAGTACTGGTCTGATTCTGAACCAGCCGTGGTCTTCTGCCAGAAGGAGGGAGAATATTTCGGCGATGAAGAACCCATTGTGGATTTTTGTTTCGCCAAACTTGAAGCATTTCGGCCTGAGGCCGAAACTGAGAAAGTGGCCGAAGAAGGTTATGAGGCATTTGTCCCCGAAGCTCAACCAAGCACGATTTTACCTCCGACTACAAAGATGTCTCAGCATGTGAGGCCTTTGTATGTGAAAGGTTGGGTTAATGGGAGACCGCTCAGAAGAATGTTTATTGATGGTGGAGCAACCGTCAATATCATACCATTGTCTACATTGACGAAGATAGGTTGTTCAAAGGAAGACTTACTCCCTACAAGGATGAAAGTATTGAGTTTTGTGGGAGCCCAAACAGCGGCCGAAGGATGTATTTTAGTGGATGTAACGGTCGGGACAATTTCGATTCCGACCATGTTCTTTGTTGTAGATGCAGATGTCCCGTATCCGGCCCTTTTAAGCCGATGCTGGATACATACATCCCGATGTTTGCCATCAACACTGCACCAGAAAGTGTGGTTCTGGAAAAAGGATGGCACAGTTGAAGAAGTGGATGGAGACCAACCTCCGTTTCCAGTCAGCTCAGCCGGCCGAATTGATGCGGTATTATACGAAGAGCCCATACAACCATTCCTAGCAGTGGTAGGGGAACGGTACCCGCAGGTTGTTGAGTGTGATTGGACAGATTTGGGTTTCGAGGTCAGATATCAGGCCGACGAACGGCCAGTTGATGAAAAAAGTAAATGATGGATGCACAACCGAATCAAGCGATCGAGTTCGAATCGGCTGAACTCGGAGTTTCAGACGATAAAGCAGGATGGAGCGAACTCATGGATGCTATTCCAAAATGAACACCAGATTTCAAAGCTCAAGACCCCTTGAAAATGGTCAATGTTGGTACAGATGAGCACCCGAGGGAGATCCCATTGAGTGCAAATTTAGATCAGCAGATGATAAGCCGACTTAAGGAGGTGTTAATCAAGTTCAAGGATTGTTTCGCATGGGACTATACAGAGATGCCAGGATTGGAGCGATCGATTGTGGAGCATAGATTACCAATCAAAGAAGGGTTTAGGCCGCATAAACAGCCGGCCAGGAGGGCAGCGCCCGAAATAGTCCCAAGAATAAAAGAGAAAATAGAAAAATTGTTAGCGGCCGGATTTGTGAGGCCAGCTAACTATGTTGAGTGGTTGTCAAATATTGTTCCTGTAATAAAGAAGAATGGGAAATTAAGAGTTTGTATTGATTTCAGAAATCTTAATATAGCCGCTCCTAAAGATGAGTATATGATGCCTATTGTTGATTTGTTGATTGATTCGGCCGCAAAACAAGGGATGTTATCATTTATGGATGGATATTCAGGATACAACCAAATCTTTATGGCCGAAGAAGATGTCCATAAAACTGCATTTCGATGCCCTGGAGCCATAGGAATATACGAATGGGTAGTAGTGTCATTCGGGTTGAAGAATGCAGGAGCTACCTATCAAAGGGCCATGAATTATGTCTTTCATGACCTAATAGGAGAGTGTGTGGAAGTCTACATCGACGATGTCATGGTCAGATCCAAAGATATAGAAAGCCACTTGGACGATTTGCGAAGGGTATTCACAAGGATGAGATTACATGGAGTGAAAATGAATCCAGCTAAGTGCGCTTTTGGAGTACAAGCAGGGAATTTTCTAGGGTTCTTGGTACACAATAAAGGCATAGAAGTTGATGCGAATAAGACCAGAGCAATCCAAGAAGCCAGGCCTCCACATGATAAGAAGAGTTTGCAAAAATTCCTTGGGAAGATCGGTTTCTTGAGGCGATTTCTGGCAAATGCGGCCGGGAAGTCGAAACCATTAACTGATTTACTGAGGTTGAAGAAAGAGGAGGAATTCAAATGGGAAGTTGATCAACAAAGGGCCTTTGAGCAATTGAAGCAAGCTTTGATGAATCCGCCAGTGTTGGTCCCTCCAATTTTGGACCGACCGCTGAAATTATACATAGCAGCGGCCGAATAGTCTATTGGAGCGTTGTTGGCTCAAGAAGACGATGAAGGAAGAGATCGGGTGATTTACTATCTAAGCCGAATCCTTAGGGATGCCGAATTAAGGTACTCGCCGATTCATAAATTGTGTTTAAGTCTTTATCATGCATGCCAAAAGTTGGAATACTATATTCAACCACGGCAAGTGATAGTGGTAGCTTCGGTTGACATAGTAAAAACTATGATGAACGATCCAATCAGTAGCCGAATAATGGCCAAGTGGGCCATGAAGTTAAATGCGTATGACTTGAAATATCAGCCACTCAGGGCTATGAAATGACAAGTTGTAGCCGATTTTTTGGCCGATCATGCGATGCTCCCAATGTCCGACGATATCGGGGATCAAGTTCGGCCAAAAGAAATAAACGAAGTAGGGATTGTGTATCTACAGCCATGGATAATGATGTTTGATGGTTCAAAAGCCGCTTCAGGAGTTGGGGCAGGGTTTACTCTACACACACCGGAGGGCAAGATATACAAGTACTTCGTACAGCTACCGAATTCCTATACGAATAACCAAGCCGAATACAAAGCATTGATTTCGGGATTACGACGACTAATAGAAGAAGGAGTAAGAGCTATCGTAATCAGAGGAGATTCGCAAATAGTTATTCAGCAGTTATTAGGAGATTTTTTGGTTAAAAGTTCTCAACTAATCAGATTGTACGAAGAAGCAATTGGTTTGTTAGAAGAATTCGACGAGGTTTACATCGAATACATCCCAAGGGAGAAGAACGAATTAGCTAACGAATTGGCTCAACATGCAGCCAGATATCGGCTAATGCCGATAGCGGGAAATTTGGAAATACATTTGGCCGAAACAGAAAAGGCCGAATGGATAAAGAAGATAGCGCAAACGTTGGAAAATCCATCCGAAGCTAATCCAGTCGAAAAGCGGAAGGGGATGGATTACATAGTGATAGGAGGGTTACTCTTCAAGCGGGCCATTGATGGAGTACTACTCAGATGTGTCGGAGAGGAAGATGCTAAAAGAGTAATGGGAGAAGTTCATGAAGGAATATGCGGCGCACATCGCGCAGGAAAATCGATGAAATGGAGTATTATTCGGCTGGGGTATTATTGGCCGAATATGGGGATCGATTGTGAGAAATATGCTAAAGGATGCCGCGAATGTCAGAAGCATGGGCCGATTCAAAAGTTACCGGCCGAAGAGCTGCATATAATGATTAAGCCATGGCCATTTCGAGGGTGGGCCATGGATATCATTGGAAAGATTCACCCCTCTTCGTCGAAAAGGCATGAGTTTGTGCTAGTGGCAACGGACTATTTCACAAAGTGGGCCGAAGCTCAGGCATATGTTAGCATTTCACAAGAAAAGGTGATCGATTTTATTAAGAGACAATTGATATACAGGTTTGGAATTCCACGAACGATTCTAACAGATAGAGGAACTGTATTCATGGGAGAAAAAGTCAAGGCCTTTGCAAAAGAGTATGGGATAAAAATTGTGCACTCGTCGCCATATTATCCACAAGGGAATGGGCAGGCATAGGCCACGAATAAGCAGTTAATAGGAATTATAAAGGAAATGATCGAAGAGCAACCAAGGAAGTGGCATGAGAAGTTATCTGAAGCGTTGTGGGCCTAACGAAATGCTAAGACTTCAGCCACTGGATTTACACCATTTCGGCTGACTTATGATATGGACGCAGTACTTCCAGCCGAAATAACAGTGCCGACTTTAAGGACAAGCCAAGCAGATTTAATGTCGGCTGAACAATATGATTATGCGATGAAAAATGAGCTATTGGAAGTTAATTCCGATCGGGTGCAGGTGTAATACCATAGAAATTACCCGAAATAATTGTAATTCACTAAAGAGACTTTTATTAAATATTTAATCACTTGCTTAAAGAATTAGTATATTGATTTTTTCTACAAAACAACACTTGAAAAACTATATATGTAAATTTGTCTTTTCCAAAAGAAATATGAATTTCAATATCAAGGGTAATAGAATTATATAGTTTATGGAATATTTTTTAAATCTATTGTTTAAATTATATATATAAGTTTTTATATATATACACATTGGTCTTGAAAATTATTATGAGGATAGTATGTGAATATTTTAAGTACTTTGATATTCATTATGGAATAAATTTTTACAAAAATAAAAGTATGAGTTTTTATGTGAATCTATGAGAATTAACTTTTATATATAATAAAATATATTCATAGATTATAATTTTTATTTGATGATGACATGAAGACTTTGTGGTTTGAGTATTGTTATGAATAAAATAAAACCATGCAAGTATATTATTATTATCTTTTTGAAAGCACATTAATATAAATACAATACTTGAAATAAATAAATAAATATTATATTATCATATCCAACTCATTGAGTATAAATGCATGCCACTAAATAATGGCAAGAATAATGATTTTTCTAGACAAGCTAATACTTCAATCATTTTCATGATACACTACTTACACAAATATAAGGTTAAAAGCAATTGCAAGAAATTTTCTTCCTAAACAAATAGATGAAAAATCAACATGATTAACAAGTGTCTTGGATGAATGGCTAGCAAAGAAAGGTGATCAATTATCTCTTGAACCCACCAAGATTAATAGCCTCCATAATAGGCAAACCATTATGTTAATAGACAACATGATGGACAAAATTAATAGCCTCCCAAATTAATAGCCTCTTTGTTAGGCTATAAGGACCAAATGAGTGGATACAAATACTCTAACCATTATTGCTCAAGACACACTTAATTGGATGATTGGTGAGGTTGTAATCACTCTCACAATGTGTCATGTTCAATTGTTCAAATCTTAGCCTATAAATAGAGGGAGTTTCTAGCCTTCAAACACACCAATCTCATCCATCTCATTAGCCAAATTCACTACCCATTTTATTCTTCAAAGTTCTCCCACATAGTGAGCATATCTTAAGGATTGTGGAGTCTTGTAGGCTTGGCAACCTTCATCATTCTAAGAGTTCTAACTCTTCTCAACACTTGGTTAGTAAGATATCATCCTTGAAACTTGTATCTTAGAGATCTAAATCTTTTATTTTTATACTATAAATTGATTTCCCTCTATTTGTCGAATTTCAGCGAAACCCGTAATTTGTGGTGCGAATCTTGTGTTATAACGGCCATTATCTTTGAATCTCATTGCTCTTATACATCAATTCAGTAAGTTAACACTCTCTCTTTAAGTTTGGAGATCCTCATCCATGTTTTAAGAGTACAAAATTAGAATTCCCTCATTATACCAAAATCTGTCCGTTTTTCGTTTACATAATGATCCATCTTTTTAAGATATTTTGGTTCATTATACCTCAAAGGTTCCTTCATAAAACTTGTTCCTTATTGAGTTGAGTATATTTCTGGAAACTTTTATAATTTTTAGAACTCATATGAAAAAGTTATGGGATCCGCTTTATCGAAAGGTCGAAATCTCTTTTTGTTGAAATCTAAGAAATGATAGTGTTTCTGAAATCCTCATTTTTTAAGGTCTTAAGTGTTTCAAACCTAAATGGTTTATTCATGAAAAATATTTATCTATATGTTATCTACCTTGTAGTAAAATTTAGAATTTTTGGTCGCAAATTACTATTTTTAAAACCTGTTGAAAATTATAGAGTCACCATTGAATTTCTGACAGAATACATGTTCTGAAAAGAACTCAATTTTTGAACTATTTCCATACTTATTTTGAAAAGTGTAAAACATGAAACTTGTTCAACTATGTGTTGAGTATCTACAGTTTAAATTTCAAAGCAATCGCCTTTCATATGAATTTTTAAACTGACTTGGCGTAAACTGCGACATTGGACTTGATATTTGGTCCAAATGAGAAATTGTTGGATTTTGAGATCCATGAAATGATATTTTCATATCTATGAGATATTGATATGGGAGTTAAATGTTGAAATGATATTTGGCATTATTGAATGCCCTTGTTATGAGGTTACTCCCGTGAAATTGTTGAAAACTCTTTTAAAGAGGATATTATGTGGAAAAATTGTGAAAAACTCTTTTAAATCCATTGTGTACTATTAACTTGAGTAAGATGCCATACTTGATAGAGGGCTAATGCACTAGGGATGTGTCTTGCGGGGCCTCCCCCTCTAAATATGCCAAGACGGCATTGTTGATAAATTGTGCCAAAACGGCGTTGTTGCATGTATGAGTCTATACTCTTGGGTGTATCCGTGATGGGTTACCCAAGGCTCCGGAGTGTGTCTGTATATGAGTCCGCTGCATGCTTATCATGACTTATGATCGATATGATATGTATGATATATGGAAAATGGTGTCCTCTTGTGCATAGTTGCTACAATGGTAAGAATGAAAGTTATTTATTTTGTTAAAGGTAATGTGTGTGACCATTTTAAAAGAAAAAGTGAAAATTATTATTATTATTTTTTTTGAGTGTCAACCACTATTTTAAAACCCACTTCTTGAAGTGGAGCGGTTTGACTTACTCAGTACCATTGTACTGATAAAAAGTTGTTGTGTTATCTTTTTACAGATATTGGAGCTGACATATGAACTGCATCTCATGACATGAGCATTTGGGGATGGGATTACCTTTCATCAAAAGATTGTTGCTTTAAGGAACCACGTACTTTTAAATATTAATGTCATATATATATTGCCTTTAGTTTATGCTTCCGCGTGAGAAAAAAACAATGACTCTGGTATTAAGTACTTTAAATTTTCTTATGTCTATATTTTATAAAATTGGCAATTATTTTTAAAGTTCATACTACAAAAATTTATATTTAGCCGTAGCACTTGTCAATTAAGTTAGCCAAAGGGCGAGCCTGACTGACAAGTGTGGCGGTAACATTCTGAAACCTTATGAGGATGAATTTCGGGGTGTTACAGCAGGCCTTTGAGAATTTGCAGAAAAATAAAGATATTGTGGCCGATCGGTATAATAAGCGAATTCGTGTAAAGCGATTTGAAGTCGGTGATTTAGTTTGGAAAGTTATATGGCCACCCAAACAGAATGATGGCCGATTAGGTAAGTGGAGCCCCAATTGGGAGGGGCCATTTATTGTTCAGACGAAATTACCGAATGGAGCATACATGTTGGTGGACGAAAATGGTGAACAGATGTCAAATCCAGTAAATGCGAGATATATGAAGAAATATTATCCATCGGTATGGGATTAAACATCAAATAAGGCGAAAAAAGTAAAGATTTTATTGCATGAGCAAGCATTACAAAAGGTACTACTTTGGCCGAAAACGGCATCGATAGTCCGAAATTACAATATACAAGGGAAACGTCCTAGGCTGAGAAGGCAAGAAGGGAATGAAGGCCAGTGGGATCTGAAGTGGGAGATGTCCAACATTCATTCCCAAGCCCAAATTCTTCTAGCCGGCGAGAGAAGAGATGGCTGTGCCAGTAAAGCCAGCTCCCCAGCCAGGAAGGAAAAGAAAAGAAAATAAGTATCTGCTCTAGCAAGGACACCCCCCATGCATAATAGGAGTGAAATCCGCGGGGTATGCACTTTAGAGCAAAGAAGACGATTCGGTCCCATAGAAAGGCGCGATTATTATTCGACCGCCCAGGACTTTGGGACCGATGTTAGCAGGGTTACGACAGGTCACATCAATATTAAGAAATAGAGCAAAGCCTGAACATGACCATCGAGATATATGTTAAGAAAAGTGTCGAGAGATCCTCGCCTACATGAAGGTGGCGATAAAAGGATTAGCTGAACTCGCGCCGCATAAAAGAAGGGTTTTCGGGTCATAAGTAGAGGATCAATTAGAGAGTCAGCGTGCCAAGGATGCCAGGGAGGAAAAGAAATAAAAAGCATCAAGGTACTCATGAAGGACATTGCGAGATCATGAAATGAGAAGGAAAGGGATGCTGGTATTTATAGAGAAAAATGGAAGGAGTGTCATTTATGGCAAAGAATAGAAACGTAAAGAGAAAAGCATTAATCACGGATGAGACGTTTCAGGAATCCCAATAAAGCTGCAGGAAATATTACTATATCAAGGAATAAAAAAAAAGGTATCCCTGAGAGTACGGAAAGAAACAGACGAAATAATCCACAAAAAGACAAACACTTAATAACAGGCTGATCAAGCATACAAGAAGGATCGACCAAAGTAAGAGTCAGAAGTACATCAAGGGGGCTATATCAAAAAGTGGAAAAAAAATCTAGCCGAAAAGAAGGAAAATCAGGGAAGGCTATAATTACATTCGGGAAATAACAACAACAAATATCAATCTTCACTCAAATCATAAGCAATGTCTTCGTCGAAACCACTGGGAAGGATAACGGCCGAATTGCGGGCAGTAGCAGAATTCAAGACTGATTGAAACTCTTGAAATGATCGAGCTTCAGCTTCGGCCGAAACTTAAGGGTCATCAGGTTGGGACAAGAGAAGGTGGTCGGAAGTGTCTTGGAAAAGATCAGACTGAGCATCTAAGAAGAGAAATTAAAAGAGAAGAAAGGCATAATCATCATATATCATTAAGGCCAAAAGAACAAATTAAATATTACCGGAATTCTTCGGATTATCCTCTATAGAAGGATCGACAACAAGGTTATCTGAGACCGTCGAAGCATTCGGTGCAGGAGGGAGTTGGGCCGCGACAGAGCGAACCCGGTCAACCACAGCTTGAGTATCCAACCACAAACCACAAAAAATACCAATGATATTGTCACTAAAGGACAACCTCAAAGAAAGATAATCTATTTTCTCTTTGAGACTAGCGAGCTTATCTCTTGGAGCCTGGGCGGATTTGTGGAGCTGCTTTACAAGACCTTGAAGGTGAGCTGATTCCTTGTCTACTTCAGCCAAGGCACTCTTCACGCTTTGCGCCTCATGCTGGAGTCGGCTGATTTCCGAGTCAATGGCAGAGAGACGATTCAAATACTCGAATTTGAGGTCATCATTGGCCGATAACTTACCCATATAGGAGTGATAATCAGAAGTATGCTTGTCAAATTCCAACTTGTGAAGGGTAAGAGAGGCTTGCTCATCTTCAAGTTTTTTACGAGTAGCCAAAATACTGGGAAGTTCCAAGCCTATCCGTAAAAGGCAAGTGAACATTGCTTGGAGAGTATCCGACAAACCAGAGGCCAGAAGATCTTCAGGGAATGCCTGCTTGATGTGTGAAAGGAGCAGGAGCCTTTCGATTTCCCTGAGCCTGAAGCAGTACGCTTTCGCTTCGAAGAAGTAATAGGAGCAGACGAAATGCGTGAACGGGGTGGAAGAGAAGAAACATCATCCAAAGCCCCTGCAAAACAGGAATAAGAGGAAAGTTTGAAAAAGATATACGACACATGACATAAGAAACCAAAAAGACTTACTAAGCAAAGGAAGTAAAGGGTCATCCTCTTGAGAAGAACAGGAGTAACCGGGGGCTGAATCAATAACCGAAAACATCATAATACCTGGAAAACCACGAGAAAATAAGGAGATTCTGCAAGTCAGTGCCGAAGTTAGCATAAGAAAGAACTTTCCCCCACCAGTCATCAAAACGCTTGGTCGACAGACCAGGGCGAATATCGAAAGAACGAACTTCAAAGTTGCAAATTCGGAGAGCCCATGTACGACAAAGACTTCAACTATCCTCAGGTCCGAATCCCTTGAAGGATTTACTGTACCGATGAGGATCTCCATGAAGAGGAAGGACCACATCTTGAGCAAAGCCGAATTGACGGCTAACCAAGTGAGGGTTGTAAACCTCAGAAAGAATAGGATGTTCGGGGGGAACAAACAGCGAGCAGTTAAAAACATGACGAGGAATGATGCAAATATTCCAGATTTGAGCAAATCCCGTCAGAAGGAGCCTACCAAAAGGAGGAACATTGATAGCCGAAACCCAACTACCCGGAGCACCAGAGTAAAGGTGGCAAGAGGAGGGATCAAGTGGGGATCGGTTCATGAAATAATAAATCCATTGTTCAGTGTGCATTTCGGGAAATTGGACTCCGAGAAGATCATTGGCCGAAGGATGGGTAGTATCGAAAGGTTGGGGTTCAAAACCAGAAATATCCCTAAAATGCCAAACAAGCCAGAGGTGAAGGAACCAAAGGGGGCCATGAGATCTATTGGAGTAACCATCAGCCCATCCATGAATTAGGGACGAAATACCGAATATAAGTGAACCAAAAAGTAGTCAGTAAGAGGCAAATGAATATCGTCCATGATGGTCTTGGCCAAAGGATAGGTTTCAAGAATAACATTCTTGGCAGGTGCGCACCAGAAGAATCGGCTAAGAAAATGCATCATAAAAGCCATGGATTCCGAATGAGGGAATTCGGGCTTAGTACCACGGTACTTATTAATCCACAGGGAAAAAGTGAGTCCTGAAGCATAGCCGGAGTTTCTCGTTGAGGGTTTTTCGGAACCAGTAATGCCCATAACGTGCTTTCCAAGAGAGGGTAAATCTAAAAGAAGCTTGATGTCCTCAATAGTCAGAGTCATCATACCCCAGGGGAAGCAAAAACAGTTAATGGAGGAATTCCAAAAGCAAAGGAGGGCCTGAATACATCTATAATCAGTAGGGAAAGGCCGCGTGCTCAACTTAATCAAATGATTAACACCAGAAGTAACCCAAATCGATTCACAGTGAGGACGAGCCCTTTCATACCAAGCAACATGTTCTGGAGTCACTAAAGGCCAAGTACTGAGAGGACTAAAAAGTGTGGCAAAAAGTAATCCGAAAACAAATGGATCATCTTCGATTCACCAAAAAGAGTAGAAGCGGAAGCTGCGGCCTCAGCAAAAGTTGCAAGAGGCCCAAGAGTAATAAGATCGCCGTCAATAGAACGAAGTGAAGAGGTATCGGCGAGGGAATCTTCGACATCTTTGATCTTTTGAGAAGAAGGTGAAAGAGTCGGTTGCGCCATTGAAAGAAAGACGAAAAGAAGAAAGATACAAGGAGGAATATGAAAAGAAGAAAGGAGAGTAGTTTAAAAAGATAAGGGAAAACGAAAAGACGTGACCGGATTTTAAGGAGAAGTTGGCGCACGAAAAGGATAAAAAGAGGAAATTACTTGAGCTCTTTTCAGAGCGAAAAACTGCCCAAGTAAGGAGGGCATCTGTTGGGGCCACGAGAAATAGTGGGCCGCGAGAAAAAGAATTGGGCCATATAAAAAAAATGGGCCGAGAGAAAGAGTTTGAAGAAAGAGAATTCAGAATTAATAGGGCCGAACAATCCAAGAGACCAAACGAAAGAATGATCCAAGAAGCAGGAGATTTCGGCCGAAATGGGACCAAGGCAGCCGAAATCAAATCAACCGATAAGAGGAAGACAAAATTCGGCTTAAAGGAATCGGCCGGAGAGCGGTTATTTCAGCTCCGGCTATAAATAGGGGATGACATGCACAGAATCAGGAGAGATCAATCCAACCCCCAAATTCCTTTATCAGAATTACTTCTTTATCTTTACTGCTTTCTTTACAGCTTTCCTTTACAGTTTTTCCTAGACTCTAGTTTAGCTTGTAGCGGTTACTTCCAAGTCCACCGTTGTTTCTTAACAACCGGTAGTTTGGTACTAGTTTTTCCGGTGAATTAGCCGTTGTTTCTTAACAACGGGTAGATTTTCCATTGTATCTTGTTGACATTCAAATTTTAAGGAATATTCAGTCAAGTTTGGGCGTATTCAGTCAAGTTTGGACGCATTATCGTTAATTCGGACCCGTAACCGGTTTCATCCTTTTCCGGTAGCCTCCCTTGAGGAGAAAAAGGTCCTTGGCTTATCACCCGCCAAACAACTTCCCTTCATTTTGAAAACAACCACTTCATTTGTACATTTCATGTAATTTAAATTACATTTTAAACCCTTCATAATTTAAATTATATATATACAAGTAAAAATGATTGAATTTTGATATTCTAAAACCACTTTCTTACTTGATTATGTTTTATTTTATAGTATAATCGTACTTTAAAAAATAAATTAAAGTTACTTAATAAATAGTAAAAATTATTCACATTATATTTAAAAAACAAAAACAAAACAAAAAGAGAGAAAAAAAAAAGAAAAGAAAAGAAAAAGACACCCACCTCACTTTCACTCATAAGAAATAAGTACTATAATCTTTGTTATAAGAAGTATTTTATACGATTAAAATATTTTCCCTTTTTAATTACTATGTAAGTATAAAGAAAAAATCCACACAATTCTAAGTTTTGGAATAAAGGCTTCGGCCCGTTTTCCCCGAACAAAAAAAATAAATAAATCCTGATATTAGAGTCACCATCAGAATCAATTGCATGACGACATATAATTCAAAATAGCCTTACTAATTTTTTAATATTATCTCCATCCCTCAATTATAATAGTAATATATATTCTGTAATTCCAATTGTTCTTATTTAGGGTTGAAGATAGGCATATGGATCCAATCAACTTGTCGATTGGTATCTCCTCTTGGGCATTTATTCAGATGCTGTTGTTTGAAGATCGGCTTGCGAAACATAGGGTGTTTCTAGAGGATTTTTTCACCACTTGGATCTTCCTCCCGATCTTGTTCGAAAGGATTTCGATGTGAATGCGCTAGGAGTTTGATTTCCTAGATGTTAGGTTATCTTATATGCCTTATATATATATGGTTTGGACCTCCCTGTTTTGGTCCTAATTTTAAATTAACGGCCGAAGCCATAAGAATGGAAACTTACTTAGTAGAGCAAGTGGCTTTTAAATCAAGCCGAAGTCAGAGTGGAAGATCATAGCCTATCCAGTCGGCTGCATCATTTGCAGAGTCTCTGGATAGGTGTGAAATCGGAGAGGAATACAATGTGGATGATGTTCCCGCCTTAGCCGAAGTCGCAAGGGCTGAGTTGGTGATAAAGAAGCCTATGACGTGTCCAGCTCTTCGGCCAGTCAGAGGCAAGGAGAATGAAGGGGAAGTCAGGGACGAATCTCAGAGGTTTTATTCTTTCGATCTATCTCAGATGGATGAAATATTTGACTATTGCCAGAAGAATGGATTACTTGAATTCAAAGGAAATCATCCACAGCCGACTAAAGAAGAATTGGACGCTGGGTGGTGTAGATTTCACGGATCGGCCACTCATTCTACAGCGGTTTGTGGATATTTCAGAAAGATGATTCAGAAGCATGTTGATGATGGGAAATTGAAATTCTCGGACAGGTTGATGGCAATAGATAAGAATCTGTTTCCTGTCGCTAATATGGTAATGGTACACCCTGCTCAGAATAAGTCCGTACATGATCGAATGGGTGACCAACCATCATTCAGTAAAAGTTCTGTGCACGACCGGCTAGGAAGTCAGCCATCGGTTCAGAAAAAGACGGGAGTGTGGAGATGATTAGGTTCTCCACAAAAGGGAAAAGAGAAGGCTTCGGACGTGTTTGACCGATTGGGAGACTATGAAGTGAAAGAATGGATCAAGAAATCGGACAACAAACAGAAGCCGGAATCTAAGGATGAAAGTGAAAGGCCAACATTGAAGATCATAACCAATGGTTGAGATTCAGAGATGAAATTGACAGCCGATAAAAGGAACAGGAAGACTGTGATACAGATTACAGTCCCCGAAGAGCCTGTATCCCCAGAAATGAAGAGGCTTAGAAGGCCACCAGCTAACACTCGGGTAGGCTAGTGGGTACAGAATTCCCCAGAAAAAAGGCATTTCGGCCATAGCCGATTTGAGAATTCATCCTGGAGGGCAGGCGACGAAAAGACCCCAAGAGGGAAAGGATCATATCGTACCTTTAAACGAAGAATGCAGCGGCTGAAAGCAGCCAGGGCATATGATGAAGAAGAGTACGAAATGATGTATATGGAGGAAGACTTCCCAGACGATTGTTCTTCGTCTGAAGGAAGGATTTTGAGTAAAGTATTTTCGGCTCGTCTAAAGTCAGCCGAAAGTAAAAGAGATTTAAACTGTCAGCCGAAAGAAGACCGAGACCGGCTGAAAAATAAAACTGAATTTTGGCCGAAAGCAATCAAGCTGAGAGCCGATATTGATCAGCCGAAGTCGAAAGAGGAATGGAAGCCTAGACCAGTCCGAACTAGGGAATGGAAGCCAAAGACAACAATTGTCCCAAATAATGAAACACTTTCAATCGGACAATTCAAGTTCAACTTTGGGTCTAGCACAAATATGATAGGGACGGCTACAACAAGTTGTGAAGAATACTGGTCCGATTCTGAACCAGTTGTGGTCTTTTGTCAGAAGGAATGAGAATACTTTGGCGAAGAAGAGCCCATAGTGGACTTTTGCTTTGCTAAACTCGAAACATTTTGGCATGAGGCCGAAGTAGAGAAAACTGTAAAGGAAGGATATGAGGCTTTTATCCCGGAAGCTCTGCCAAGTACAATCTTACCTCCGACTACAAAGATGTCTCAACATGTGAGGCCATTGTATGTCAAAGGCTGGGTCAATGGGAGGCCACTAAGGAGAATGTTTGTTGATGGTGGAGCAACCGTCAACATTATGCCATTATCTACGTTGGCAAAGATAGGCCGCTCTAAGGACGATCTGTTGCCCACAAGAATGAAGGTATTGAGTTTCGTGGGAGCACAAACGGCGGCCGAAGGTGTATCTTAGTTGATGTTACAGTCGGAACAATCTCGATTCCGACTATGTTCTTCGTGGTAAATGCGGAAGTTCCGTATGCGGCCCTATTAGGCCGATGTTGGATTCACACCGCTAGATGTTTGCCATCAACCCTTCATCAGAAGATCTGGTTCTGGAAGAATGATGGCTCAGTTGAAGAGGTGGACGGTGATCAACCACCATTTCCATTCAGCACAGCTGGGCGAATTGATGCGGTATTATAGGAAGAGCCCATACAACCGTTCCTGGCGGTAGTGGGGGAGCGATACTCGCAGTTCGTTGAATGTGACTGGACATATCTGGGGTTTGAAGTCAGATACCAGGCCGATGTACGGCCAGACGCTGAAGAAAGTAAATAATAGACGAAGAAACTAAGGAGATGATCCAGTTCGAATCGGCCGAACTCGGATCTGCAAGTGAGAAAGCAGGTTGGAGTGAACTCATGGACGCTATTCCAAAACGAACACCAGATTTCAAACCACAAGATCTCCTGAAAATGGTCAATGTTGGCACAGACGAGCACCCAAGGGAAATCCCACTCAGTGCAAATCTAGATCAACAAATGACAAGCCGATTCAGGGAGGTGTTAATTGAGTTCAAAGATTGTTTTGCATGGGACTATACACAGATGCCTGGATTGGAGAGATCCATTGTAGAGCATAGACTACCAATCAAAGAAGGGTTTAGGCCGCATAAACAGCCAGCTAGGAGGGCAGCGCCCGAAATAGTCCCAAAAATAAAGGAAGAAATAGAAAAGTTGTTGGCGGCCGGATTTGTTAGGCCAGCTAAGTACGTAGAGTGGTGTCAAATATTGTTCCTGTAATAAAGAATAATGGGAAATTGAGAGTTTGTATTGACTTCAGAAATTTTAATATACCCACTCCCAAAGATGAATACATGATGCCTATTGTTGATTTGTTAATTGATTCGGCCGCAAAACAAGGGATGTTATCCTTTATGGATGGATATTCTTGATACAATCAAATCTTTATGGCCGAAGAGGATGTGCATAAAACTGCATTCAGGTGCCCTGGAGCTATCGGGATATATAAATGGGTAGTAATGCCATTCGGTTTGAAGAATGCTGGAGCTACATATCAGAGGGCCATGAACTATGTCTTTCACGATTTAATAAGAGACTGTGTAGAAGTCTACATCGACAATGTCATAGTCCGATCCAAAGGCGTGGAAAGCCATTTGGACGATTTACGAAGAGTATTTGCAAGAATGAGGCTACATGGAGTTAAGATGAATCCAGCCAAGTGTGCTTTTGGAGTGCAAGCAGGAAATTTTCTTGGGTTCTTGGTACACAACAAAGGTATAGAAGTTGATGCAAACAAAACCAAGGCCATCTAGGAAGCTAGACCTCCGCACGATAGGAAAAGTCTACAAAAATTCCTAGGTCAGATCGGTTTTCTAAGACGATTCTTTGCAAATGCGGCCGGGAAGGGAAAGCCATTAACCGATCTGCTAAGACTAAATAAAAAGAAGAGGAATTCAAGTGGGGAGTCGACCAACAGAAAGCCTTCAAACAACTGAAACAAGCTTTATTAGTCCACCAGTGTTGGTCCCTCCAATCCTCGGCCGACTATTGAAGCTATATAGCAGCGGCCGAAGAGTCAATTGGGGCATTATTGGCTCAAGAAGACGACGAAGGAAGAGATCGGGTGATTTATTACCTGAGCCAAATTCTTAAAGATGCAGAACTAAGGTACTCGTCGATTCATAAATTGTGTTTGAGTCTTTATCATGCATGCCAGAAGTTGGAATACTATATTCAACCAAGGCGAGTAGTAGTGGTGGCTTCGGTTGACATAGTCAAGATCGTGATGAATGACCCAGTCAGCAGTCGAAGAATGGCAAAGTGGGCCATGAAGTTAAATGCGTACGATTTGAAATATCAACCACTTAAGGCTATGAAAGGACAAATCGTAGCCGATTTTCTGGCCGATCATCTGATGTCTTCAACATATGACGATATTGAAGAACAATTTCGGCCGAAAATGATGGACGAAATAGGGATAGTATACCTGCAGCCGTGGACGATGATGTTCGATGGTTCCAAAGCCGCTTCAGGAGTTGGAGCAGGGTTCACACTACATACACTGGAGGGCACGGTATACAAATACTTCGTGCAATTGCCTCAGTCTTATACGAATAACCAAGCAGAATATAAAGCATTGATCTCGGGATTACAACAACTAATAGATGAAGGAGTCAAAGCTATTGTAATCAAGGGAGATTCGCAAGTGGTTATTCGAAAATTGCTTGGAGATTTCTCTGCTAATCAGACTGTACGAAGAAGCAATCAGTTTATTAGAAGAATTCGACGAGGTGTACATTGAGTATATCCCAAGAAAGGAGAATGAGTTAGCCAACGAATTGGCTCAGCATGCAGCAAGATATTGGCTGATGCCGATAGCAGGTAACACAGAAATATATTTGGCCGAAACCGAGAAGGTCGAATGGATTAAAGAAATAGCGCGAATCTTGGAAGATCCAGACGAAGCTAATCCGGCCGAAAAATGGAAGGCGATGGATTATATAATAGTAGGAGGATTACTCTTCAAGCGAGCCATCGATGGGGTATTCCTCCGATGCATAGGGGAAGAAGATGCTAAAAGAGTAATGGGAGAAGTACACGAAGGAATATGCGGCGCACATCGTTCGGGAAAGTCAATGAAATGGAGTATCATTCGGCTGGGATATTATTGGCCGAATATGGGAACAGATTGTGAAAGATACACGAAAGGACGCCGCGAATGTCAAAAGCATGGGCCGATTCAGAAGTTACCGGCCGAAGAATTGCATATAATGATTAAGCCATGGCCATTTCGAGGATGGGCTATGGATATTATTGGAAAAATTCATCCCTCTTTTTCAAAAAGGCATGTGTTTGTTTTGGTGGCCACGGATTACTTCACGAAGTGGGCCGAAGCACAAGCATATGTAAGTATATCCCAAGAAGAGGTTATCGAGTTTATTAAAAGACAATTGATCTACAGGTTCGGAATCCCACAGACGATCCTAACAGATAGAGGAATAGTATTTGTGGGAGAAAAAGTCAAGGCCTTTGCAGACGAATATGGAATAAAGATTGTACATTCGTCACCATATTATCCGCAGGGGAATGGGCAGGCAGAGGCCACGAATAAGCAATTGATAGGGATTATAAAGAAGATGATTGAAGATCAGCCAAGGAAGTGGCATGAGAAATTGTCCGAGGCTTTATGGGCGTATCGAAATGCTAAGACTTCAGCCACTGGATATACACCATTTCGGCTGACATATGGGATGGACACAGTACTCCCAGCCGAAATAACAGTGCCGACCTTAAGGACGAGCCAAGCGGATCTGATGTCAGCCAAACAGTACAACCAGGCAATGAAGGATGAATTATTGGATGTCAATTCCGATCGGGTACAAGCATTTGAATATTTACAAAAGAATAAAGATGTTGTGGCCGATTGGTACAATAAGAGAATCCGTGTTAAGCGATTTGAAGTTGGCGATTTAGTATGGAAAGTTATATAGCCACCCAAACAGAAGGATGGCCGTTTGGGAAAGTGGAGCCCCAACTGGGAGGAGCCATTTATTGTTCAGACAAAATTATCAAATAGGACATATATGTTAGTAGACGATGAAGCTTTGTTAAAGCGAACCTGCTACATATCTCTCGACTATCTTTACACTATAAACCTCATAGAACTGTTCAAGAGTAATGCCTGATTTGCCTACCGAAAGCGCACGGTATCAAGCTTGCAATATTTATTTTTTAATTGTCGGGATCGTGCTCTGGAGAGTTACACGATAGAAGTGCTTTGATAGAATTACAGATTCTAGAACTTAATATTTCTCTAGTTTATGGATGGTGTAATGATGATATCTAATGAATAAGTGCTGAATAGTAAGTGCATAAAACTGTAAAGGGATAAAGAAAACAGTATTAAAAAGTGACAATGAATGGAATGAATGTATTTATGGATTCATGGGTTAAAAGATAAATGGACTAAGTGACAATCAATCAAAATAAGACTATGTTTAAGTAATCATACTTCTATGATTAGTAATAATGCGAAAACTCATTGAGATAAGAAAAATCCTTTATGCAAGTTAGTCAAATCTTCATGTCTTTGATCACTTTCCCAAGACAAGTACTGATGATCCTGTGTCATGACATTATTAAGCACTGAAATCATGGGATACAATTACTAAGAAATGATCGGTCAGACCCATTACTTAGCAAAAGCTTTCAGAATTATCACTTAATCTGTTTCTTTCGGATTCAGATTAAGCCATTGGCAACCCAATGTCACATCTAAATCATCATGCATTCATCTGAACCTGAAGTTATTCTCTTCATTACTCTGAGATTAGATAAGCATCTCATGTCCCTATAATGGATGTCCTCTACAAGAAATGAAAAAAAAAGCAAATATTTAAATCTATCATCCAATGGTTACACAAACCTTAGCTTCTCAGGGTAATTCCCTCAAGTATTTATAAGAAATAATAGTCCTGTAAGTTTATCAAGATGAGATTGCTAATCAAAATCCTTGACTTATCTGGACTACTCAGATTCATACAGATGTATTAGCATAGGCATTCTCTGTAAATAATTCTAAATACACATGACTTAACTCAGGATTAATGAAATTCAGTAAATCGTTTAACCTCTTACTCATAGCATATGATTAGAGAATCATAAAACCATGAACCCTGAAAGTTAACTCTTCCAAATTCTCATTAATTTTTAGGACAAAAGATGGCTTTTGAAACATCTTTCCCTTTTAAACGACAGTTACTAAATGTCCAACTTAAGAACAAGTTTGTTCTCAATCACCCTGAGTATAAGATGTTCTGAGAAAACTTATATCATCTTCTCCCTCAATATGTCAGTGAAAGTAATTTTATGGATTTCATGTATGAAATGTAAATTTGTATTAAGAAGTAGAAATACTCTACATAGTCTGGGAAATATCCCAAAATATCCTAAATATAAGTAGTAATATATGTATAAAGAAACGATGAGGGTTCTGAATCCTCTTAATCAAAATGATAGAGTGCTCCAAAAATATAAAGTAGGAGCTAGACAGAATTTGGACATTATTTCCTAATGAAAAAGATTTGAGAGATAATCCTGCAAAATAAGTCTCCAAGACAGCTCGCAGTAACTATCTTGGGTTTCAAACTATGAAAATTCTAATTTTCCGCGCGCTATATCTGTACAGCGTGGAGGGAATTATTATTCAAAGAATGTTCCTCAGATTTAGTTTATACAGAGAACTGAATTCCTTGCAGTATAATCTGGAAGAATGCAACAGGATTACTCAATTCCCGTTTATAAAATAGGGGTTATATACCTATAAGAAATGAATGCTTGGCATCCCTAAGATGAGAATCAATTCTGTTGTTAAGTCAGGATAATTCCCTTGCTTTGTCAAATTGAACATCGCGAGGGTATTGACATAGCTTGTTTAAGAGTGAAATAATTAAGATTACTCCTCGCACCAATCTATAAGATGATTAAAGCAAGGTTTAATCCTTTTATGAAGGAAAATATAAAATCCTGAGTGAGTTCATAACTCCACCCCGCAACATTCATTAAGAATACCATGAAAACAGAGTTTGAAACCTCCGAAATTGAGAATTTAGAGTTGTTTAGTTCCTTAAAGATTATCATACGATGATTAACACTTTGTGGGTCTTTAGGAACTTCAATTAATTCTGAGCACTAATCTTAGCAGATTGCATAAAGAAATAAAATCAAAGTATACTAACAACAGAAGATTTATTGAATCAATAATTCTGCCAGTTTAATACCTTACTCGGTAACAATATTCAAACTTCCTGAGTATTTATGCCAGTCAAATTACAAATTGAGAATATAATACTAGCATGAACCTGAAAATCGGATTAACGAATTTATGCAGATTTTAAGGGTGAACATTGCATTCGAGGTTTATACTTCTCTTAAACAGAATTACAGAACATTGAATTCTGCTGTAACCATTCGAAATTGCAATCAGAAAGATAAAAACACAAGATTCCACATATGATCTTCCTTCATAACATAATTTGCAAAAGAAAATTGTAAACGAGTACACCTGGAAATCCAATTTAAAACCAGAATATCGTGAATTCGATTGATGAAGTCGGAAAAATAAGATGGTGAATCGTCAAGCAGATGAACAAAAGCATTCTGCTGGCAAATCCTCCTTCCAGAGTACTAATCTACTAACATAATTCGAAGAAATCTAACTGCGAAATCAAATCTGAAGAACATGAATTAAATTGCAGAAAAGTAAACCCTAGCTAACCTACCTACTTGAATTCTAAAATGAACGGGAGAGTAAAAACGAGCTATTCTCTTCAGTCTTCAGTTGTTTGAGCTGATCTCCCAAGGGTCTTATTTATAGATGGGCATAGTAACTGCTTTCCGCCTTGGAAAATAACCGCTCGCATCAGAATAGCTCTCCTCTCGCCTTGTCCCAGTTCCTTCAAAGCGAGAGTCAAAATGAAGTTATATTTCTTATCAGGGCGAGACTTCACAATCTTCTTCAAACAAACTTCTTCTCGCCCTGACTCTTACAGCTTCTTAACTCGTACAAACTTTCTTCTCACGCGATATCAAATGATCATCGCGTAGACTTCAGCTTCTGAACATTTTTCCTCAGATCTTTTCTGATTTCACCTTTAAGTCCTTGCACCATTTCTTCTCTTTCCTCGCCACGTCTATTTCCATCCCTCGCAGCTTTTCAGCTTAACTTTCCTGCTGAATGACAAAGCGAGAATCAGATCAGATATAAACATAGCGTGCGAGACTTATAAAAATCTACAACTTTCAAGACATTTTTATGAAATTTCCAATTTCTTCACATTCTTGGTTTTTCCACAATCTTTTCATATCTTCTATGATTATTCATTGAAAACTTATAAAACTATGAACAAAAGATCATCATTAAGATACTAAATTGGACGCAAATGATAGTTATGAATGACTGTCATCAGACGAAAACGGGGAACAGATGTCAACCCAGTTAATGCAAGATATATGAAGAAATATTATGCTTCAGTTTTGGATTAAAATATCAAGCAAAACTAGTAAACATTTTATCTCATGGACGAATATTACAAAGAGGAGCTACTTCGGCCGAAAGCGGCGTCGATATTCCAAAATTACAATATACAAGGGAAACGTCCTAGTCTATGCAGGCATATGCAAGGGAAATGTCCTGGAAAAGGAGCTGGAGGGTTATGTCAAACAACTCAACCTTGTACAATGCCGCCTAGAGATATCGGCGGAACCAAAAGCGGTGGCGAGACCGCTTATTCCAAAAAATGGCGCCGATTAACACAACCACCAAGCCTCAGCCCCTGGGAACGCTAGAACGAATGGTACAACGTCCCAGAGGTAGAAGTCAAACTCAGGTACAGCCTCCGCACGATCTTAGACAGAAGCAGGAGGGGTACAACCGAGGTAGACAGCCAAGGCGGTGGAAGGAAAAGAAAATGGAGGAAGCACTAAGAGAAGTGGGTTCGCCATTGGACAAGGACCGACAAGATATGCAACCGCAAAGTAGAAAAGAGCCCGGTTCGCATAACCGTCGAGACCTTCATTTCGAAAAACAGTCAGAGATCCTCATCCATACGAGCATGGTGAAAAGGATGTTAGCTGAACTCGTGCCGCATGGGCAAAGGGTTTTCGTACCACGTCTGGAGATCCTTGTAAAAAAGCATCAGTCAAACACCATAAAAGTACTGGAGATAGAGGATCAAGGAAAGGAAGGAGAAGAACCATGTTGTTGTAATGGGAAGAGAAAAAGTAATGGAAAAGGCATTAGAGAAGCCGAGTATTTATAGGAGGAGAATAAATACTCGGCAGAAGAAACGGTCAATATTAAAAGCTATTTATGGGAAGAAGTTACAGCTGAGTCCCAATAAAGCTGCTAACATTCAGAAATTAGTAATAAAAAAGATCAAAAATCATGGAGTTTGGTAAGATACATATTGTATTGTAGAAGGAAAAGATACGAATCCAAAAGTACATTTCGTCGGCCAATACAAATCGTAAAAAGAAAAATGGCCGACCACGAGCAACACCAACAGGTTCAGAAGATGGCAAAAGATCGGACGATTGGAAGGGAACACCGGATTTCCTTGAGGAATAAAGAAGAGAGAATAAAAAACCAAGAGTAAAAGGGACATATATGGCGCAATAGGGAAGAAGGAGATACCTGCGGGAGCTTTTAAAGAGGAATGAGCATCCTTGGACAGAGAAGTCTCGATCTCCAATGGGTCCAGAGGGAACATACTCGGTGGAGAAACAACGTGAGTAGTACGTTTACCACCAAGACTCTGGATAGCCGAATCAAGATGACCAACCAGGGACTGAGTATCGGCCCATTTCTCTTGAAAGGTACCAAGGACATAATCATTGAAACTGGATCTCATGGCCAAATAAGAAGCATTCCGATGAAAATCCAGAACCTTTGCTTGGGAGCCTCGGTTGATTGACGAAGGGACTTTATAGATCGCTTCAAGTTAGCCGATTTTCGTCTCGTTTTGTCCAAAGCCAATTTCAACTTTTGTTCCTTCCGTTGAAGTCTGGCTATTTCTAAACAAGTCAAAGAAAGGTCCTCTGCATACTTGAGTTCATGAGAATCTGTTTCGGAAAGGATGTCCATCTGAGCTCGATATTCAGCCGAATAATTGTCGAATTTGGCTTGGAAAGAAGCTGCAGCCTCTCGTTCGGCAGAAAGCTGATTCCGCATTGCTAAATGAGCTTTGAGTTCTTGATCTAAAGAGAGGACAGACTTAGTGATCGTCTGAAGGGTGGCATCCAGATTCAAAGAGACCATCTCTTCATGGAAATGTTGATCAAGATGAGACAAGATGAGGAGAAGCGGTTTGGGATGAACAAACTCCACGTCAGATTGCCTGGCTATCATATTGTATAATTGGCCTAAACAATCTCCAAGGTGGGTCGAAGGGTCTGACAGAAGCGAAGACGAAGAAACGGGAGAGAAAAAATCATCCAGCACATGCCGGTCGGGGAATGGAGATAAAGGGACATGAACGACAGTAGTATCTTCGGAAGCAACAGTTGTACCACCATTAGTAGGGTCAAGAGGTCCTAAAGCAGCTAGGGACGAAGATGTAGCAGGATCCTTAGCCGGTTGAATAGGTTCATCCGAAGAAGAAGTAATAGGATCGGCCGGGGCGGGATCTTGGACCAGTTGCTGAGGACCGGCCGAAGAAGGATCAACAGGAGTAGCCGAATCGTGGTCCTTTGTTAACACTTGTGGCTCAGTAGCAAGGGAACCCGAAGCCGCGGTCAGAGCAGGAGAAATGGTGGACGATGGTAAAGCAGCAGAGACCTAGTAGAAGAAAAGAAAAATGATTAGCTGGGAAGAAGAATATACAGAAAAAAGAAAAAAAAAACGGGGGGGGGGATAGAGAAAAGAAAGGTCAAGTAATTCACCATGAAACGAGTAGTAGGGACTCTGCCAAGAGGTGAGTGAGAAGAATGCTTCCGAGTCTTGGTAGAGGGAAGAGAGTCAGCAAGAGGGGCCGAATGAGAAACGAGTCTTTTTCGGCCAGGGTCCGAGGAAGTAGGACGAAGGGCACCATATTCGGAAACGACAGCCGAATAAGTATTAAAAATACACAATAAGAAAAAAAATGCAATCAAGAAGAAACATACCCGGACGCGAGGGAGAAGGCATATCGAGGCCTCGCTGAGAAGTAGAGTCCGGCGAAGACAAAGGATAAGAGGAAAATGGGAGAATGGGAGAGAAACCACTCCTCCGCAAGAGTGGGTTGAGGTCGGCGTCAAAGAAGGTAGGAGCAACGCCATCCCACCAGAGCCGAAAACGAGATGTGGAGAGTCCGGCGCGAACAAGAAACTTCGGCACATCAAAATCAATTAGACGCCGATGATAGGTGGAGCATTGTCTTCGGCTAGAGAGAGGAGTAAGTCGCTTATCAACGCGATAAGCCTCTACTAAATCTTGGCCGAAACCGAACTGACGGCTGACCAAGTGAGGATTGTAGATCTCAAAAGGAATGGCAGCGTTAGGAAGAGTCGTGGAACCATTAAAAATAGGACGAGGAAGGATGCATCGGTTCCAGATCTGAGCAAGGGCCGTATGAAGAGGGGTTCCCAAAGGGACAGTTGTAATCTCTTTAACCCAGGCGAAATCGGCCCTCCGATAATGGTAATGAGAGAAGGATTGATCAGCAGTTCGGCCTAGGAAGTAACTGATCCAATGAGGAATCGATATGGCAGGAACGGTCGTCCCCAAAAGATCGGGGCCAACAAAGTGTTCCGAACAAATATCATATGGAGGGAAATCCGAAACATCACGAAAGTGCCAAACCAACCATAGGTGAAGAAAGCAAATAGGGCCGCGAGCTTTATCCGAAAAACCGTTCTCCCAACCCAAAATAGTAGCCGATATACCCGCATACAAGTGAGCAAGAAAGAAATCGGCCAATGGGAGAGTTGTTTGATTGAGAATTTCGAAGGCCAAGGGATATGTTTAAAGAAGGACCCCTTTGGAAAGAGTACACCAAAAGAACCATGTTAAGAAATACATAATAAAAGCAAGTGGTTCCTGAGAATGGGGGTCAGGAGAAGAAGGGCCACTTTGGTGAGTAACAATCCAACTGTGGAAAGAGCTGTTAGAAGGGAAACCGGTGGTTTTCTCCTTGGGATGAGATTTGGAGGCGACACCAAGGTTTTCCCCACGAACGGAAAGGCTTAAGAGGAGTTTAACGTCCTGAATAGTGGGAGTCATCATACCCCAATTGAAACAGAAACAGTTCACAGTGGAATTCCAAAAACATAGGAGAGCCTGAATGGGACGGAGGTCAGTTGGGAAAGGTGTAGTGCTGAGGAAGATCAGGCGACGGACGTATGCACTAGACCAGGACTTATGGCAATAGGCCTCAAGTTGGCGATATCAATCCAGATAATCAGCCGAAGTCGAGGGCCAGTTGGCAAACGACGAAGGAAAAAGCTGAGAAGAGAACCAGGGGGCATACAATGGTATAGAACGACTTTCAAAAATGCGAGCAGTGCATTCGTCAATCTCCTCAGGAATGCCTAACGGGCCAAGAGAATAAAAACCCTCAGGAAGAAGACGAACCGCAGAATGAGAGGCAAATGAACTCTCGATCATAAGAATCTCAGATGAGGAAACAGGAACGAAACGAGGATCCATTGAAGAAGGGAGAAAGAACGAGAAAGAAGAAAGAGAATGCAAAAGGGCGGAGGCAGTTTACGTCGGAGAAGACAGGCTATGTAAAAATAGAAGTAATGATGACGGAATTTCTCGGAAAAAAGAAATAACCTCAAGCAACAACATGGGGAAATTACTTGGGCTTTTTCCGAAGTCGGAAGTTCGCCCAAGTAAGGAGGGCATCTATTGGGGCCACTAGGGTAGTGGGCCGTGAGGAAGCGATTGGGCCAGACAAATTGGGCCAAAAAGAGTCTACAAAGAAGATGGACTCAGAACTTGTTTAGGCCGAGAAAATAGAGACGGACGATTGGGACCAAATGAAAATCCAGACGAAAGGAGGTTCCCAAGAACAGGAGGCGTTGGCCGAAATCGAGAAACAGCCGATAAAGGAAGGGCGAAAATCGGCTTAGAAGGATCAGCCGGGGAGCGGTTACCAGAGCTCCGGCTATAAATAGGGGATGCCATGCTCATAGTTAAGAGAGACCAATCCACCCCAAAATTCCTTATTGCAAATTTCAATTCTTTGTATCTTTATTGCTTTCTTTACAGCTTTCCTTTAACAGTTTTCCTAAAATTTAGCCTAGCAGATTAGCGGTTACTTTTTCCAAGTCCACCGTTGTTTCTCAACAACTGGTAGTTTGGTTCCGTTTTTCCGGTTAATCAGCCGTTGTTTCTCAACAACCGGTAGATTTTCCTTTGTATCCATTTTACCATTACAATTCAAGTGAATATTCAGTCAAGTTTGGGCGTATTTAGTCAAGTTTGGGCGCATTATCACAAATCCGGACCCGTAATCGGTTTGAACCTTTTTCCGGTAGCCTCCCTTGAGGAGAAAAAGGTCATTGGCTCGACGCTAGCCAAACACACCCATTTTCTAGTCTTTATAGGCTATTAAAAAAAATTCTTATTTAAATAACAAGTAGCTGAGCTCAAAACTAAAACTACTTGATAACAACAATAGCTCAACTCATAAAACTTAAACAAGCCAGCTACCTAAGTTCAAATTTGCAAAATCCAACTTGATTGAACTTATTTATTATTCATAAATATGTGTAGCTTTAATGGAAAAATTCGATCTTAAAATAATTCATATACTATGATTTTCCTACTCTCACTATTTTGGAGGGTTATCTCTTATCTCCACGATGAAAGAGTACAGTAGTGTGTAGAAGGCCTTGATCTAATTTCTCAGCTGGGAAGAAATGCATACCAAATATATTAGGAGATGTTAATGAAAGGATTATTTAGGCAAATAAATACAATAATTGAACTTATTATATTTCTAAATTTCAATAAGGACTCGTGTATGCCATGTATATGGTGTATTATTAATATTATTTAGATTACACCCAGAAAAATTAATTATAAACTGATGCCACAAATTAGGATCCAAACTTCCGGAAGTCGATTTATTTATTAAAAAATATACCATTATTTATATTATTTGTTAGCATTAGGGTATATACATGTGTGGGCATCCATTTTATGCTTGTAAGGAGAAAAAAGAAAAGACTTGTAAGAATGTGCATATGATTAGGATTTAGGAGCAAGTCAGCGACCGAAGCATAACTAACTTTGTCCGCATTTTGCTGGCATATGTTCCCCACTCACCTTGTCTATCATTTTTTTCTTTAATATAAATATATATATATTATATATAAGTTATTTATTTAAAAAAAATAAATAAATCGCATTTGGAACCTTTAGAAGTAACCAGCCGCACTACACTTTTTTATTAAAAATATTTAATGAAACAAAGGTTCTCTCCCTTAATGGGTAGTGATTGGGGGACGCAGCTGCTGTGCAGCTGCCTGCACAAGCAGGCATGGGAGGAAAAGTATTTTTTGTGATGTCATGGAGTTTTGTAATGTGTATTATCATTTTTGTGATGTTATAAAAATTATGATGTATAAAAAATTTGTGTTGGATACAATTATTTTTGTGATGCCAAAAAAATTTGTAATATTTTAAACCACACAAACATTACAAAAATGAGATTTGATACCACAACTGCATATGCAGTTTTCTTGCTGTTCTGCACAGCAACTGGATTGCTGATCGGGTGTGGTGACTTTGGTTTTAATTGATGTACTTTATTCTAATTTAATTTACTACTGGTAGAGTAGTAGTAGCATAAATAATTAAGCACTCCTTTGAATTGCTCCCGAGGGGGTATTACTTTATAAAATTTGTAGTAAATATAAAAATAAATTACTGCATTTTCTACCTTACAAATAATATCTAAATTATTTTAATTACCAAACTGCTTACGAAATCCCTGATATACCAAAAAAAATATTTGATATTTGGGGATGAAGATTTAGCTCAAGTAGTTAAATCCCTTGAATTCCAACAGAATGTTGGAGGTTCCATCCCTACCAAGTTGATAATATCTTTTTTCGGTGAACAAAGACGCTCGAGCGTCGGCAAAGATAGAAAAAAAAAACTAAAAACAACTACAGAAGAGGGGGATAAGGAAGAACATGCAAGAAAATAAACAACATCCCCACAGCGATTTAGAATCTAGGAAACCAAACCCCTGCAGCATCAACAACCAAGCGGCCACGAACATCATCCGGAGGAAAGGCCCACGCAGTGAAGAAATCCACGGAGCTCGCTCCATGCTTTGCAAGACCATCAGCAACCGAATTCCCTTCGCGAAGTATGTGACAACAATGGAACCCCGGGTGTTCAACATCAAATCTGTGATATTACGAATAAGAGGAAAAAGAGAATGAGCAGGCTCCACCCCCGAACGTATGAGCCTTAACGCTTCCAACGAATCGGAGTAGCAGCAAGCATCCTCAACGCCCAAGCGCATGCGAAGTTTCATACCCTGCCAAATCCCATGCAATTCTGCCACAATGATATTAGCCCGACCAACCGAACCCGAGAACCCCTGGATCCAACTACCATCAACATTCCGTAGCACGCCTCCAAAGCCAGCTTGACCCGGTGAGCCAAATGCACTACCATCAACATGCAACACACAGCCAGCCGTTCCCTTGGGATGCCAACAAACATAACGAGGAGTGACCAACCTTAGGGACTTGCGGCATGCATGATCATAATTATTTCCCAGGTGACGAGCTCTCCGGAGAATTACTTGAAGAGGCGGACTATCACCACCAAACACCACATAGTTCCTGTTAGTCCAAAGGGTCCATAACAACCCCCAATGAACACCCTTCCAACGGTTACCAATCCTGCGAAGAAACTTAGCAACCGGTAGCTCCCAAAAGGCATGGCCATCCGGCGGCAGACCCCCGATCACACCCCAAGCCCGAGCAGCAACCTGACAGTGGAAGAAAAGATACGGGATAGATTCTTGCTCCGCCAAACATAATGGGCAGAGGCCAGACCCTGCGATCCCACGATGAACTCGAAGAGAATTAGTTGGAACGGCCCCATGCACTGCCAACCACAGCAGAATACGCACCTTCTCCGGATCCGAAACACGCCACACCCATGATTTATCAGAATCAGGTTGCAGTCCACGTTGAGCAAGAAGCCATTCATATCCCGAGCGAACCGAATACCTTCCAGACGAATTCCCTTCCCAGCAGTATAAGTCCACAGCCAGAGGATGGGTACTCAAAGGGCCATAATCGAACACCTCCTTCTTAATTTCATCAGACACGACAGTCCTGCATAACTCCCATCTCCATTGGTCATGAATATAAATATCCTTGATCATAAGCGATGTATCCGATATATGAACAAAAGGCACCCGATGAGCAATAGGACCATTGTCGAGCCAAGGAGAGTACCAAAGACTGCTCTCCCCAGACCCAACCCTTAATCCAAAACCTTTACTGAGCAACGGAGCCATTATTTACTGAGCAACCTTTATTGTCAGAGGGCTCGATAGAATGGAGAGGCGCCAGGCCTTGTGAAGCTGCCCTGACTACATCTGTATTTACAAAGGACCAGCTTCGCCTAAGGTTTAGGGGATCCTTGCAAAATGTCCCCAAGGACTTTCCGCAATAAAGAAATATTCATATCCCGCGCACAGCGTATGCCCAGCCCCCCAATCTTTCTTGGCACAGCAACCTTACTCCAACTAACAAGAGATAGGCCCTGGCCATTATTGTCCTTCCACAGAAAGTTGCGGACAGCCCGATCAATATTACTACACACCGTAGCTGGAATCCATAAAGTTTGCATAACATAGGAGCTAATAGTTGATAAGACCGATCGCGCCAAGGTAAGTCGCCCCGCCTTATTCAATAATTTCCTCTTCCAAGAACCCATCTTGGAGTTAATCCTGTCCAGCAAAAAATCAAAATTGGCAGCCTTCACACAACCATGAAATAGCGGAAATCCTAAATACTTCTCTAGATTGGCTGTGAATTCATATTAAGGATTGAAGAGAGCTCTCGAACATGGTCCACTCCTACCGCAGCGGATGCATAAGCTCTCGATTTGGCGAGATTAATGCGCAGCCCCAATTTATGAGCAAAAGCAGACAGAACCTCATCAAGGCACCTGGCACTATCAAGCGACGCATGGGAGAAAAGAAGGAGATCATCCGCGAACATAAGATGAGATAGCGGATCCGCCCTCCGACATAAAACCACTGGCCGCCACACACCACAGCTTACCTTTTCAAGAATAGACTTGGAAAGCTTTTCCATGATGATAAGAAACAAGTAAGGGGATAACGGATCCCCTTGTTGCAACCCTTTCGAAGGTGTTATAGCCGGAAGGGCCGAGCCATTCCAAATAATAGAGTAGCTTGGCGATCTAACACAAAACATTATGAGATTAACCAAACGTACATATCACGAAGGCACCCTTCCAAAAATTCCCAGCTCACATTATCGTAGGCTTTTTCAAGATCCACTTTCAACAAGAATTCCTTGGCCCTTCTGTTGCGATTTCTAAATGCAGTAATTACTTCTTGCAAAATAAGAACATTCCCAGCCGTGCTTCTACCAGGGAGGAAAGCAAACTGGAAGGGACCAATATACTCTTGCAAATGAGGCCGCAACCTATTCACAATCACCTTTGTAAGAATCTTGTAGCTGACATTACAAAGACTAATCGGCCGATAATGCCGAATATCCGAATGAGTCTCCATTTTAGGAATCAGACAAATGTAAGTGTTGGAGAGAGTTATATCGAATGAGCCCCGCTCCAGAGCCTTTTTGAACGAATTCACACACCGAGGGCCCAACCACCTCCTAATAGGTTTTATATAATAATGCCGGGAACCCGTCAGGGCCAGGGGTCGACCACCCTTTCATGCTTTGGACCACCGCCTTAACCTCCTGCTGTTGGATGTTTTCATCTAGTTCATCTCCACCCAGCAATGGTGGGAGGGCAGTCATACTCAGATTGCGCCTAGAATCATCAACAGACGAGCCAAATTGCCAAGTGAAATGAGATATAACATGATTTTTCAAGACTTCTTCATCCCTCTGCCATGCCCCATCAATATTTAAACCTACGATTTTCCCCCTTTGGCGACGAATCATGCTTTTAGCATGGAAATACCTTGTATTTCGATCGCCCAAGCGGACGTTATTTTCCCGGGCTTTTTGAAACCATAGCTACTCTTCTTGTTTGAGAACATCATCCAAGGCCATCATCAAAAGGGATTCCAATAAGCAAAGACGAGCCGAATCCACTCTAACTAGACACCTTTGAATTCTCGCAAGTCAGCGAAGGAGCCGATTTTTGCGCCGCCGAATGTCTCCAAAAGTAAATTTGTTAAAAAATATGGAGGACTCCTGAACTTGAGAGAGCTTTTGGGCGATTGTAGCTTCCTTCCTACTAAACCATGCGGCTTCCACAACATGGGGATAATGTGGGTGAGTGGCCCAAGCCGATTCCCATCTGAATGGCCGATTCCCTTCCAATCCCCCATAACAGGCACAACGCAAAACAAGGGCATTATGATCCGAAGCGCGTCGATGCATGAATTCAACAAACCCTTCAGGGAATAAACTGATCCATTCCAAGTTGGCAACGACCCTATCTAGTCTCTTGCAAGCAACTGACCCCCCCGTAGTGTTTTTATGCCAGGTGAATGGGCTTCCAATTGTGTGGACAGCAGTCAGTCCACACTCGTCCAGCAACCCTCTAAACGCCTTACACTGTCGAGCATCAGGCGAGCATCCTATGGATTCCTAAAGTGACGCCACTTCATTCCAATCTCCAATAACAAGCCAAGGCCCTTGAATCAAAGAACAAATTTCCTTTAGATGAAACCAACCAAGGTCACGCCCCCTTTGGCAAGGATTAGCATAAATGGCTGTTAATGACCAAGAAGCATTCCCTTGCCCCACAGAAATTGTGGCCATCCGAGGCCTGCTATGAGCCAAGGAAAAGGAGAATGGACAGCCAATACGATAAAGAATCCACAAACCACCAGCGTGGCAAACACATTCCTCAATATAAACAATATCATACCCCAGACGATAGAAAAAGACTTTCAGGCAATCAAAGGAACCTTGTGGCTCCATGATAGTGAGAAACGATGGTTTACCACCCTGAGTACATCTGCAATATGGCGTTGTGTAGCTCTACTCATGGCGCCACGTACGTTCCATGAGAGGGCACTGAAGTCGTGAAAATCAATCATTGTGGCACTAAGGCCAATTGAGAAGTAGCATTGATCTCCAACTCCTCCATGCGAGGTACTGCATTCCCAGTAACCACGGTCACAGAGCCATTATCCACCACAGCTATATCTCCCTGCCCTATCAGATTATTCGTCAGATAACCTAGCCCAAGAGATATTACAACATCATTCCCAGTACCACCATTCAAAAGATGATGGAACTTAGATTAGAGGCTTCTAGGAATACTCGCGCCTTCAGAGGACTTCCCCTCCGTACCACCAGGAACTTTACGATCCTCTCGCTTTTCTTAACGACATGCAAGAGGTTTTTTTATTCTAGTTTGATTCTTCTTAGGGAGTCCCGCCTTGACTTTCCTAGAATCCACGACAGGAGCCGCGGTGCCGTCAATTTGGGAAACATGCAGCCCCATATCCAAAGTAGGGACCCTCTCAGAATCATTACACATAATCGCCAGCACTTCACGAAGGCTGTGATCCTCACTACCTTTGCCCACTAGTGTAGCCTGCATACTCGATCCCAAGACTGGCACCCCTACAGAGCCCTGGACAACGGTCGGCTGTAAATCATGCTTCTTGGAACCCTCATCACTTGATTTTTTGCCCTTCCCCGATCTAGTGTGCCGGGGCTTCCTTCTCTTTACCACCATCCACTCACCAACCCCTAACTCCACAGGTGCTTCTTCCTCCGGACTCGTAAGCTTCTCACCATCCACTTCGATACCAGGAGCCTTGTCTCCAGCTTTCACATTGAGATCGGCAGTCCCCTTCTCCTCAGGCATGGAGATTGGGGCATCCTCCTGAGACTAGCGTGTCGACAAACTCTCAGTCGTGCCAGTTCCCAAAGCAGAATTCGGACATAGATCATGCAAGTGCCCATAGCAAGCGCACTTCATGCACACCACATGGAGACCCTTATAAGCAATCTGGATTACCTCCCCTTCCACATCAACCATTCCAAGGAGCGTTTTGTCCAAATTAATTTCAATGCAAGCCTGGCATAACGACCCCTAGAGATAGCCAAAGTGTTTTTATCCACTTTAATTAGTTTCCCCAAAGGCGCCGCAACCACCCTTAAGGCCTTCTTGTTGTAGAAAACTTGCTGCAGATCCATAAACCTCACCCAAGTTTGGATTGTATTGACATTGGATTTCCTTGGGTTAAAATCCGCAGACCAACTCTTGACTGCAAGGCAATGATCGAAAATCATCCAATGTCCCCCGTGAGAACCTTCTCGTGATCCTCCGGCCTCCCAAATTTGACGAGAAAACACCCATACCCAATATCAAGCAATTCAAACGTTCCCGCTAATTTCCATGCACGGCCTAACCGTTCCTTCAACACCATAAAGCCAACCGTGATCCCAAGAACTTTGATAATAAGGGTGTCCTTCCAAGGCTCCTATAATTCCTCCAGAACCTCTTTTCCAAAGCGGACCTTAGGGCACCGCCGATGAGGCCCATCACAATCAACATAGGCAAGATTTTCTTTAAGCCAATCTCTAACGTCGGGCACATGCAGCCTAGATGAACCCGGCGATAACGGAGCAGACAAGGTGGCATCATGAAACGAGAGAGGGGGCGACTTTCAGGACCCCGCCGGAGGGAGGCCTGGGACACTAGGATCAGAAGAGGACACAAAAGGTGGAGTCTTTCCTCCAGGATCATGGAGCGCCGTCGGAGAAGCCGTTGGAGAAGACAAATTCGCAGAGGCGGGAACCCTAACTTTACCCATACTAAACTTTTTGATTAATGTCTGATTTGTTATTATTAATATCAGATATTTTTGTTTTTATACAAAATTATGTGTTGATATCACATTTTTTCGGAAAAAAAGAAAACCTTTTTTATTATTGGGAGGATAAATAAATGAACTTTCAAGAAAAAAAAATTTAAAAGAAAAGATTACCCTTTTGTATTATTGGGAGGGATAAATAAATGACACTCAGAAAAAAAAAATATAGAGGATGTTTGGATGTAAGTAGATTGGGCAGCGGAAAACGGATTCAAACAGTATATCCTCTCACAATTCTCTCTCCGAATCTGCTGACTCTCAAACATCCCCATATACTATAGGAAGAAGAATATGATCTTGACTTACCATACCTCCAAACATTTTGTAGTATTATTTATTATTACTAATATAAGATAAACTGGGTATTCCTACAATAAATTATAGAACCCAAAAAATATATATATATTGGTGAGAATTGAGTATTTTTTTGGGTGAGAATTATATGAATATTTTTTTATTTTATTTTATTATTATCTTTTTTTTAAGGGAATGGAGGCCCGAAGGTGAGAATCTCAACTTTAAAATTGTACAAACCAAAATCTATATCTCAAATAAAAAAATCTCATATCATAGAATTGATTTGCAAAAGATCATTCTAAACCCAAAGATCTCAACGAAACTTACTAAGATGTATTTAAACTAGAGTTTTATGGATTTTAAAAAGGGGATCCGTTAGGGTGCCGCGACATGATGTGTTGCGGATGCTTCTAGACCGTTGATGCATTTTGTAAATTGATGGTTGAGATTAATTTAAGGGTAAAATAGTAAATTTGCGTAAAAGTAAATGTAACGGAAATGAGCGTCGCTGAAATGTTCTTGATAGCATCCCTTCATTATTTTTGGTAGCATCACAGAATTGTTTTTGGTAGCATCGCTAAATCATTCTTGGTTGTATCGCTGAATTCTGCTTGGTATCATCGCTGAATTCCTCTACTTGAGGTCGCTGAAATATATTTGATAGCATCCCTTCATTATTTTTGGTAGCATCACAGAATTGTTTTTGGTAGCATCGCTGAATCATTCTTGGTTGTGTCGCTGAATTCTGCTTGGTACCATCGCTGAATTCCTCTACTTGAGGTCGCTGAAATATATTTGATAGCATCCCTTCATTATTTTTGGTAGCATCACATAATTGTTTTTGGTAGCATCGCTGAATCATTCTTGGTTGCATCGCTGAATTCTGCTTGGTACCATCGTTGAATTCCTCCGCTGAAATATAGTATTTGATAGCATCCCTTCATTATTTTTGGTAGCATCACATAATTATTTTTGGTAGCATCGCTGAATCATTCTTGGTTGCGTCGCTGAATTTTGCTTGGTACCATCGCTGAATTATGCTAGATACGGTCGCTGAATTCCTCTACTTGTGGTCCTGAAATATATTTTATAGCATCACTTAATTGTTTTTGGTAAGATCGCTGAAATGATCTATTAATAAATTTGATACGTATCTTTGATCATAAAAAGATATTATTTGAAATATTAGATATGGATTACCAAATATTTGATATGATTAACCAAATAATAAATATGATAACATACTAAATATAGAGTTACCAAATATTAGATATGATAACATGTCTAAAATACTTGCCTTGTCGCTGAAATGATTTGTTATTAAAATGGACTATTATTGTGTTATTACAATTATACCCTTATTAACCTACAACCGTTGGATGCTTTTGAATGGCTATGATTGGTGCCTTGATGTGCTGCGGATTCCATGATTGCACCATAACCGAACCCTTTAAAAAGTTGGTGGATTTAGAGAGTCTATAGACTCACGTAGAGTTGGTTGATTTTCTGTAGAGTTCATGTAGAGTTTGGTTAAAGTTTGGCTGACTTTTAGAAATTTTGGATTGTTTAGAGAGATTTTGTTTAGTTATATTTTTTAAGAGAATCCATTAAAATCTATAAAGATTTAAAATCCATTGACGGTTGAATACATCAAAATTTTAAAGACTTTTTAAAATCTGTATTGAATACACCTAGATTTTTAAAGATTTTTTAAAATCTGTATTGAATACATCTGAATTTTTAAAAACTTTTTAAAATCTAAATTGAACACTCCCCAACTTTAAAAATCCAAAAAAAATCCTACAGACTTTGGATTGAATACACCCCTTAATAATTTCTTTTAATACCAAAAACTTTAAAATCACACCGCGATATGTCATTTATAATAAGCTTATTTTGTGTTTAATTTCTTTTTAAATATTGATACTCAATTGTCAGCAATGGGATGTAGAGCCCAAGTCACAATGGGAGAAAGGGGATGGATAAAAGGCCGAGTAGAAATGGAACTCTTAACCATAAATTTGGGAGTCAGGTGACTTGACTACTATGCCAAGTTCTCATCCCAACAGTTTAAAAATACTTTCTAAAACTAATTTCAAAATCTATAAACAGTAAACATTTATTTCAGTATCCGATTAATTTCAATATCTAAACACTAAAAAGTTAACCCTCCACAACTTTTAGTTTTTTAAACCACACCTCGAAATTTTAATATTAAACACATTTATTCAAAACTATGTCAATCTAGGGGATGGGGACTTAGCCCAACTAGTTAAGTCTCTCGATTTCCAACGGAATGTTGGAGGTTCGATTCCCCCACCGGCCCCCTATCCCTCTCTTTTATTCCCCTTTGTAATTTGTGTGGCATTAGCTCCCACCACCCATTTCCTAACCTGTATAGGATGTTTAGCCAAAAAAAAAAAAAAACTATGTCAATCTAAAACTATTGTTCATCGTTAGACGTTAACTCAAAACTCTAATTATTTTTCAAATATATTTATTTTCGCAACTAATAAATCATTATATTGGAATCTCTTCTTAAAAAACAAAAACAAAAAGAAAAAGAAAAAAGAAAAATGTATGCATGCTATCACACGATGACTAAATTTTGTTATTATCAACAATAATGCAGGTGAAATTAAAATGAAATAATACTTCCTCCGTTTTTTTTAAATGTTACACTTCTCATTTGCACGTATGTCAATTCACATTTTCAACGATTAATAATTCAAAGTCGCTATAAGTAAAAATTCTAAAAATTTGATATTTTAAAACCACAAGATGAGACGAATTCAACAAGATCTCACTTGGTTATATTTTGTCTTCTATAACTATAACAAAAATAAAAGTCAAAGTACTGTAATGAACAGTAAAAAAAAGTTAAAACGTAACATTTTTTAAAAGAAAAATGGAGGAAGTATATGAGAGGAAGATTTGTAGTTGAGAATTGGAATATATTCAATTCAAAGTGAATAAGAATATAGTAATAATAATATGTACCACAAATATTAGAATGAAGAGAGAAGATGGGACAAATTAAATTAAAGTAGAGATTGTGGTCAATTGAATTTAGGTCACAACTTATCTTAGTGGACAGGCCGAGAGTGTGTGACGACACTTATCTTCACCCATAATTAAAGTCTAAAGCGATTTTTTTTTTCCTATTTTTTTGCCTTAAAGTAAAAGCGTTGTTATTTTTATTTTTATTAGTATTATTTTATATCGTCAAAAGCATGGTCGGCCCCTAACAAATTAACTAACAAAAATACTTAAAGCGTTTGTGAACGTAACTGACGCTTTTGCCGCCGTCTTCTTAGCTAAATAACGCTTAATGCCGTTTCAATTTTATTTCTTTTTGTTGGGACGAGGACTGGCCTGCTGGTCAAATACTCTGACTTCCAACATTCAGTTTGGGGTTCGATTCCCACCCATAAAAAAAAAAAAAAAAAAAAACAAATTCTTTTTAGTTTGTATATATAGATTAATTAACTAGCGAGCAATATATCAACCTTTTAATTATTTATTGCATTCTTCTTTCCTCTCCATAATTTTAAAAACTCGAGAACATGACGTTAGGATGAACAACCCTGTACACATAAGTGTTCAATAATTTAGGGTTAGAAATTTAAAATATTGAAACTTTTTACTTTAAATTTGTCTATATATTTAAAATATATAGATGAATTTTGAGGGATAGAGAATCCTAAAATTAAGTGATACTCCTCTATACGTATACTTTTAGAAATAGCATCTATCAACATTTGGTAAAAATGGTCTTGAAGTTCTAAAGTCGAAAGAAACATGCATTGGTTTAGCCTTTTATTCATGAAGAATATATACAGCATATCCATCTTCATGGAGAAAATCATGATATTATTATTTTTTTTGTTATTAATAATAATAATAATAATATTCATTTTGTCCTATATAAAAATTCCAGTGTGCCTAATATTTCAATTCTTTTCTGGTAATTTCCTTAAAAAAGGTCGACATGACAACAAAATACCAAAAATAAATAAATAAATAAAGATAGATAGATATACGAATACGAATAGTAAACAAGTTGGCAATAATTAAGCCTCCAATGGGCAATGGCCTTATAGCACCAAGTAATGTAGTAATGAATTTATCCCATTCCGCCCTTTGAAATTTTTAGTATTTTTTAGCGATCCCAAAATCACAGAATTTCTCAATTCTCCCACTTATCTTTAAACCCCAGAATTATATATATACGCACATACATGCATTGTTCCATCCCCACACTCTCATTGCTGTCTTCTTCGCCATAAACAAACAAGATTGATTTTTTTTTCCCTTTCTGTTTTTCGGGTTGTTCTCGTTCCTTCTGTTTAGTCCTGCGATGCTAAAGCCTATTAAGAATATGAGAATGAGCAAAGGGGGTGCGTTGAGAATCGGCACTTACTCAATTGCCTCGTCGATTAAGGATCCCACTTCTGTTTCCTGCACTACCTTCAATATTCTTGCGCCAATTTACAAAAGGCTTAATACTGAGGTAACGAGAACGGGTCCTTTCATTGTGTATTCGTTGCTAATTTGGATATTGATGTTTTGTTCGAAACCTAATTGATGTTTTTTTGTGATGGGTTTTGTTGCAATTGTGCATTGTGGGGATCGTGGCAGGACCCTAGTTTCAGGGAAAGCGATGTGAAGGATTATTGGCTGAGTAGGAACCAGAGGATCTTGGATTGGTTATTGTGTGAAAGATCTTCGATTATATGTCTTCAGGTTTTGCAAATTTTGCTTGTTTGATTCGATACAAGGTGTTCATTTTTCTTTGTTTATGTGTACGTGACACTATTTGGTGATTTGTAAAGAATATTTGTTGGCTGTGCAGGAGTTTTGGGTTGGGAATGAAGAGCTGGTGAGTATGTATGATAAGAGGCTCGGTGATGCTGGTTATATCAATTACAAGCTTGCACGGACAAATAATCGCGGCGATGGTATGTGAACCAATCTCTTTGATAGAACTAGAATGTACTGATACAGTGATTAACCGGTTATTGATTGCTATATATGTCACATGTGAATTAGAAATCTTGAGTTGGAGCAGATTGGATCTGTTAGTTTTTGCAATTGAGGATATTCGTTTTGTGGTTTTACGAAGCTGCTATATTGTATTTGACTGCATTTGGTAATGTTTTCAACGGTACTTGGCATGCAATTAGACATTTTTATGGTAATTGTGTCGAAGAGTTCGATATGTTGGTAAATGGTAAGTGGAACTTTGTTGGAATGTCTGTTTTCCGAAAGGATTATCTAAAAAAGCTAATATGGAACCAAGCAAATTTCTTTGTGAGAGTTTCAAAGAGTTAAAGCATAGCCTTGTTTTTATCTGTTCTTTGAGATTTTTCGTCTGGAAACCCAATTTATGTATCTATTCATGTTTGAAGATCCTTGATGACTTCCTTTTGCCATGGTATTAAAAGTTGCATCTTTTCAGCAGCAGTGTTCTGTATTTTATTAACCTCCACGGTGTTTGCTTGCAGTTTGATGTAAAATAATTCTCATTGCCAAATATAGGTCTACTAACAGCAGTGCACAAGGATCATTTTAGGGTCATCAGCCACCGAGATTTGCTTTTCAATGGTTATGGTGACCGAGTTGCTCAGCTGTTGCACGTCGAATTAATTCCACCCTTCTTACAGGGCCGAAGCAGTGATGTTTGCCAAGACCTTCTTATAGTGAATACCCACTTACTGTTTCCACACAATTCGAGCTTATCCTTGGAAAGACTACGACAGGTAAATAAATTCCATGCCATACATACTCCTTGTTTTGGAAAGCCACTATTGATCCTTGATCCTGTATTCTGTGATAGGTCTACAAAATCTTGCACTATGTTGAAGAATATCAAAAGGAAAATAAACTTACTCCCTTGCCTATCATACTTTGCGGGTATGTTTCCTGCCTGAGTTTGCTGTTCTAGATTCTCCATCCTCGACATGGAACCCAAGGACTCTGTTTAGTGTTTACAATTTTCTGGCTTTTACAGTGATTGGAACGGAAGCAAGAGGGGGCATGTGTACAAATTTCTCAGATCCCAGGGCTTTGTTTCTTCATATGATACAGCTCATCAGTATACGGATGCAGATGCACACAAGGTGAAGACTATTTCATTCATGCATTATGTTCTAGTATAAAATTCCTGTCTCTGATTTATGTGCCTTATTTGCAGTGGGTGAGCCACCGGAATCATCGTGGAAACATCTGTGGTGTTGATTTCATATGGCTCCTTAATCCTAATAGGTACAGGAAATTGCTCAAAATAAGTTGGAGCGAGGCAGTTTTTGGAATGTTCAAGGTGAGTCAGATTGAACGTTGTTTCAGTATTTGCCATACTTAAATGTTCAAGGTGAGTCAGATTGAACGTTCTTCACAGTATCAACTGAGGCGAGCCTCACTTACAGAGGATGATGCATTCGCTTTTCTAAAGGCGGACAACCATGGTAATTATGTCACCTACTCAGGCTTCTGCGAAGCATTGCGCCAGGTAGGAGTTGTTTCTCATTTTTGTTATCTACTTTGATAGAAGGAATTATAGATAGATGTCTAACAACCTTTCATTCTCTTGTTATTCACACAGCTTAATTTAATCGGCCATTGTAATGGGTTGAGTGTCGAAGAGGTACAAGAACTGTGGGTGCAGGCAGACATCGATGGCAATGGTGTTCTCGACTACAGTGAATTTAAGGTATCAAAAAGTGAGGCAAACACAAATATCATCACAGTAGGTCTGCATATATTTGTTAAATATAATGGCGTGGCATTACTATTGCAGCAGCGAATATGGCAGGCCTCACAGTCCGAGCAAGAAGCACACGATGAAGGCATTGTGAATGGCGTGGAGCAAAAGATTGGATTCAGCGTAAAGAACGCAACTTTCTTCCCAACAGAAGTGGAGCAAGGGATGTGGCCGGAAGACTACTCTCTTTCTGACCATGCTCGCCTGACCGTTGTTTTTACCCCAATGAAAATGCCATGTTCTCGAGCAACATCATGATGATGCAACTGGAATAGCAAAGCTAGGGATAAAGGTTCTTCAGTCTGATCCAAATCCATCTTTGTAGTTATTCTGAATTTGCTAATATTGATCAGTAAAAACTGTGCAACGACCACAAGGAAGGGGGGGTATGAATATTGTGGAACCCCTGATGACTGATGAGGTCTGGAATGCGCAGACTTGCCTTCTGCTGCTGCCCCGTTTTGCACCGTAACAAGATTCACTTAAAACTCTCTGAATATTTGTGCATAATAACAAACTGTGTTTTTCAAAAGCTTCTTTTCTTGCAATCTTGGATTCATTCATAGTCCAGTGGAAACCATATTCATTATGTTTGGATATGAACTATTGGGCTTAGTTGGGCTGGGCTAGCTCATTTGGAAACATCTGGGCCCAATACCGAATCCACTCCAACATGTTTCCGTTTTTAGGTACATGCCCAACATATTTGTTGAATTATTGATAGCGTGTGTTGAATGTCCGAGTTAGTTCTTCAAAAAAATATAAAATAAAATAAAATTTCGGAGTGAGCTTAAGGAATTTTAGTCAATAAAGTAATTTGATTTACGCAGAAAATAAATATGGTCAAGATAAGCATCATGTGTCCCAAACTATGTTGTCATATAGTAGTACGTACATTGACCATTGTAAACTAACAATGCTACAACTCATACCCATTTTCACATCACATGATATACCCATTGATCAAACATAGATGTTGCAGCAAAAAGTGTGACGCACTCACCTTTGCCGACACATGAGTGTCACCGTTTACCAAAAAAAAAGTGTGACGCACTTTGTCATGGCCGAAACCTCTGAACCCTCGCTGGTGCCCCGTCCCAGTTACCGCCGCCGGCGCCGCCTGATCCCGTCACCCCGCCTAAAAAACCCCTCTTCCGCGACATTGCCATTCCCAAACCGCCTTCCTTTGAATTCAATACTGCTGGTGCCAATGTGCCTCTCTGTGAATTGGTTTCGTATGATTTGGTTGACGACAACCCGCTCTTGCCGCGCATAGTCATTGAACCGGCCGCTATCAACCGCTTGAGTGCCCCCTTTCTGGATGCCTTGGTGGTACGGGTACTAGGAAAATGTCTGAGTCTAGGCCTGATGGAACAAAAGCTGAAAGACTTATGGAAATCTAAGGATTTTTTCCGTGTGGTGGATAGTGATAAGGGCTACTTCATCGCTAAATTCTCATCGGCGGAGGATCGACGACATGCCCTTTATGATGGACCTTGGTCGATCTTTGGTCACCATGTTGCGGTGGCGCAATGGTCCAAAGATACACATGCTTCTGCTGGAAAGATCACGAAGACATCTGTCTGGGTGCAGTTCCCAGGGTTGGATCCGATATACTATGAGGAGGAGATGCTCCTATTGATTGCTCGCATGGTAGGGAGGCCCATGCGAGTGGATATTAATTCAAAGGATCTCAGTCGGGCGAAATTTGCACGCGTATGTGTGGAAATAGATTTGCAAAAACCTGTCATTGGCAAGGTTATGGTGAATTCGGAATAGATTCTAGTTGCATACGAGGGGCTACACCATATTTGCACCACTTGTGGTCGTTTTAAATTTGATCTTGGTGAATGTGCTCATCACAGGGAAGGAGAGGTAGCGGCGGCAACGCCTCCTGTGGCTGCTCCGCCTACTTCTCAGGGGACGACCGACGAAGAGGAGGAGTTAGTTGGAGAAAATCAAGGGGATCCAAATTTGGAAGATGCTAATATCCCGGCTGTAAAAGATCTGGATGCCAACATGGTGGATGCTAATTTGGGAAGTAATCCACCTAATTTTGGACCTAATCTTCAAGGCAAGGAAACTAGGGTTTCTGTTAAAGGAAACAACCCATCTAAACCGGATTCATCACCCATCGCCACCCATGGTGATTGGATCATGATCACCCGGCCACCTCGGCCAGCCCGGCGTGACCATGGCAAGGAGCAGACGCTTGTGCCTCTGCAAGATCGGACGAACTCCATACATCGCTCGAAGGAGACGAGCAAAGATACTACGGAAACGAGCATTCATGGGGATGCGAGCAGGAAATTTAAGAGCAAACGGGCTCGTCATGTTGACTCTCCACAGACACAGGACACTTTTGCTCCTCAACCTAGGGACGAGATATCTTCCAAGAATTCTTTCCTGGCTTTGACATGGGAAGGCCATGGAATGGACGTCGAAAACTCGGGGAGTGGGACTCAGGATCACCTTGATACTGGTTCCCATGATTGAGTTCCGCGAATTTTGTGTTCTAGCATGGAATCTCCGCGGGGCCATGCATAGAAATACACAACGTCACCTCGCGGATGTCCTTCGTCGGTACAAGCCTTCTGTGCTCTTTATCATGGAGCCGAGGGGCAGCTTTGATCGTCTGAAGGTATTTCTTTATCGTTTGAACTGTGAAGCCTGTCACATTATTGATTGTGTAGGTATGGCTGGGGGGCTTTGGGCCCTTAGGCGGATTGGATCTCCCTATTCTTTGGTGGTTGAGGCAGCGTATGCACGGGTCATCACATTAAAGATTAATGTAGGTCAAGTGAGCTGGCTACTATCACTGGTCTATGCTAACCCCTGTGCCCACTCGAGGCTGCTTGATTGGAATTATTTAAGAGGTCTTGCGGGGGGGATCACGGCACCATGGCTCCTTGTTGGAGATTGGAATGATGTAATTTATGAAGCGGAGGCATTTGGCATGACTGTTAATCACAACCAATGTCAGGCTTTCCGTGATATGCTCGAAGATTGTGGGGTTAGTTCCATTCACACTATAGGGGATGCGTTCACTTGGCAACGTAATACCATGGGAGGAGCTTTGGCGCGAAAACGACTAGATAGAGCTATGGCCAATATTAGGTGGCTGAGTCTATTCCCACAAGGGCAGGTTGAGGTATTACCGCGTAGAGCATCGGATCACAATGCACTTTTGGTGAGGTGCAGCCTGGCCTCGAGATCTTCCTCAGCGCGACCGTTTCGGTGGGAGATGGCCTGGTCTCTACATCCACATTATAAGCATGTTGTGGAAGCATCATGGCATGGAGGTGGCTCGGCAATTCTGGAGCGATTGTCATCAGTACAGGCCTCCTCCAATTATTTCAATGAGCATACTTTTCTGGGAATATTAAGAAGAGGAAGTATAAGCTTCTCCACCGGATTCAAGGGGTGCATCGTATGGAAATGCGATGGGATTGTTCTACTCTTGACCGGTTGGCACAACAATTGGCAGCCGAGCTTGATGAAGCCCTTCGCCAGGAGGAGGCACTTTGGTATCAGAAATCACGAGATAAATGGCTTAACCAGGGTGATAGAAACACCAAGTATTTCCACGCCCAAGCTATGATCCACAGGCAACGGAGTAAGATAATGGGACTGGATATTGATGGAGTATGGATGACGGATGAGGAAGTTCTGAAACAGCATGTCACAGCTCATTTTATCTCTCTGTTTGGCATCTCTGCGCCCCCCACCCGATCAGTCTGTGAGCTCTCTCCCTTGGTGCAGATTACGGATGTCCAAAGATTAAATGAGCCGGTGGTTGCTAAGGAAGTCGACATTGCTGTTCAACAGCTTAAGGGAGGATCAGCACCGGGGCCGGATGGCTTCCTGGCAACTTTTTATAAATGTTATTGGCCGCTCATTAGGGATGATATCACTATTCACTGGATATGTCAAACATGCTATTGAGGCCGGGACTTTTGATGCCGCCATAGCCGCTACTTTTATTTGCCTCATTCCGAAAGTAGAGATCCCCACAACTATCCGGCAATTCCGGCCTATTAGCCTGTGCAACGTGAGCTACAAGATCTTGACAAAAGTTCTTGTCAACCGATTAAGGCCGGTCCTTCAAGCTGCCATTGGGCCCTACCAGTCGGCTTTCCTGCCTGGACGTGGGACTGTGGGAAATGCTGTAATTCTACAAGAGGTTGTTACTACATTCCGTAATAACCGTCGGCGATCTCCGGATTTCTTATTGAAAGTGGATTTGGAAAAGGCATATGATAATATACAATGGGGTTTTCTAGAAGAATGTCTTAGGGAGCTTGGTCTACCTTGTGCTCTCATCCGGATTATTATGTTCTGCGTGCGCTCTCCCACTTATTCTATTCTGTGGAATGGCGCTCCTTTGCCTCCCTTCACGCCCACGAAAGGGATCCGGCAAGGCGACCCCCTATCGCCCTACTTATTCATTGTGGTTATGGAGAAGCTCTCTCGCACTATCATTGATAGGGTTGCTACTGGACGCTGGAAGCCTGTGTCCTTAAGACGAAACCTGCCGCCTATATCGCACCTAATGTTTGCCGACGACTTACTATTATTCTCCCATGTGGATACTGTGAGTATTGAGTGCATGGATGGAGTTCTATCCGAATTTGCTCGACGATCTGGTTTGCGAATTAACGCTGCCAAATCTACAGCTTTTGCATCAACTGGAGTGTCTCCATCCGACATGGCAAGGATCACTAATACCCTCAATATTGAATTTGGCGCTGACCTGGGGAAATACTTGGGCTTCCCTTTGTTTCATAATGCTGTCCGAACACCGAAGTTAGAGTTTATGGTTGATAATGCTACATTGAATTCTTGGAAGCGCGGATTGCTTAATAAAGCTGGGAGAGTGACATTGGCTAGGGCGGTGTTGAATGCCATCCTGGCCTACATAATGCAGATGGTCTGGGTTCCATCTTCCATTTGTGATAAGCTGGATAGAATCACTCGTGACTTTATCTGGAAGGATGTTCGAGGTCATGGGCTTAATTTAGTCGGATGGGATACAATTGCGGCTCCTCGCAACATGGGAGGGTTGGGGGTGCGCAAGAGTAGAGATAATAACATTGCCCTGCTTGGAAAATTGATGCAGGCCATCATGATCCAAGCTGATACACCTTGGGTGAATCTTCTTGTTGGTAAATATGATTGCAGGAGGGGGAACTTCCAGCCGAGGCCGGGTGCTTCGCCTACTTATCAGGCCCTTGTGAAATCAGTAAATTTCTTCTACCAGGCTTCCGTTTGCGGCTAGGTAATGGTGATTGTAGCTTTTGATATGGGAATTGGCTCCGGGATGGGCCAATTGCACCGAGACTGATGTATGTTCATATCTCCGATACGGAGTTCCGGGTAAAAGATGTCTACATGAATGGGCGCTGGTGCTGGGAATTGATGATCACCCTCCTGCCTGCTCCTATTCTGGCTGAGATCCACGACTTGGGGCCGGTGGTTTTGAACCATGCTGCGAGGGACGTCTGGTGCTGGACTGGTAGTCCTTCCGGGAAGTATTCAGTGTCGAGCGCCTTCCAATGGTTGCTGCAGCGGCGAGGATATGTCCTGGATGGTGGGCGTTCGTGGGCTTGGAAATTGAGGGTGCCTGAAAAGCTCCGGATGCTAGTTTGGTTGATCCTTCACAACTCCCTCCCGACGAACTCAGTCCGTTCGCGGCGAGGCATTGCTGCATCTCCTAAATGTTCTATATGTCATGCGGCAGAGGAGACTATTGGCCATCTTTTTCTTTGGATGTGCATGGACGGTGGTATGCTGGCAACAAGTTGGTGGCGTGCATGTTGTGCCAATGCCCGATGGACCTTCTGCAGTTGCCACCTGGTTTCGAACTGTGTCTCTTCAATGGGGCAGCAGACAATGGGCGCTCCTTTGGACCATATGGAAAGCTCGAAACTCCTTTTGCATGGGAGGGATTGCTATTAACTCCCTATCTGTTGTCCGGGAGGCTCGGAATTATAGCATGGCCATTGCATCTGCTTGTGAAAGGCTGCCCATTATCAAAAGCCTTAGATTGGTGTCATGGAATCCGATGCAACATGTGGGGATTTTGCTACATGTTGATGGTAGCTCGTTGGGGAACCCTGGCCCGGCAGGTTTTGGTGGCGTTATTCGCACTGGAGACGGCCATTGGGTGGAAGGGTTCTCGGGTTATGTGGGGGTGGCTGCCATTCTCGTAGCCGAGCTTCATGGAATCTGGAAGGGTATGGAGGCCCTCCAGCGACGTGGTATTTCCTCTGCAGTTTGTTTTTCAGATTCGACTGAGGCCTTGCGTCTAATTTCTTGTGGTGTTCCCGGTGATCATCTCCTCTATCCTTTGATTCGAACTATTATGGATCTTATGCAGCAACACCCTGGGTTTCGATGGTTCCATCTTCTTCGTGAAGGGAATATGGTAGCCGATGCTTTAGCTCGGCGTGGGGCTAAGGCGGTGGAGTTCTTCACTACTTGGGTGTTTCCGCCGGACGATGCACGCCCTCATCTTGCGGCCGATGCGTTGGGAACTTGTTTCCCTCGATTGTAGGCCGTCTTGGCCAGTTTCTTATATTGGTTTCTTTCTCTCCTTACCCCCCTGCTGTAGTGTTTTTTAGATTTTTTGTAACTCTTTGCCGACGCTTGCGTCTTTTACCCAAAAAAAAAATCCTTTTTTTCCTTTTTTTTTTTTTTTTTTTGCATTTTAAAGAGTATTGAAAAACAGTTTTAAAGAACATTTCGAATCAATGTGGTTACGAGACCAACATTTTTATAGATAAAATACATTTTCAATTTTTTATTCCTCTGATGGATACCTTTATAATTAAAGTTGTGCCCTTTGAGACATGTTTGGGGCTTTTCCGAAATTCTTTCAAAAGTTATTGGCTTCTCATAAAATTAAACTTACATTGCGACCCTAATTAATTAGTCGTCAATACTTTTGTAACGTCCAAGATTCTTAGACCCCACAATTTTAAAAAAATAAAAAAAACATCACAACAATTATCATAATAAAAATTTACTACAACCAATACCAAATATAACGATGATAATAACAAAATACAACCCCGAATGGATTACTTACTAATCTGCCTTCCCCAGTTAATTGCAACATTATCTTTACCTAATTGTGCACTAACCTCTTCTATAATATCGTACTTAACCTCACAATTTCAAGCCAATATTTTGGGTTTACGTCTCTATTAATTTGTTTTTTCTAAAAAATTATGATAGTACAAATGTACAATAATCAATTTTCACTTTGTGGGTTGTGGGTTAGTGGACCCTTTTTCGTTTTACCACCTCAAGATATTATTAGTAGAATAAAATAAGTATATTGTAATTGGACAAAATGGTACAATAAGATTCCTTGGGCTAAAAGGTTTTTGACTTGTTCCACCATTCACATTGCAATGTTATTTTTTTTTTTTTTTTTTCCTCTTAGGATTGATGTGAAATATAACGACCATAAGAAAGATTGATGTGAAATATAACGACCATAAGAGAAGGGGCATGTATGTAAGAAAGGAAAAAAAGATAAATAGGTCATTTTTCTTTTCAAAAAATTTAAATCAGTTTTTTTTTATTTTATTATCAAAACGGTCCTCTACAAATGCTAATTATGTTCAAATCAGTCCTTTTTTCACTAATTATATTCTAATTGCTGATGTGGCAAGGGTTTTAATTTAAACCTGACATGTGTGCATAATATTAGTCCTTTTTCTTTTATCTTTTGTCAATTCAGTCCTAAACTTTTATTTTGTTCTATTTAGTCCTCTACCCCAATCACTCATTTTTATATTAATTGGCCTCAAACCTTTTAAATTATTTCATTTTAGGCCCAGAACCTTAAATTTTTTATTATTACTAATCCATTTATCAAATAAATGCACAACATACTTCCATAAATAAAATTAAACACCAAACCTCATATATTGGGTTCGACTGCTTTGTTATCGGGTCTTTCAAGTACCGGAATTTTACGGACTCTCTCTAATAACCACTCGACCGCAACCGATTGTTCATTGGTTTTGGTTTCCTTCAGTAACAATCAACAGAATCTTACTTTGCGTCCTACCTTAGGATGTAGCAATATTTGAGTAAATGATTTAACTTGAATTTTTGGAAGGTTATGGATACAGGAAGCCTTGGTTTTATTGAAAAATATTAATATTATTAAAAATATTAAAAAAATAGCCTGAATTTTATTGTCTACAAAGTATGATTGTGCTGATTGTTGCTGAAGGAAACCAGAACCAATGAACCATCGTTACGGTCGGGTGGTTAGAGAGAGTCCGTAAAATTCGGAACTTCGAAGACCCGGTAACAAGGCGGTCAAACCCAATGTATGAGGTTTGGTATTTAATTTTATTTACGGAAGTATGTTGGGCATTTATTTGATAAATGTATTAGTAATAATAAAAAATTTAAGGTTCTGGGCCTAAAATGAAATAATTTGAAAGGTTTGAGGTTGAAAGGTTTGAGGCCAATTAATATAAAAATGAGTGATTGGGGTAGAGGACTAAATAGAACAAAATAAAAGTTTAGGACTGAATTGGCAAAAGATAAAAGAAAAGGGACTAATATTATGCACACGTGTCAGGTTTAAATTAAAACCCTTGCCACGTCAGCAATTAGAATATAATTAGTGAAAAAAGGACTGATTTGGACATAATTAGCATTTGTAGAGGACTGTTTTAGTAATAAAATAGAAAAATGACTGATTTGAATTTTTTGAAAAGAAAAAGGACCTATTTATCTTTTTTCCATGTAAGAAATACTAACAAGATCATAGTAATTTAATCACTTCAAATTGAACTCTTAATTTCATTTTTATCCCATTCCATATTATTCTTTCCCTCTTTTACTCAATGTTAATTAGTTCATTTCATTAAATTGAGGTTTTCCATTTCCTGGTTTCAGCACATCCAAAAAAAAAAAAAATGGGATTTTCCAATAAATTATAGATAAATATAAAATTTGCTCCCATGAGAGTTGGGATACTAGATTTTTGTCCAAATTGCACAAAATCTCACAAAAAATAAAAGAAATCTACATTTTTTAATTCTAGAAGAGGGTCGCCGATACCTGGTTTCACTTGGGCCCACCGGATTTGTCACTACACATGTCCACGTGTCACGCAACCATTGGCTATATGACAGCAGTCGGCTGCCTTCTACCTTACTCGCTACGATTCAGCCAATTCTCTAATTTACCCTCCTCCTCATTTTTCACTGTTCAAAATGTGCTACAGAGTATTTTACAAGATCCATAACAGATAGTAATAATAAATAATATAATCTGACCTAATTATAATCGAAAAACAATTATATTACTCCTATCTGGCTATGTGGCGTCAATAAATCTCGTCAATTATTGCACTCAATTCCGCAAATAAATAAAAACCCAGTCTTTTATGCAGAACTGAAAACGCTAAATCTATAGCCATTATTATTCGTGATTGTGGAAATTCAAAAAAAGCGTAAAAGCGCATTTCTCTATCCAATTGTGGGCAAAATGGGGATTTCATATTCGCCGTACACGGTGCACTGATAAAAACGCGGTCACACAGACAGAACTCAATCAGTCTTGTGTTCGTTTCGTACAAAAATTCATCCTTTCTTTCTCAAAATCATTCCCAATTGTAAACCACGTACGCCGATTTTCCCTGAATCATTCGTCTCCTGCCGTTGCTTCCCGTGTATAATTTCGGTTTGTTTTCTCACTGTCGCCGTCATTTTTCTGTTTTTTCTGTTTGTGGGTTTTTGTTTGGGAGAAGAGTACGTTTGGACTGATGGCTGTGCTTCCGGCGAGCTCTTTACCGGTGGGTTATAGGTTTAGGCCGACCGATGAGGAGTTGATCGATCACTATTTGAGGCTGAAGATCAATAAGTGTGATAAGGAGGTCAATTGTATCCGTGAAATCGATGTCTGTAAATGGGAGCCCTGGGATTTGCCGGGTATGTGTGTGACTACTTTTTCTTTGTAAATCATTTTGTTTTGGGTTTCTGTGTTGGGGGAAATTTTGATCTTTTTTAGGGTTTTTCTGTAATGTGGAATGGTTGGGATAGATGGATTTGGGTTGATGGACTTTGTTGGAATTCATTGGACTCCGTTAGGGTTTTTTCTTGGGTTTTCTGTTGGGTATATGAATTTTTGTTTGCTTTTTGCTGAAAGAAATGGATTTGGGCTGTAATTGTCACGTTTTGTTATGACTTTGGCGTTTGGAACTTGATGTCGTCTGGTGATGATTCATATGTTAAAATGTTACTCCTAAATTGTTGAATTTGTTGACTAATTCTAAGATATGAAGCCAATGTCTTTTTGGTCTGCAGATTTGTCTGTGATTAAATCAACTGACAATGAGTGGTTCTTCTTCTGCCCAAAGGATCGAAAATATCAAAATGGGCAGAGATTGAATCGTGCTACGGAAAAGGGTTATTGGAAGGCCACAGGCAAAGATAGGAACATAAATACTCGGAAGGGAGGAGTGAAGATTGGGATGAAAAAGACTCTAGTTTTCTACCAAGGTCGTGCACCGGATGGCAAGAGAACCAACTGGGTGATTCATGAGTATCGTGCCACCGATAAGTCTCTGGATGGCACCCATCCCGGTCAGGTTGGAATTTTTAGTAATAATGTACATCTAATATGTATCGCCCTATGTTAATATAGAAATATCTGGATTTTTATGGCTATTTTGACTGACATTACTTTGCACTTAGTAGCTGCATCACTCTGAAAATGTTTATGAAAACAATGTATTGGTTGTTCATTCATGGACCATGTGGCAATCCAGTGTTTATTGTTGATTGCAGTGTAGTATTGTCCATGGTGTGTTTTGGGTTTCTCCCTTTCATTTATTTGATTGTGTGATGATTTCCTTTTCGCTAGGGTGCCTTTGTGCTGTGCCGATTGTTCAAAAAGTCTGATCTGAAGGCAGATGATGGCGCAGAAAGTTCAGCCTGCAATGGAGTTGAAGAGATTGCTGTATCTCCTACTGCTGCCAAGTCCTCTGGTGAAGATGAACAATCTGAATCTGCTGCTACTCCTGGTTTGGGTGGAGGCATTGTTGAAATGCAGCCTTCTAATGTTGAAAGTTGTCCACCTTTACCCTCTGAGAAAGTTCCAGTTGACACTCCAATGCCCATTGATTTGCAGAGCAATAACATCGTTGCTGATGTGGTGGATGACAATGGGCCCGATGCATCATCAGTTCCTGTGAGTTCATTCTACTGCTTTGTGTTAATACTTCATATTTTTATAACCTGCTGAGTTAATTGTTGCATATATTTATTTCCCTTTGATTGCTTTTATATCCAGCATAACCAGGAGATGGATGATTTATTGGGTGGTTTTGATCCCCCCCAAGAGCCATCAGATTGGAAAATGGACTCGCCGTGGTATGCACAGATGCAACAAGAGCTTGAAAATCAATATATGTACAACTTTACAGAGGGCAACGACAACGGCAAACAAGATGTCCAATTTCAATATGGTTCGAATTCTTCCGACATTGAAGACTTTTTGAACTCAGTTCTCATTGATACCGATGATCCTGCCCAAGATTCAAGCTTTGGTGGTATGATCTGCTCTCTTGCGTCCCTTGATAATGAGAACTACACACCCGAGCCAGAAGAAAAGGTAAATTGAAGTCACCATTGTGTGGATGAAGTCGTTAACTTGAAGTAAACATTATTGTTCCACCATAAATATTAACGATTAACTTCTTATGTCTACTCTAGTTTGTACTTCAAAGTGGTCGTGGGTATATGGATCAAGATTCTCCAATCCAAAGTGAAATCACTTCTGATGCCACAGCTTTCGAGCAAATCTGCTACAGTTCTGCTATACCAAATAATATTGCAGCAGTTTCTTCTGGAGCTTATAATGGGCCTCGAATGGGAAGCACGACTGCAGGAGCTGGGATTAAGATACGGCCTCGTCAAGTTGTAAATCAAGTAGTCCAAAACCCTGCAGCAGCAGATGGAACCACCGCCCCTAGAAGAATTCGCCTAACAAAGAAATTTACAATTGGACCGGAAATGTGTCGCATTTCTAGTGTGTCAAGTGGCAGTGCAACAATCCCTGAAGGGGAAGTGACGGTGAGTAGACACCGTTTTACAATCAAGTCTTCCATTATCAATATGCTTGTTTAAGAAATCAAAATTTTCTATTCCCGGTTTCTGCAGGATGATGCAGCTAAGACTGAGAGTACCTTGGATGAAACAAAGACATCAACATCTAGTTTGCAGGCAAAACCCGATGATGTTCCAGCTGATGAACCTGAGGTTGTTACTTCTGTCTGCTCTGTACGTACGGTTTCATCTTCACCATCTGGCTACATGCCTAAGGTACTCCTGGCCACCAGTCTTATTGCCGTAGTCATTGCCATGTCTGCATATTTCTTATATATTTGAGTCGGAGCAATGAGAAACAAACCTATTGCTGTTTCGTGTAGAGACTTGAGTATTTACTGTCGTATTCTAGCTGGATAGACTAACATGGGACGGTTCTTGGGTTCCAGTTTTAGCGTATGAATGTTCGGTATATACTACTCCATATTATGTTTTTGGAGTCACACCCAATTCATGTACATCTCTATATATATACTCTGTGAGTGTTTTCATCATCGAACTGTTTTGAACTTATTTTCTGTAATATCTAGGCTGAGATTGTTCCTTCATCGACCTTTGTACATTTGTACATACATATATATTTCCTGGGATTATGGAAGAGAGACATCATTTTTAGTTTACCTTGATTTGAATTTGCTTCATCTTTTATACTGTTAGTTGAGTATTACTTTTGATAGAAAATGCCTAGTGAAAAGTGGGGGCCTATTGCAGAAGGTTCTGTTATTACCAAGTTGGAGTTTGAAGGCCTCGGATGACTCGAGACGGTGACATGGGAGTTCTCACGACGGAGAAAGCTGAATAACCTGCAGTTCGCCTGTGGGTTCTTATATACTTCCTACCATATATACATATAACTAACTATAACTGCCATCATCCTCATGGAACGAATCCAAGAACACTTTCCTAAACCAGCAAATTACGTTACATTGAACTACTCGAATACATATCATCCGATACCAAATGCATCTAGATCCTTCTATGACAATGTTATCATCCCAACAGAATCAATTGCTTCTATGGCAATGTCATCACACCAAGTAAATCCTTTGACTCTAAAAGCTCCAGAAAGCTCTGATCTTGATCCTCTACAAGAAACTACACACAAATGAAAGTATTGAGTATGAATAGAAACCCCCATTGCAAGCAATGTACCAGAAGATAATCGAGGAAGGAAATGAAGTGGCAACAAGAGATCCTGGTCTGATGGTGGGTGGACATACAAAGCATAACTCCTCCAGCCTCCTGCCCATTTTGCTACAGACCCTAATTAGTCTGTTACCACCGGTCTGGGAACATGTTTGTTCGCTTTTGCTCCCCGTGTTCTTTTCCTTTTTGAGTTTTTGGGGATTCCTTTTGCTTTTGGTGGCTTCTTTTATTCAGAATCGTTAGGTTTGGTTTCTGATGGCTAGTTGTGTTCGTTCTTGTACGTAAATGTTTTCTTTAAAATCTTTTCTTTTTCCTATGTTAATATAAGTGTTTAATTTCTACATGTTGCTAAAACAAAGTGGGTCAGAAAGTATGACAGATCCAACTAAAACATTACTTTGATTTAGGAGTATAGATGGGTTGATATTAAGCTTTGGCGCTCGTAAAAATTAAATACTCAAACTTGAAATTGAATCAACTATCTTCTAAATCTCTCATTTTATCTTGAAGTAAGTTTTGATACTCTACATAATTCAAATTTTTGACTATATATTGTTATGTATTTATTTATTTATTTTTTTTGTTGATTGAGAATACTTAAGTAACTTTGGAGTATTTTTGGAGGATTATTAACATTGGCAATCGTTTCTCATAATAATTTTATACAATTAAAAAAATTCAAAATCAAGATTATATATTTGTATTTGAATAGTTTAACCTAAATCTTCATCTCTTCTCTTGTGACTCATTTATTCTCACAAAATTCAAGACTACTTTTTTTTTGGGTGAACAGTGACGCACAAGCGTCGGCAAAGATGAAAAACTACAAAAATCTACAGAACAGAGGGAGGAGAAAATAAAAATAAAAATAAAGGAGCACAACTAGAGATGCGGGAACCAAACACCCTCATAATCAGCTGCAAGGCAAGCTTCACATCATCCGGAGGAAACGCCCACGAGGTGAAGAACTCCTCCGAACGCGCCCCTCGTTTAGCAAGAGAGTCAGCAACTGAGTTTCCCTCCCTAAGTATGTGATGCCAAACATACTCCGGGTGTTCCACCTGCAAGTCCGCAATATGCTGAAGGATAGGAAAAAGAAAGTGATCCCTCGCCATACCTTGTTGCATTAGCCGAAGACTTTCCTGAGAATCTGTAAAGCAATTAGGGCGCTCCACCCGGCGAAGATGGAGTCATTTCATACCATTCCATATCCCATGCAACTCCGCAATAAGATTAGACGCAAATCCAACAAACCCCGAGCAACCCTCCACCCAACAACGCCAGTCCGAATAACACATCCAAACCCGGCCAATCCTGGATTTCCAAAGGAACTCCCATCCACATGCAATAGCACACCAAGAAGCCCTTCCGGATTCCAGTTAACTAATCGATAATCTCCCCTGCGACCATTAGCAGCAAAGACTCGATCAAACACTTGTCCGAGATGAGCAGCTTTACGGACTGTGGCCTCCACATTGATGGGAGTGCCCCTCAAGCAATAAGCATTCCTATGTAGCCAAATACTCCATAAAGTAGCCCACTGTCTTCCCCTCCAATTCTTGCATAACTGGAGTAATCCAGAGGTGCTGCCCGACACAGACAAATTGTCGTGATTGATATTCAATATGCCAAGCTTATTCCAAACATCCGCTGCCCAGGAGCAATGAAAGAACAAGTGCCATACATTCTCCTCTCTGTAGCCACAAATGGAGCACGCGGAGGACGCTGCCAACCCCCTCTTAAACCGAAGCAGATTCGTAGGTAGGGAATCATGCAACCACAACCAAATGAGGACTTTGATTTTTTCTGGGCACCGAATACGCCAAGCCCACGACCTTAAAGGATCCCGCCCACAGCCTCGCTGATTAATGATCCATTGGTAGCCAGACGCAACCGAATAACGCCCAGATGATGTCCCCATCCAGCACCAAGTATCATCAACAAACGCATGCAAAGGCATAGGTCCATGTTCCATGACCTCACGCTTGATTTCATCAGGTATAGGGGTATATAATAGTTCCCAGGCCCAACGATTATTCACATACACATCCTAAATGCATATACTAACATCGTTGTAGTGAACATAAGGAACACGAACACCCAATATCCCACCTCGTAACCATGGTATAGACCATATGTTACTACTGCCATTGCCAACCCTAATCCGACACCCTTCTAAAATATACGGGGCTGCTTTGCTAACCGCCCGATAAGTAGGAGAAGCGCCCGACCGACGAAGAAAGTTGCCACCACCACAACCATATTTCTTTACTAGCAACTGAATCCAAGGCTTTTGAGAAGCCTGCATGCACTCAACTACAACCTTGCCAAGCATTGCGATATTCATGTCCCGACTCTTTCGAATCCCCAAACCCCCCATCTTCCGAGGTAAGGCAGCTTTGTCCACTCAACCAGGTGAAGCCCTCGATCATTGGAGTCCTTCCAAATGAAGTTCTCAATACTACGATCAATTCTGTCGCAGGTGGATGCCGAAAGCCAAGATGCCTGCATGACATACGTGGGGATGGAAGAGAGAACAGACCTGGCTAGCGTAATTCAACCTGCCTTGTTAAGAAGACCACGTTTCCAATCCCCCAACTTGGAGTTAATGCTGTCTGTCAAGAATTCAAAATGAGCGTTGGATACAGCTCCATGAAACAAAGGAAATCCAAGGTATTTTCCCAGATCATCGCAAAAGTCTATATTAAGAATTGATGCAATCTCAGCCTTGGCGTTTGTGGTGACCGCTGCTGAGGCATATGCTCGTGACTTGCTAGTATTTATTCGGAGCCCCGCCTGACGCGCAAAGGTTGAAAGGACCTCATCCATACATCGGACACTGTCAAGAGATGCATGAGAAAATAACAGGAGATCATCCGCGAACATCAAGTGAGATAAGGGTGCCACTTGATGCCCAAGTTTGATCGGCAGCCAAGACCCACCCTCAACCTTCCTTAAAATAGCTCTGGAAAGTTTTTCCATGACAATCAAAAATAAATATGGCGATAGAGGGTCGCCCTGTCGAATACCATTAGCAGGAGAGAAAGCTGGCAGCGCCTCCCCGTTCCATATAATTGAATAACTTGGAGACCAAACGCAAAACATGATAATGCGTATTAGCGAACCTGGAAGTTCCATGTCACTGAGGCATGCCTCTAAAAACTCCCAATCTACGTTGTCATATGCCTTCTCCAGATCAACTTTCAATAGAACCTCACCCGTGCGACAGTTCCTATTTTTGAACGTAGAAATCACCTCCTGCAGCATAATGGCGTTCCCCGATGTACCCCGCCCAGAGAGGAAAGCCGAGTGGTACAGACCAATGTAAGACTGTAGGAAGGGCCTCAATCGATTAACTAACACTTTAGTTAAAATTTTGTAGGCGACATTGCATAAACTGATCGGCCGATAATGTCAAATTTCCTGCGGCATCTCCACTTTAGGGATAAGGCAGATGAAAGTAGAAGCCAGGCTTGGATCAAATTTACCCTCAATCATTGCCTGCTTAGTAAATCTCCAAATATCCGGGCCAATCACCTCCCAATAGAGTTTGAAAAATATCGTCGGAAACCCATCAGGCCCAGGTGCCGAGAATCCCTTCATATCCCTTACCGCTTGAGCCACCTCCTGATAAGTAACCTCAGCCGCCAAGCTATCACTACTGCCTAGTGGTGGCAACGGAGGAAGATTAACCATAGCCGAATGCCTCTGAGGCCGAGAATGACCAAGTATCCAGCTAAAATGATTGATAGCATGTTGTCTCATACTACCCTCATCTGTCACCCACTGGCCATCGATCTCCAACCCCATAATGCGACTTCTTTGACGTCGAATGAGTGTTTGTGAGTGGAAATATCGAGCATTCCGATCCCCATGATCTACCCACTTATCTCTAGATTTCTGGTACCATAAGATCTCTTCTTGCGTCAAGAGATCCTCCAAATCTTGCATAAGCTTCTGTTCAAGACGAACCAAGAAAGCCAAATCAACCCTAACGAGGCACCGTCGGATCCCATCCAACCTCTTCAATAGCCTGCGCTTCCGCTTGTATAAATTGCCAAAGGTGTATTCATTGAAGTGGATAGATGAAGAGCGAACCTGGCCAAGTTGCTGGAAAAGAGAGCCACCACCAGTATGCCAGGCGGTATCAACGACATGCTTGTATTGTGAGTGGAGCGACCACATGTGCTCCCACCGAAAAGGGCAAGGCCCGGTCATAGCCGGCGGCTGGCAACACCGGAGCAAAAGAGCATTATGGTCTGAGGTCCTCCGATTCAAAACCTCCACAAAACCTTGGGGGAAAAGTGTGAACTAGGGCAAGTTCGCAATGGCCCGATCCAGGCGTTTGCGGCCTAGGGGACCGCCAATGGTGTTCCTTTGCCAAGTGAAGGAGTCACCGATCGTATGAATAGATGAAAGGCCGCAATCATTTAGCATGTCCCTAAAAAGATCACATTGTCGGGGATTTGGAGCCATGCCCACAGCTTCCGACATGTATGTTATATCATTCCAATCACCCAGTGATAACCACAGACCCTGAACCATGGTGCTAACCAAGCGCATGTGTTCCCAGTTCACCATCCGTCTCCTCACACAGGGATCAGCATAGATACTGGACATAAACGAAGACACAGAACCACAAGAGATCATCATAGTAATAAGTCGTGGCTTAATATCCACCACTGAGATACCAATATGGGAATTACCAAGACGACGAAGGATCCAGATCCCTCCAGCTTGGCCAATACACTCCTCAATGTAAATAGCTTCATAACTGAGCCTGTAAAAAAACACCCGTAGTCGTTCAAAACCTCCCCTCCCCTTGGTTCCATCAAAAGAAAAATCGAGGGCTTATAAAGTCGAACAAGATCCGCAATATGGCGTTGGGTACTTCGACGCATGGAACCACGGATATTCCATGCAAGACCGTAAAGCCCTTGAATTCAATCATTGTGGCACCACAGCCAAATTTGAATTATCCGAACTCTCTCCGCCAGGCATGCAAGACGCCCGCTCATCAAGAAATCCTTCAAGTACCGTGCCCACTTGTAGTGCACTATCCGGCATGCTTTCCACCCGACTCCATATACCAGACGAAACTGCCACATCCTCCCTCGCACCCTCATTTAAGAAGTGGTGAAACTTAGCAGGGAGGATTTTCTTAACGTCCTCCTTACTAACAGCTGCTCCCTCCTCTCCCCGTGCCGATTTTCTGCTGTTACCATTCCTATTCACGCCATGCAATAGCGTTTTAACTCGAGCCGAGTTCTTCTTTACAGGGAGTGGATGCTCAGATGATGTAACTGTGAAGGCTTCATCATCAGCCTTCGCTTGCGACTCAGAAGCAGGTCTCTCCGTCGGCTTCACGCCCCCGTCCATCCCCTCCAATGGAGCACAGACCTCATTCTGGGCCACCGGCGCACGACCAGGTGTATGAGCAATACCCTGGCCATCATGTTGTGAAGGCGCTGCCCCAACCTTATTCTTCGCTTAGCGTGATTTCCGTCTTTTCACCACCATCCAATCTCCCACCCCTAACTCATCCGCTCCTCCGATCTCCAAAGCGTGCGAATTACCCTCCTCTACCATAGCCTTTGCAGCCAATGGCGCCACACATATAGCCTCATCAAGCAGGCTCCCGGCATCAGGAGCCGAAGTAGGGGCCACCCCTTGTGGCGGTTGACAACCCCCACTCCCAGCTTTATCAGTAACGGACGGACAACGATCCTTCATATGACCATATCGAGCACATTGTAAACATAATAAGTGCAGTCCCTCATAGACAACATGAACAATGTCCCCCTCAACATCCAGCATCCCCAACAAAGGCTTATCCAAGTTGATCTCTATGCAAACCCTAGCGTATCGACCCCTAGCAATAGACATAGTATTCTTGTCCACTTTAACAAGCGTACCCAAAGCCGCCGTGATAATCCTCAACGCATTCTCATTATAAAATACTTGGCCAAGTTCAGATAATCGAACCCACATCTGAATAGTATTAACCTGTGACTTCCTCGGATTGAAATCCGCCGACCATCGCTTAATAGCAAGGCAATGGTCGAACACCATCCACGGACCACCTGTTAGCACTTTCTCTCGATCCGCCGGGTTTCAGAATTTGGCAAAAAAACATCCATGACCAATATCCAGAAGTTCAAAAGTGTCCGCCAATTTCCATGCACGGGTGAGTCTTTCCTTCATAGCAACATAGACAACCGTAAGACCTAACACCTTGAGAACAAGAATCTCCTTCCAGGGTTCGCGTAATTCGTCCAAAACAGGTTTCGTGAATCGAATTTTGGGGCATCTACTATGAGGCCCATCCCTGTCAACAGAAGCAAGGTTTTCCTTAATCCAATCACGAGGCACAAACGTTGGAGGCACATGCAACCCCTCCGGAGCCATACTGGAAACAACCGCGTCAAAGAACCAGGCCGCCTGCGGATGCCCTACGTCCGCCAACGCCTTAACCGGAGTGAAACGTCTGGGGGGGATCAAAAGCTTGGACCTTTCCCCTGGATCATGGAGGGCCGTCGAAGAAGAGGACGTTGACAAAATCTTGGTCGCCCTAGCGGCTGCCCTAGCGGAAGACCTAGGAGGACCCATCAACTACAATAATACAATTCAAGACTACTTTGATTATTAACTTAAATTATATAATTATAAAAATTATTATCTTGAATTATATTCCCTCCGTCCCATTAGTAACGTCATGTTACTGTTGGGCACGTGAATTAAGGTAAAGTTGATTTATGAGTATATGATGGGGTCCATAAAGTTGTTAAAGAGAAAAATTATTTCTATTTATAGAAAGAAGACATTTGTGATTAGACATCCAAAATTAGTAAGTAAAACATTTCAGTTGGGACGGAGGGAGTATAATTTATAAGTAAAAAAATTTAAAAAATTGATATTTTAAGCTATATGAATCCAACAGCTTAACTATAATTCATCTTATATAATTATACTAAAAATTTAATTAAAATTATTAAATGAATAGTATGAACTATGCAATTATTTCACTTAGAAAAATGAAGAGAGTATAATAATAAAGAAAAAAAAATTTAACTGCCACCTTAATCGGTTGATTTTTGATGCATTTATTCAATTAATATTTAAAAAACAATAGAAGTCTCCTTGGATCCTCATGAAGGATATCCAGAATTTATGCATTGATGTTGAGCCGGTAAGGTCTCCATCCTCACCCCGCCATCATGTTACAAGACTTGTGAGGTGGAACATGCTCGGGTTTCATGGTAGTATACTTCATGCGGACGGGAGCTTGCTTGGTTTAAGTGGAAGAGTAGGTTCTGGCTTCGTCGTGCGTGAGGATAATGGTCAGTGGTGGCGTGGGGGTGCATGTGGCTTTCTTGGGAAAACATCTACTATATCTTTGCAGAGCTCACGCCTATTGCATTTGGGCTGGAATGTGGCGGGATTAGGGATCTGATCTGTCCAAGTGTACACGGACTCCTTGACGGCCATAAGACTACTGGAGGTCTGGGATGCATCTCACACTCTCACCCATGTCCTGATCCGGATCAGGTGGTTGAGGAATTCTTTTGATTATGCGGATATACATCACGTGCTCCGGGAGTGTAACAAAGTAGTGGATGTACTTGCTCGACAAGGTGCATCCAATGAAGAGTTCTTTACCATGTGGGCATTTCCGCCTGACTTTGTTCAGGGGAAACTCGTTGCGAATGCCTTAGGAACTTGATTTCCTAGGGAGTAATTAGAGTCGTCGATCTTTCCCTCTTTTTCTTTTGTTTTTCCATTTTCCTTCTTTGCTTGTACTTCCAGCCCCGGACTAATAAAAAAACTAAAAAAATGAGTTGCTCTTTTGCTTTTGTCGGGAATAAAATTTTCCTCCAGTAATCAAATTCTTCTCCCTCCGTCCTATTTAAAATGTATTGTTTGATTTATGCACACAATCCAATGCATTTTTTTAATTGTTAATATGTCAAAATATATATAAGTAAAAATTATACTTCTATAAAATATATATTTTAAAACTATATGATTAGACGAATCTAACAAGACCAAACTCGACTATTTTTTCCAAATATATACCTATAATAATATTGAGTGAAAGTTGAACAATTATCGGTGTCAAAAAGTCAAGGGAAAACCCAAGCCCAGTACCCCATTCCCAAACTTCTTTTGAGTCAAAGCCCCACATTTACAAACATTAGAATTTAGGCCCTGCATAATTAGAAAACTTAAACAAAAACCAAACACAAACTTAATTAAGATAAAAAGTGAGAAAATACCAAATTGCCCTCCCATTGAGAAAATACCCAAATACCCCCAATTGCCCTAAATTCCCTACAATTACAGAACTTGGTAAACTCATACCCATGAACTTGGTAAATAACATAATGTTGAACTTGGTAAAGTACATTCTCTTGAACTAGGTAAACCTCATGGTAATGAATTTTATGGTTCAGATTCCAATAAAAATTGGTACAGCACGTACTTCGGAACTTGGTAAACTCATACATATGAATTTGGTAAAGCCATGCTCATGAATTTGGTAAACCTCATACCAAAACTTGGTATTTGGTATAAATAAAATAGACACTATATTTAATTAATTTTAAGGGACTTGGTAAACAAATTGAAAGAAACTCGGTAACAATAAATGTATGCTTTGGTAATGATATATGTAGAGAACTTGGTACAAAAATGATGCAGAAGCATGGACGGTCACGTGTACGGTCCTGGTGTACAGTCTCAAGACCGTGGCAAACACAATAGAATTTCAGTGAACAATATACGGTCAATGGACGGTTATCAGGGACCGTCCCATCCCATTGACCATCCCTTGTTTTAGTGAAAAACAGAGTGTGGTGGGACAGACCTTCGGTGGACGGCTCCGATGTGCTGTGATGTTTGTGGTAAACCACATAAGGACGGCATGGTAAAATACACAATAATCACTTGGTAACGCATATTGCATGCTTATTATATAATTAAATTTATTTTCTAGGGGTTTAGGAATTTTATGATTGTATAGTTTGAAAGTTTTTAAAATTGTAGGGTTTAGAGCATCTTCATCCGATACCAAAAACCTATATTTTACAATAAAAACCCCTCTAACCGTCCTTTAAAACCAAACGCATTTTGCATTTCTGGCCATGAAAACGCATATGAAAAAGCATAAATGCGTTTCACAATTCATTACTGCAAATTTTAGGCATATTGCTTTTTTTTAGGAGCCATTGAAGGCCTGGAAATGGGTGGTGGGAGCCCATGCCACACAATTACAAAGGGGAATTAAAGGGAGGGATAGGGGGCCGGTGGGAATCGAACCTCCAACTCCGTTGGAAGTCAAGGGACTTAACCGCTTGGGCTAGGTCCTCATCCCAGGCATATTGCTTTTTGGTCCATGTTTTTGTTATCTTTTATTTTTTTATTTCTCAATTATTATAATAATAAATATAATACAGGTAAGTATGTTGGATTAATATTTTGGTTACATAGATTAACATTTTGAATACATAGATTATCATTTTAGAGTTTATGTTAACATTTTTTTGTAAGCATTTGTGTATATGGGTTAAAATTTCATAAATAAGTTAGCATTTTTGAATAGATAGGTTACTATTTTGGACACATAGGCTAGCATTTTGGATATATAGGTTAGTATTTTTTGTAAGCATTTTCTATATATAGGTTAACATTTTTTATATATAGGTTAGTATTTGAGTCATATAGATTATCAGTTTTGTAAGCATTATTTTTAATTTAGCACAGTTATCCACACAATTATTTATTTTTTCACAATTAAAATTTTTATAATAATGCTTAATTCGTAGTTTTGATTACTTACCTTGTGTGGTGAAATTGCAATTTGATAAATGTAATTGTAATATATGAAAAGTGTAAGAAGTAGAAAAAGAGAATATGTTGTGGAATATTCTTTTGAGTTTGAGTTTATTGTTTTCGGTTGGAGATGAAATACTGTTTGATGTGACATTTACTGCATTATTGGTTTGAGTTTAGTATTTTCGGTTGGAGATGGTCTTAGGGTTTTATAGAGAAATGTGTGGTAAGTAGTGGATCAAGATTTTGGTAAGTTTATCCTAAACCAATGGCATACTATGTACAGTAAATATAGTAAACCACATAAGCGAACGTTGTAAGTTTATTCGTTCAAGGTTTGGGGTTCGAAACCGATGTCATTATTACGTCTAAATGAATGTAGAATTGTCTTATTATCTTAAGCCATAAAGATTGTGACGGTAAGTGTAATTACCATGAATTCTATGGTATGTATATACTCCAATGAGGCATATACGTTCGCATCTAATGTGGTAATTTAACCCCTTACTTTCAAACAAAACATGTGGAACGGCGTCAGGACGTTCTCTCATGGCCGTCCTTTAGTCTCCAGGACCGTCTTACAGATTTAACCAAAACTGGTGAATTAGCACAATACACCAAATTGTTATACCATAAGTACATTTACCAAATTTTACTATGTTTTATGTTGTCATTACCAAGTATCTAGTTTCTATTTTACTAACGTTTTAGTTATGGTTTACCAATTTTTTGAGTCACGGTTTTACCAAGTTTTAGATTTGTGGTTTCACCAAGTTTAAGCTTGTGTTTTACCAAGTAATAAGTATGTGGTTTTACCAAGTTCAAGTTTTTCTTTACCAAGTTTTAAGTTATCATTTACCAAGTATTACGTATGTAGTTCGGCACGGTGCTAGGGAAGCCATTCATAAACCGTCCTTAAGTCTCACAGGACTGTCCTTCGTATTTAATAAGACTGGAGAATTAGCACAATGCACCAAATTCTTATACCATAAGTACATTTACCAAATTTTACTAAGTTTTATGTTTCTCATTACCAAGTATTTTTTTTGTATTTTACCAACTTTTAACTATGGGTTACCAATTTTAAGTTTGTGGTTTACCAAGTTATAAATTACGATTTTACCAAGTTTTAGATTTTGTGTTTTACCAAGTTATAAGTTTGTGATTTTACCAAGTTCAAGTTTTTCTTTACCAAGTTTTAAGTTAGTTTTTACCAAGCATGTAGTTTGACAACAAATAATTGGGTGAAAATATATTGAGAATATATGTGAAATGAATACAAAAATTGTGGTAACTAAATCAGTAGAAGTGTGGTAATCAACAAAGTGAAGCCTTGGTAACCACTTGCTGCATTTTGTGGTAAATAAGTTGGGGACAAACAAATATATTGGGACGGTCCTCATGACCGTCCCACGGACCGTCCCAACATTCTGTCCCTTCAGAACATATGGGACGGTCCGAAATGACCGTCCCCTCCACTGTCCTCTTATTAAGGTTTCAGTAAAATAAGGTATTGCCACAATGAAATATTGTTGAATACATTTTTTTACTTTGTTGTTTTAAAATCCATCATAAAACCAACATCTAACATCACATACAATAAAAAATCCAATATTTCTAACATAAACCTATTAATAAACAACGAAAAACCGTTATTCAACATACACTCTCAACATCTAATTATCTAAACAACATATTATATCAACTTTTTTTTATCACCAATCAACAACTATAAAACCAATCAAACAAACACAAACAACTATTAATCATCTCAAATTAAATGTAACAAACATTCATCATCCCAATGCCTTTTGGCTTTAGAGAGGTCATGACAAGGAGCTCATCAATTGCCCCGAACATAACTGCTTCATTTCTTGCTTCTGCCATACAGGTCTTGGAAAGAAAATGTAGACAATTGAGCAGCTACCACCACCACCGGAGGAGATAAAAATATATACATTCCATGGGTTATCAGGTAATGATCCAAGCTTCACATACTTAAATTTCACTCACTGTTTGATATTAGGAAGCTTTTGCGAAGAGGGTGGGGGAGTGCTTGCATTCTCTTCACTCATTTTCAATTCTCAACCTCCGATTCTGAAAAACAAAAACAATAATAAATTTATACAATCAGAAGATTATCAAAAATTCCAACCCTAATCCACCCATATCTAAATTGCCTCGCAAAATACAAACTTCCCAAAACCATCATTAATTTCTTATCCTAACTAATATGAACTCAAAATTATTTACTAAAAATAATTCAAAACAATCAAATAAGTCCAATAACTCAAATAATTAAACTAAAAACATTCTAAAATTCTCAAATAAAAACTATGAGCCTATACAGGCACCCAAAATCAATTCCACAACCATTTTATATGTTCATTATACACATATCCAAGTATATCACCAAGAATTCAAGTAAAAAATATGATGTGCTCACACTTCAACATCCTACAAAATAATCAATCATCCATTTACTTCCAACTATCTCTATTTCAATTTCAACACAACCAAGAATACTACATTCTTCACCCACACACCTCAATTCATTCAACAATCCAACACGCAACAACTCCCCCAATAATTAATCAACTAGTACCCAACATCAACAAATCAACTATTCAATTCAATCAAGTATTAACCCAACAATCAAAATAACCAAACTAACATTGCCCAACCTTTAGTCCATGTTCAAGGATCCTCCAAATTTATCAACATTTCACATCAATCCATTTTATTCAACAAATATCAACCTTCAAGAATTTTCCAACCTCACTCAACAATACCCAATCCAATAAAAACGTCTCCAACATCCAATTAATTAACAATAGTATATCAATATTAATCAATACCTCAAATTCCTCCACAAATCTCCAACTATTATAATCTCAATCAAATTATTCAAGAAATTACCCAATTAATTGAGACCCCAACTTACTCAACAATACATCTCAAATATTCAAGATTCACCCGGCCAACAAAATTCATTGAAGCAAATAAATTCAAAGACAACCAACAAAAATCATTTCAACACTTCAAACTAACACACCAAGAAGCCATACAACACACACAAATGCGAAATAAAAGAAACCCACAAACAAGGAGCCCATTGCCGGAAACCTCCATCGCCGTCCAAATCGTTGTCGCCGCTCACAGGGCGCCGGCGAATCCAGAGGAGCAACAGTCGTCGCTTTGACACGCAATGGCGCACTGTCAGGCAGCGGCATTGTCGCCACAGCCGCTCCTCCGCGGCGGCCAGCAGCGCAACAACTGCTCAAGGCGGCAACAAGCTCGCCTCCGACGATATATTTTCGATTCCGGTGCCCCATCCCTTCATCCGGCGGGTGCCGGATTTCAAAGAAATAAGAGATTGGTTTGTCTCCGAACATCCCGAAACCAAAAAAGAAGAGGTGGAAAGAGTAAATTGAAGAGCTATTACCTTGATTTACACTGGAAGAGAGCTTGAATACCCTACCATGGTGCCTTCTCTTTCTCCTCTCCCTACCGTCGGCTCTCTCTTGTCACCCTGTTCTCAGCTTTCTCCTCTCTGTATTGTTTAGTTTTTGAAGTGAGAATGATTACATTCTTAATCGGATTAGGAAATTTGTGGTGGTCCTTTTCAGGGGGTCAAACATTGCCATAGGGTGCAAACTATAAGAAAATGGTGGATAGGACCTAAAAGATTGGAAAAAATTTTAAAAGGGGTGCGGGCTCTTATTTACCGAAAAGTCAAACAGTACATAGTGAGTACAGTATTTTCTAAAAGGTTAGGTGTTTAATTCTATATCACGTTTGCGTGGCATGGAATGGACCGAGAATATCCTTCCTGCAACTAAAAATTAGCTTCATTCCGGGTCGTTTTGCTCCAAATACTACTATTATCCATCCTGCCTTGCTTCTCTTTTTCGGACATGGTCGTTTGAGGATTGGCAAGTGGCAACCCAACTTCACAGAATTAGAATTTAGAATGAAAATCATGCCTTTTTCGAATTCCAACTCCCAAGCAATTTTGGAGCTGTTCATTCTTTTCGCAGCAGCACTAGCACTCTATTCCCCAACCCGGTCACAGGCATCCAATTCCGATCAGGAATATGCGAACCAGATTCTCTTCTCCGCCCACAAAGAAAAGGATTGGCTTGTTTCCATCAGAAGGAAAATCCACGAAAACCCGGAACTCAGATTCCAAGAATTCAACACCAGCGCCCTCATCCGCTCCCACCTCGATCATCTCGCCATCCCTTATCACTACCCCCTTGCAAAAACCGGTTTGGTCGCCCTAATCGGGACCGGCTCCCCGCCCGTCGTTGCCCTGCGCGCTGATATGGATGCTCTGCCACTGCAGGTACTTAAACCCTAAACCTATTTCTCCTAACTTCTTCACTAAATCGATAAACGATTCTGCAATTAGGGTTTAGGGTTTTGCCAATTGAACCCTCAATTTCATTTTCCCCCCCTTTCCTCTGTGCAGTTTCATGTTGTGTGCGTTCGATCCTTAATACATACACTAGTATATTGTTCGTTAATTTCTTCAGGAACTTGTGGAATGGGAACACAAGAGTAAAGTGGATGGCGTGATGCACGGGTGTGGGCACGATGCTCATACCACGATGCTGCTTGGTGCAGCTAAGTTGCTGAATCAAAGAAAGGACAGCCTCAATGTCTGCTATTGTTTACACAATTTGGTTTACATTACATAGGATGCAAAAAAAATGCTGTCTTGAATCTTGATGTGTTTTGAACTTTTGTTTGATGCCCAAGGGAACAGTGAGGCTTCTTTTCCAGCCCGCCGAGGAGGGCGGAGCCGGAGGTTCCCTTATGGTGAAGGAAGGCGCTCTTGGTAATGCCGAGGCTATATTTGCTCTGCACGTCGACTTTGAATTACCGACGGGTAGGATATCGAGTAGCTCGGGACCGGTTTCAGCTGCAGTGTGTTTTTTCAGAGCTAGGATAACCGGGAAAGGCGGGGATGCTGCTTCGCCCCACGAAAGCATCGATCCAATCATTGCAGCATCTTTCGCCGTAGTTTCACTGCAACAGCTTATCTCAAGAGAAGTCGATCCCCTCCACAGCCAAGTACACAATTTTCCGGCTTGTTCCTTCGAATTAGTGCTGATATATGCTTGTTCTGTTTCTTGCAAGTTGAATGAATGACCCTTTGAGGTATGGCTGCAGGTGCTTTCTGTAACGTATATCCGCGGAGGGAACACACCGGATGTAATTCCAGAGCACGTCGAGCTAGGTGGCACTCTGAGAAGTCTTACCACAGAAGGGCTGCTTCGACTTCAGCAGAGAGTGAAGGAGGTATATACCCTGTAATTCTTCGATTCCCACTTTATACATGTTAGGGATTGAATTAGGCGTCGGCTGATTTCAAACGTGCATAATTAGGTCATCGAAGGTGTGTCTGGTGTACACAAATGCAGAGCACATTTCGACATAATGGAGGAGTTCCCTCCGTATCCAGCTTGTGTAAACGACGAGAGACTGCATCAGCACGTGAAGAGGATTGGAAGCCTCATGTTGGGTCCAAAGAATGTGGAGGCGGCCAAAAGGATAATGGCTGGGGAGGATTTCGCCTTCTACCAGGAGATGATTCCGGGAACCATGTCCGGTATCGGGATCAGGAACGAGGGAATCGGCGCGGTTCATTCTCCTCATTCCCCTCACTTCTTTGTGGATGAAGATGTCCTCCCCATTGGAGCAGCAGTGCTCACTGCTTTTGCTGAATTTTACCTTAGAGATCAGACCCGTGTGACCTAATCAAGGCATTTTAGTTCAGCATGTTGGCTGGGCTGAAGACTGGAGTAATAAAATAACCAACATAACTGTATATGTTTTTCATGTATAAAGGTGGGTTAGGCAATGTTGTGTGCATTTTTCATCTTGTAATGAAAAATTTAATCTGGAAGTTGAAAGCTGCTGTCAAATTTATTGAAAAGCCTAAGGTGAAATTATAGAGCTGTAAAAGCCGAACCGAGCCGAGCTTTGGGTGCTTGAGATCGGCTCGTGAAAAAGTTAGTGATTTGGCTCGGCTCGTTTAGTTCAAACGAGCCAACTTACTCTTTTATTCAGCTCGGTTCGTTTGAGCTCGTTCGGCTCAATTAAAAATTTACCAAAAAATTAGGAATAATTCATCCAATTAAGGGTTAGATGTTTTTTCCCCCCACAATGTTGAAATTGTCAAACGAATATATTTGAATATATAAAATTACAAAATTACCCGTTAACGAACATATATGAACACTTTTGAACTGTTCGCGAACAAAGTTCGTGTTTGAGCTCGGCTCGTTAAGCTTTACAAACAAACAGTTAATGAATGAATACGAATTGAACTGAGCTTTGTTCACGAACTGTTTGTTTGTTTTACAGCTCTCGGTGAAAACCTTTTTAAGGATGTCAATCACCACTTACTACTAATAATGAATAACTGTTCCAAATTCCAAGAGATAAGCTCCATAATCTTCAAATCTAGAGCAATTTTTTAATTGGTTAAACAATGAATTTTTGGTTTAAACTTGGTCAAGATATGTACATGAAGAATCTTTTTGGTAGAAAGAAATACACTTGAAATGACGTCAAATTGGGGTTTAATTTCAATCTTCCTTCAATTAGTATGTTTGTATATTGGCGAAGAGAGTTTCCTTCCTTTTGTAAAGGGGTGTTAAATATAGCATTGAAAACTAGTGCCCATATATTCACAATATTACTGAAAAGTCTCACCTTTTATTATCATGGATCATAAAAGTCGTAGCTTTTAAATGTATACTTATTTATGCAAATTAAAAACGCAACACAAGAAATCTCTCAAGCTCAAGGCTGTTAATGTCGTCGTGGTTAACATATGCATCATTACCTAATCAAATACCACCCTTTTCTACGCCAAAAAAACAAATTTGATTGTTTACATTTACAACATGAAAAGTGAAAAAAATACCACCCTTTTGTTTGGCTACCTTCCACTTTCAGCTTTTACCACCTTTCTTTCATTCAACTTGAATTCCTTCTTCAACTATAGACGACGACGACGACCACAGACCACTTCTACTACTAGTGCTTAATAATAGTCAACTATTATATCATTATTATTATTAAGACTGAATATAAAGGAATAAAATAAAAAGATAGATCCATCCTATTATTCCAATTTCTAAGCATCCCAATCATGTTCAAAATTTTGCTTAAATTGTCAGAGTCCCGTATCACACCAAAATAATCTCCAAAATTCTGTCCAGGGTTTATTACTACTATTAAATTACATTAAAATTAAAATCTATTTAAAAGGAACTTTTCCATATCCATCCCGGCGCTATAAATACACAAAATAAAAGTTTCTCAATATCCGTCAATTTCTTGCAACCTTTGATTTACGCATCGATGGAAAAAATCCAAACACGGAGTATATCTTTGGCAAGTCCAACCCCCACAGGACCAAATCAACGGACACCATTCTGCTGTAAGCCCACCAACGGTTTGGATTCATCTGGCTTTGCAATCCCCGGCCTCCGCAGAATGTACTCCTCGAAAATGTTCGCATTGACCGTTACCATATGATGATCAACCCCAGAGTCGAAAAACCTTCCAAGTTCCAATTTTTTTTCCAGTCTTTCACACTAGTATCATGCCCCAATTATGATTCCTCTCCACCTCTTCCTTCTCTCCCTCCTTCTCCCTTCCGTTCTCTCCGACCTCGCCGCCGACCGCGCCGCCCTCCTCCGCCTGCGGGACTCCGTCGGCGGCCGCACCATTTTGTGGAACACCAGCCTGACCCCGTGTTCATGGGACGGGGTGATCTGCAACAGTTTAAACGATCGGGTCTTTGAGCTCCGTCTCCCCGCCGACGGCCTGTCGGGGGAGCTCCGGCCGGGGACCGTTGGGAACCTGACGGAGTTACGGGCGCTCAGCCTCCGGAACAATTCCCTCCACGGCGAGCTCCCTCCCGACATGGCGGCATGCACGCAGCTCCAGGGAATCCACCTGAACGGGAACAGATTCTCCGGGGAGATTCCAGAGTGGTTGTTCGGCATGACTAACCTCCGGCACATCAATTTTGGCGGGAACAGGTTCTCCGGGAACATTTCATCGGAGTTTAACAGGCTGGTTAATCTGAGAACCCTATTCCTGGAGCACAACAACTTCACCGGAGATCTCCCCGATTTCCACGCCCCGGTGTCGCTGACGAGGTTCAACGTTTCGTATAATGGATTGACGGGGCGAATCCCGCCGAGGCTGTCCGTTGAATTCGGCCAGACGGCGTTTCTGGGAACATCTCTCTGCGGCCTGCCTCTCGGGTTATGTCCCGACGACGAAGTTCACCGCGGGGACAATCTCTCCGGCGGCGCAATCGCCGGAATCGTAGTCGGATCGATCCTCATAATTCTACTAATCATCGTAATTTCATTCCTCCTATGGACGAAACTCAAAACCCGAAAAATCCAGCCCCAATTCCCCCAGTCTACTCCAAATCCAGCCTCCCCGGAAAATCCCCAAATCCACTCAGACCCCGAAAACCCTAATCCTGAATTAACCCCAATTGAGCCCAAGGAACCGCCGAAAACGTCGATCAGCAACCGCGGCAGCGACGGGCTGACGTTTTTCGGCGACGACGTGGAGCCATTCACTCTGGAACAACTCCTGAAAGCTTCAGCCGAGCTAATCGGAAAAGGCGCCGTGGGATCGACGTACAAAGCCTATTTCGACAGCGGAGTGGAAGTGATCGTGAAAAGGCTGAAGAACGTGCGTTTATCGGAGGAAGCATTCCATGCTAAAATCGAAGAGATCGGATCATTAGTCCACAGCCATTTGGAGCCTCTCCGCGGCTACTTCTATGGCAAAGACGAGAAGCTTCTGCTGTTCGAGCCCATATCCCAGGGGAGTCTGTACGCACTTCTCCACGGTAAAGAGCTGAGCTCATTCAATTTCTTCAGTTTGAATTTTACCAAAATTGGTATACGAGAATTGAAAAAAGATGCATTTTTGATAATTCCAGGGAGCAAGAAGCAGGGACCCGTATCCTGGAAAATCAGGGCCAAGATCGCGCTGGGGGCAGCACGTGGCGTGGCGTATCTCCATTCCATTAGTCCTGAAACCTCCCACGGCAACATCAAGTCATCCAATGTTTTCCTGACGGATTATTACAACGCCAGGGTATCTGAATACGGCCTGACGCAGCTCGTCTCGTCGATTTCGACCCTGAATGGGTACAGGGCGCCGGAAGTCGGGGACACGCGCCGGGTTTCGCAGGCGGCCGATGTGTACTCGTTCGGGGTGCTGATCATGGAACTGGTTAGCGGTAAGGCTCCTGACAGGACGCTGACTGAAGAAGGGATTGAGCTGCCGAATTGGGTGGAATCGGTCGGTCCGGAGAAGTGGAAGGAGGTGGTGTTTGATACCGATTTGGAATGGTTCGATAGCGCGGAGGTGGAGGAGATGGTGCAGTTTGTGAACCTGGCGGTGGCGTGCGCGGCTCGGAGTCCGGACCGGAGGCCTCCCATGGCGGAGGTTGTGGGAAGGATCGAGGAAATCTGTGGTTAGAGAATTGGAAAATGCGGGTTTTGGAATGGGAAGGGTTTGATTCCTCAGTATGTTGTACATTGAGTTTATTGCTTTTCCAATGATGCATTCTTTTGTACTAAATTGCCATTATATTAGGAATAGTGTGTTTTAAGTTTGAAGTTACTAGTAGTATTTTTTTGTTCAATGTCGGGATAATAATGGAAATAAGTGATGCTTTAATTCCCATTATATCAGCCTTATGATTCCCATTTTTGCTAGGAAATTTTGCACAGCCTTTTTCCTTACATCTTGGGAAGAGTCCTATCAAATGATTCCCATTTTTGCTCTTTTGATGGCCCTATTGCATACTTTGTCATCATTATACACTACCAAGTTCTACTACTACTAGTTTCATATACAATGACAATGGGTCGGTTTTGGGGCACGGAGTAGCATCTCCATTCCTAAAACTGTTAATATTTTCATTCCCAAAACTAGCCCGATCCCCGTCGTGGATATTATCGGGGATCCCCATTGGGTACCGTGATTTTCCCAATCCCCATCGGGGATTCCATTCACATCAACGTTCAGTTTTTTTTCGGTAATTGAAAAAGTCGGAGATATATTATTCAAGCCAACTTTCAATTTCACTAATTATAATATGAAATCATACACATGAATTATTTAAATAAACCATAATCAACATAAAATGTATAATAGTTTTCAATATATAAAATGAGATTTGTCACCCATTTTTTTAATTATTTTGGATGAACTGAGTAAAATTCATAAAATATAACTAGCATACCCGCCCGCGCAATGCGCGGGAAGTAAAATTTACATTGGAAAAAAAATAACATAATATTTTCAGTTTTTAAATATTTTATTACGTAATTTTGGGTTATGCCAATTTTCTGACCACATTATTGAGAAAAATATGACAAAGTGGTTTGTAAGTAAAAATATGACAAAGTGGTTTAGCAACTTTGACAGTTAAGCTATTTTTATAATCTTCTTATTTGATTGATTTAGCCCATAACAATTTTACATTACTTAATTTATAAATTTACAATAAAAAATTTTGTAATATATTTGATTTTGCATTTTTTTAATATATCATTTTGCTAGATATATTTGTAATCATTACTTAATTTATAAATGTCATCATGTAGTACATTCGTCTTTCGGTTTATTAGATTTATTTTCCCAATTTTCCCAAATCAATGTTGTTCTTCGACATTATGTGAACTTAAAGTAATGCAAAGAAACATAGCAAAATTATAATCATGAATAATGGTAATAGAGATGGAAAAAAAAGAAAAGAAAAAAAGAAGAAAATATAATTTTATAACATTGTGAACATAAACGTGCAGTGACAAATATAAATTTAATAATTAATTCATAATTCTCATATTATATTTATTCAATTAAACGAAGTTAAAAATAGTTGAATATCAAATTAGTTTTTCCTCTTATTTTTGGAGTGTTATTATGTAACACCCCGATTTAATTAACTCATAATTAATTTGATTTAGTTATGGTTAATTAACAAAAGACTTGGTATGTGAATTATTTTGTAGGAAATGAAGATTTAAGTGGGGGAATAAGTGAGTTCAACTCACTAGATAATAAGAGTCAAGTGCTCGAACGGGTGCAATGTGGTCAAGACAAGTGGTGTAACTCTTTTAACCCACATTCCGACCCGACCCGAGACCCGTGACCCGACCCGGATCCATTTTTGATCCTTCAAAAATCTGATTTGGGCATTGGGAAACCCCATTTCATCATCATCATCCCTCATTCCCGTCACTCCCTCTCGGTGAAGATAGGATTCTTCATTTTGGCTTGGAATTGGTGTTTTCTTCCTCAAATCAAGTTGGGGGATTACTTATATAAGCTGTGGTAAGTATTTTCCTAGTTTCTACACTTGATTTTGATGATGTTTGAGTGAGTTTTGGGGTGATGAAAGTTGGTGACGAAAATTGGGTGTTTGTAGAAATTCTTGCTTTTGGTGTTGAATCGAAGCTTGGATTCTTGTTTGGAAGCTGAATAAGTGTTGAAGGAAGCTAAGGTTAGTACTTGAGACCATTTTTGTGTTGATGATTTCAGTTTTAGAGCTTCAAATGGTTTCATGATGATGAAATCATGTTCTTGAATGAAGTTTGATGTTTGGAGCTTGATTTCTTGTTGTGTAGCTTGGTATTGGTGTTTGGAGGCGTTGGGGAGCTGTATTGGAAGAGTTTGGATCATCTCAATACCAGGCAAGGGTAGAGATAGGCCTAAATGGGGGCATAATCGGTGGAATGGCCGGAAACCGCCATTTCCATCGTTTCTGTTGTGTCGGCGCGCAGTTGGGGCGCCTTTTTGCCAAACAGCGCGCGAGCAGCGCGTGATCGAACGTCACGACGCCGTGACTGAACCCGCGCGGGGTTGGCGCGGTTTTCTTGAGAAAACCGCGCGGGGTGCGCGCCACCCCCCCTGCCCGCGCGGTTCGTTCGCTCGTTTTTCGGTTCTTCGTCCTGCGTGTTTCCTTAGTTCTTCTTATGCTTCTAGCATGCCATGACTATCATTATGCTCACAATCTTTGAACCTAGTTGCGATTAGCGGTGATCTACTATGCCTTAGTTGAGATCGAGTCTTGCTTCGCTTCTATGTTGATGTGAGTGTTGGTGCCGATATGTGGAGCTTGGCACACCCTTGACACTTAACTCGCGATGAGTTGTTTATTTTGTCATGACACGTAATTTACGTATTGACATGTGTGGAATCTGATTATGTGTTGGTGCCGAAATGTGGGACTTGGCACACCCCGGAATATTTTAAAACTACTATTTTAAAGAGCCCGGATTATTCTTTTTAAAAACTATTATTTTCAAGTATTATTATTTTTAAAGTTATCATTTATAAACTAGTAGTATATTTCAAAGAGCCCAGACTATTTTAAAGCTATCTATTTTAAAGAAAATACTTCACTCGAGATGAGTGATTGAATTGAATGTGAATAATTGTGATGATATATTGAGACTGAAAAGGATTTATATCCTAGTCTGATTTTAAAGCTATTTATTTTAAAGAAAATACTTCACTCGAGATGAGTGATTGAATTGAATCTGAATATCTGTGATGATATGTGAATATCTGTGATGATATGTGAATATCTGTGATGATATGTGAATATCTGTGATGATATGTTGAGACTGAAAAGGATTTATATCCTAGTCTGTATTTGGCTAGAAAGGGCTCATGACCCTTAGCCTGACCCGCTTGCCGTAAGCCACGATTTCAGCTGTTAGTGTCCGCGGCGGGGGCACTGTGGGTATGTCTCTCGACCATTAAGGGGTGTGGACCCTTATATGGGAGGGAATACCGACCATGGTACCTAAGGTGCGCGCTAGACATGCTTATGTGCTGCATTTAGGGTAGATAGACATCTTAGGTCATAACATTTCATCTCATCATCCATCATTCATCTTATTTGCTGTGGTTGAAGCACCGGTATGGGACGGTGTGATGTTTACTTATTTGCACTGTTTAATTTTTATGTTATGCCTAATAAATGTTTAAAAACGGAATATACCTTCACCTATATGTATAAATATACTTCTAGGGAATCAAGTTAATTCTTGTTTCCCCTTATGCCGATTCTTCTATTCTTGCTCAGTACCTTGTACTGACCCTTGCTATGTTTTCATGTATAGATATTCCCGGGGAGGACGCAGAGCCTGAGCACGATGTGGGGTTTGGGGATGAGTGATCTACCTAGAGATGCATTAGCATGTCGTGGACTTATGTGCTTGTCTTGAATAATATGCTATGACTCTATTACCTTGTTTCGTACTGATTGTGGTACCGATCGGTACATTATGTTCTGTCTGGTGTGTTACTTAATATCTCTGACAGGTTGAGATGAGACTGATATGTCGACTGTTATGTCGCATGAATAAGGCTTGTAAGCCGGACGTCTGTTATGATGTGAGGTTTCTTTTCTGGATTTGTATTATAATTCATTGGCTTCCTGTTACTTGGCTACGTGTTATTGATCTTAAATTGATTGGCCAACAGTTTAAGAGAGGTAACACGGCCGTGACGTCACAGAAATTTGGTTTTAAATTTTTGGGGCGTTACACTTGGTATCAGAGCCATGTCTGCTCGTATGTGCTTAGAATTCTAACACAAGCATGTGGTGAGATGTGTGGGGGAAAGCATTTAGTGTAGGAATTGCATCTAGCTCTGCTTATATTCTTGTAGATTACATTGTTTTTGGTTATCTGCGTGCCCTATAGGGGTAGATTGTGGTTTGTGAATCAAACCAGGATCAATCCTTGGGGATATTCCGGGAATTCTATACATAATAATTGTTGTTCGGTAAGGAATTATTCTTGTTTTCAGAGTGTTACTGAATATCTCGTTACGTTATGAATATAGGATGCCGCCGCGCAGGGGTGGAGAGCCCGGGAGGAGGGGAAGGCCTCGTAGGAATCAGGGGCCAGTTATTGGGGGTCGTGGACAGTACCATGAGGATGGTGGACTTGGCTATGATCATGGGGGAAATGTTCCAATTGAGGAACCTGTAGGGGTGGAGGATGACTTGAACCATGAGGACGAACCAGTGCCTCCACCACCGCCGCCACCTGTACAGATGCCATTTGACCCTCAGTTTATGCAATATATGTTTAGTGCTATGTATGGGATGTATCAGGGGCAGGTGAATCAACCTGCACAACCACCACCCAGACCCGTGGATTACGTGCATCTAGCAAGGCATTATCAACCGCCGGTCTTTAGTGGAGGAGTAGACCCGGCCACTCTGACTGTTTGGATTTATCATATGGAGGAGATCTTCGAGAATATAGACTGCCCAGGGGATTGGAAGGTCAGGGTGGGACAGCAGTATCTTACTGGACCAGCTCTCCATTGGTGGAGGTCGCGTAAGAGTGAGCTTATGGCGAGACCCAACTTCTCATGGGAAGTTTTCTGTCATGCTTTGAGATCCCACTTTTTCACTACACAGATGATGAATGTTAAAAAGAGGGAATTTCTCAACCTAGAGCAAGCAGGAAATATGACAGTGTCTGAATACTATGGTCGTTTTGTGGAACTCATGTCATACGTACCAATGCTAGTTGCTAATGAGGAAGATAAGGTTTCGAAGTTTGTGGATGGATTGAAGGCTGAGATCCGGACTGGGTTTAGCAACCAACACACCTGCTTAGCTTCAGCATATGATCAGGCTTTATGCATTGAAAGAGCTCGTGCTTATATGCAGCGCGTGAGGGCCGCTCGTCGCAGGGAGTCAGGGGGGCCGATTAGACCCCATCATAGGCAGACGAGGCCGAGAAGCGGTGGAGAGACCTCTAGGCCTCGGACTTATGCACAGCCACCGTATAGAAGCGGACCCCACTGCTGGAATTGCGGACAGCAAGGACATTTGAGGTCACAGTGCCCACAGTTGGTAGGTCGAGTAGGAGGATCTACTTCAGAGGCGTCTGGTGGGAATGCGTCGCGTGGACGAGGTGCAGACAGAGGTCGTTGACACCAGGGGGACCGTGGGGGCCGTCTCAATGTGATTGAGCGGGCTGAGCTAGATGGGCGAGATGATGTCATGACTGGTAAGTTGCCCATTGTTCAATTCCAATCTTGATCGACTTAACCATCTGTAACAAGTACCCCAGGTAGTGCCTTATGTTATTAAATGCGTAGGTACGATACTAGTTGTTAATGTGCCTGCTTATGCCTTATATGATTCTGGTGCCTCATGCTCGTTTATATCATCGGAATTCGTAACTAATAATAATATGGGACCACTGGAGGCTTATCAACTCCCTGTTAGCTACCTTCGGGAGACCTCATGCGAAGCCAGTGGATTAAACCCGATGCACAGATAAACATCAAAGAGCGAGAGTTCAGAGCGAATCTAGTGGTGCTAGATTTGGTCGATTTTGACGTGATTTTGGGAATGGATTGGCTGTCTAAGTACCAAGCCAGATTAGACTGCGGGATACCAAGGATTTCCTTTACCGAAGAAGAAGGTGACAGAGGCTCCGGCCTTAGTGTTACCTGATGAATCGGGGGAATATGAGGTAGACACAGATGCATATTATCGAGGACTTGGGTGTGTGCTTATGCAGTATGGCAAGGTGATTGCGTATGCATCTAGGCAATTAAAGCCTCACAAGCTGAATTACCCGACTCACGACCTGGAGATGGCAGCGGTCGTGCATGCATTAAAAATTTGGAGGCATTATCTTTACGGAGCCAAGTGTCAAATCTACTCGGATCATAAGAACCTTAAATGTCTCTACACTGCGGATAAGATGAGCGGTAGGCAAAGAAGGTGGTTAGAGTTTTTGCAGGACTACGACACGAGTATTCAGTACATAGAAGGGAAAGCCAACCGGGTGGCTGATGCACTAAGTAGGAAAGGACATGTACTGAACTCAATTACTCTCCCTTGGAAGTTAAGGCAAGAGTTGGACAAGGAAGGTATTGTGGTTGTTCCTTACGACACGATAGCGAGGTTGAATGCTATGACAGTGGTGCCATCATTACTCGAAGAACTCAGACTAAGTCAAGCTGTAAGTCAAGAGATGATGCATTTGAAAGCTCAGATTCGTAAGGGTAAAGCGGAAGGCTTTGTGATTGATAGCAAGGATATGATCAAGTTTGGGGACCGTTGGTGTGTGCCTCCGAAAGATCAGGCGCTGAAAGGAAAAATTATGGAGGAAGCACATTGCACACCTTACTCCGTACATCCGGGAGCAGTAAAGATGTACAAGGATTTGAGGCAAAACTATTGGTGGAAAGGCATGAAGAAGGAAGTGGCAGAATTTGTGTCTAGGTGTTCCACTTGCCAGAAGGTGAAAGCCGAGCACATGAGACCTTCAGGCTTATTACAACCTTTGGATGTTCCCACTTGGAAATGGGAGTCCATTGCTATGGACTTTGTCACCGGGCTACCCAAGACACGGAGCAGTTTTGATACTATTTGGGTAGTTGTGGACCGACTAACCAAGAGTGCTGTGTTTATACCAATGAGATTGAACTGGAGCATGCAACAGTTCACTGGCGCTTACATCCAACATGTGCTTAGACGTTTTGGTATTCTTCGAGAAATCAATTCCGACAGAGATTCCAGATTCCTGTCAAGGTTCTGGAAGGAGTTGCAGACAGTCTTTGGGACGCAGATCAGTATGAGTACTGCGTGGCACCCTCAGACTGATGGACAGACCGAAAGAACCATTAGAACCTTGGAGGATATGTTGAGGGCGTGTGTGATGGATTTTCAAGGATCGTGGGAGGAACATCTACATTTGGTGGAGTTCTCCTACAACAATAGCTATCACGCGAGTATTCGTATGACGCCTTTCGAGGCCTTATACGGAAGAAAGTGCAGGACACCCTTGTGTTGGAGTGATCCTTCAGAGCGAGTGGTGATGGGTCCTGAACTCATTGAAAAGACCACGGAAGTGGTACGGGTGATCAGAGACAGAATGAAGGAAGCTCAGGATCGTCAAAAGAGTTATGCTGATTTGTCCAAGAGAGACATTGAATTCGAGATTGGAGATTGGGTACTTTTAAGAGTGTCACCCATGAGGGGCGTGAGACGATTTGGGAAGAAAGGGAAACTGAGTCCCAGATTTATAGGCCCCTATGAGATCACTAAGAAGATTGGGAAGGTCGCTTACCGGTTAGAATTGCCAACTGAGGTGGGAAAGGTGCACAACGTTTTCCACGTTTCTCAGTTGAGGAAGTTTATCTCGGATCCTAACAAGGTTATACAACCGGAGGAGGTGGAGTTGGATGACAACCTAGAATACGAAGAATACCCCGTGGCGATCCTCGACACTAAAGAAAAGGTACTTCGCAATAAGGTGATCAAAATGGTGAAAGTACTTTGGTCGAGACATGGCGTAGAGGATGCTACTTGGGAGACAGAGGAAAGCATGGCGAGGCGTTATCCCGAATTGGACTTAATTCCAATTCAGTGAGGTAATGACCCTAATCCATACTTTTTCATTCGAGGACGAATGATCCTAAGGGGGAGAGATTGTAACACCCCGATTTAATTAACTCATAATTAATTTGATTTAGTTATGGTTAATTAACAAAAGACTTGGTATGTGAATTATTTTGTAGGAAATGAAGATTTAAGTGGGGGAATAAGTGAGTTCAACTCACTAGATAATAAGAGTCAAGTGCTCGAACGGGTGCAATGTGGTCAAGACAAGTGGTGTAACTCTTTTAACCCACATTCCGACCCGACCCGAGACCCGTGACCCGACCCGGATCCATTTTTGATCCTTCAAAAATCTGATTTGGGCATTGGGAAACCCCATTTCATCATCATCATCCCTCATTCCCGTCACTCCCTCTCGGTGAAGATAGGATTCTTCATTTTGGCTTGGAATTGGTGTTTTCTTCCTCAAATCAAGTTGGGGGATTACTTATATAAGCTGTGGTAAGTATTTTCCTAGTTTCTACACTTGATTTTGATGATGTTTGAGTGAGTTTTGGGGTGATGAAAGTTGGTGACGAAAATTGGGTGTTTGTAGAAATTCTTGCTTTTGGTGTTGAATCGAAGCTTGGATTCTTGTTTGGAAGCTGAATAAGTGTTGAAGGAAGCTAAGGTTAGTACTTGAGACCATTTTTGTGTTGATGATTTCAGTTTTAGAGCTTCAAATGGTTTCATGATGATGAAATCATGTTCTTGAATGAAGTTTGATGTTTGGAGCTTGATTTCTTGTTGTGTAGCTTGGTATTGGTGTTTGGAGGCGTTGGGGAGCTGTATTGGAAGAGTTTGGATCATCTCAATACCAGGCAAGGGTAGAGATAGGCCTAAATGGGGGCATAATCGGTGGAATGGCCGGAAACCGCCATTTCCATCGTTTCTGTTGTGTCGGCGCGCAGTTGGGGCGCCTTTTTGCCAAACAGCGCGCGAGCAGCGCGTGATCGAACGTCACGACGCCGTGACTGAACCCGCGCGGGGTTGGCGCGGTTTTCTTGAGAAAACCGCGCGGGGTGCGCGCCACCCCCCCTGCCCGCGCGGTTCGTTCGCTCGTTTTTCGGTTCTTCGTCCTGCGTGTTTCCTTAGTTCTTCTTATGCTTCTAGCATGCCATGACTATCATTATGCTCACAATCTTTGAACCTAGTTGCGATTAGCGGTGATCTACTATGCCTTAGTTGAGATCGAGTCTTGCTTCGCTTCTATGTTGATGTGAGTGTTGGTGCCGATATGTGGGGCTTGGCACACCCTTGACACTTAACTCGCGATGAGTTGTTTATTTTGTCATGACACGTAATTTACGTATTGACATGTGTGGAATCTGATTATGTGTTGGTGCCGAAATGTGGGACTTGGCACACCCCGGAATATTTTAAAACTACTATTTTAAAGAGCCCGGATTATTCTTTTTAAAAACTATTATTTTCAAGTATTATTATTTTTAAAGTTATCATTTATAAACTAGTAGTATATTTCAAAGAGCCCAGACTATTTTAAAGCTATCTATTTTAAAGAAAATACTTCACTCGAGATGAGTGATTGAATTGAATGTGAATAATTGTGATGATATATTGAGACTGAAAAGGATTTATATCCTAGTCTGATTTTAAAGCTATTTATTTTAAAGAAAATACTTCACTCGAGATGAGTGATTGAATTGAATCTGAATATCTGTGATGATATGTGAATATCTGTGATGATATGTGAATATCTGTGATGATATGTGAATATCTGTGATGATATGTTGAGACTGAAAAGGATTTATATCCTAGTCTGTATTTGGCTAGAAAGGGCTCATGACCCTTAGCCTGACCCGCTTGCCGTAAGCCACGATTTCAGCTGTTAGTGTCCGCGGCGGGGGCACTGTGGGTATGTCTCTCGACCATTAAGGGGTGTGGACCCTTATATGGGAGGGAATACCGACCATGGTACCTAGGTGCGCGCTAGACATGCTTATGTGCTGCATTTAGGGTAGATAGACATCTTAGGTCATAACATTTCATCTCATCATCCATCATTCATCTTATTTGCTGTGGTTGAAGCACCGGTATGGGACGGTGTGATGTTTACTTATTTGCACTGTTTAATTTTTATGTTATGCCTAATAAATGTTTAAAAACGGAATATACCTTCACCTATATGTATAAATATACTTCTAGGGAATCAAGTTAATTCTTGTTTCCCCTTATGCCGATTCTTCTATTCTTGCTCAGTACCTTGTACTGACCCTTGCTATGTTTTCATGTATAGATATTCCCGGGGAGGACGCAGAGCCTGAGCACGATGTGGGGTTTGGGGATGAGTGATCTACCTAGAGATGCATTAGCATGTCGTGGACTTATGTGCTTGTCTTGAATAATATGCTATGACTCTATTACCTTGTTTCGTACTGATTGTGGTACCGATCGGTACATTATGTTCTGTCTGGTGTGTTACTTAATATCTCTGACAGGTTGAGATGAGACTGATATGTCGACTGTTATGTCGCATGAATAAGGCTTGTAAGCCGGACGTCTGTTATGATGTGAGGTTTCTTTTCTGGATTTGTATTATAATTCATTGGCTTCCTGTTACTTGGCTACGTGTTATTGATCTTAAATTGATTGGCCAACAGTTTAAGAGAGGTAACACGGCCGTGACGTCACAGAAATTTGGTTTTAAATTTTTGGGGCGTTACATATTATACCTTTAATATTAAGTAATAACTTACATATAAATATAGGATAACTACTTTACATAAAGATGTCAAAATTGGCTGGGCCCGTTAGCCAGCCCACCCCCACCTTCCCTAAATGTTGTGTTGGGTTGAACAAATAGATGCTCATTTGGAAGCCAGTCTAAACTCTAAACCTGTCGTCGCTAGGGCAAGCACGCGGCGGGTGCGGGTCAGCTTGCGGGCCAAGCTATTTTTTTATTTTTATATTTTTTAAGTTTGCTATGAAAGTTAAATAACATAATGATTGTATTAATGTTTGTTGGTTATATGTTATTTTAAATCATATAATGTTAATTTGATACTTCCTTCGTCTCATTTAGATTGTCACGTTTGACTTTCTGGCACTATTCACTGTTTAAGTTTGATTCGTATTTTTATCATAGTTATGTAAGAAAAAACATAGTCAAGTGAGATCTTGTTAGATTCGTCTAATCTTGTAGTTTTAAAATATCAAATTTTTATAATTTTTTATTGTACACAATTTAAATTATTAACCGTTAAAAATATGTATCGGCATACGTGTCAGGTGGATCTGTAGTAATATATAATTTAATTTTATACATTATTTTTGTAAAATACTACTAAAGAATTATGAAATTGACTTAATGCTAACTAAATTAAACTAAAACAATTTTTTGGTCGGTACATATCTATTAGGTTATTTATATTACTTTTTATAGTTCCACAAAAAAATATTACTTTGTATATTAGTCTAAAGCTAATTTTTTTAAAAAAGAATATAAAAAAATATTTTAATTTTTTCAAAAATACTTTTAATTTTAGGCTGTGTCAACAAAAAAATACTTTTAATTTTAAATTAGATAATATATTAAATTTAAATAAATAAAAATATTTTATAATAAAAAATTTATTTTTTAATTAATTAAAAAGACCACATGACCCGCAATCCGCCTGTGGGTTGGACTGGGCCGAAGGCCCGCCCCTCCGTTGGCCAGCTGCCTAAAACCCCCAACTATTTTAAAATTAGATTAAAATATTTTAGAATAATAACAAATTAAAATATTTAGAATAATCACAAATCACTATACCAAATAAAGAGTTGGAAAAAATAAATAACTAATTTAAATCATTCTCTATTCCCAACTACTACTATTAAGTATTTAATAATCCAGTGTTTAAACTCATTCGTTGTGGATTTCAAAATTCAGTTATAATAAGGCGGGTTTAAATGACAATGGTAGAAGATACTTCCTCCGTTCTCAAATAACTGAACCATTTACATAGTAATTGTTATTTATTGAGTAACTTTGATTAATTTTTTAACATAGTTATATTAGAAAAAGATAGTCAAGTGAGATATTGTTAAATTCATCTAATCACGTAGTTTCAGAATATAAAATTTTTGTAATTTTTACTTATATATAGTTAGAGTTATTAATGGTTAAAAATATGTCTTGGATTGCGTAAAATGTAGGAATGGTGCAGTTATTAAAAAACAGAGGTAGTATATATTATTAACTTAAAAAATACTTCATATATGATATGAATAATATCTTTAAATCATATATCTTAAAAGGTAATAAAAATACCATATATATATATTCATAAAATTAAATATAAAAATAAATTTATATTACACCACTAATTAAAAGTAAAAAGAAAGTTAATTAATGCCAAATTAAGATTTCAACTTTAGCTGGATATTTAAGTTCTAATGGCTAATAAGGTATTTATTAATATTTTTAATTTTAATTAGTTGAATAAAATAATTTATGTTCTGCATACAAATCTTAATAATGAATTCCACATAAACTTCCATTTAAATTTTATGGATTGAATTTGAATTTTAATTAAAGCAGATATCAATTTGCCAAAATTTTTAAAAAAATTATTATAATTATATTATTACCTAATTTAAATTTTGCAGGGTAAGTATTTTATTTATTGGATTATCTTCCCAATTTTTCCAATTCAATTAAATTGTTGTTGTTTTTATATTTTATAGTGAACTTAAATCAATACAAAAAATATATAAAAATTGTATCCAAAAGACAAAATATCAAAATGTGAATAATCTATTAACAAAAGAAAAAAATACAACAAATAAATGTCTTGGATTGCGTAAAATGAAGGAATGGTGCAGTTATTAAAAAAACAGAGGTAGTATATATTATTAACTTAAAAAATACTTCATATATGATATGAATAATATCTTTAAATCATATATCTTAAAAGGTAATAAAAATACCATATATATTCATAAAATTAAATATAAAAATAAATTTATATTACATCACTAATTAAAAGTAAAAAGAAAGTTAATTAATGTCAAATTAAGATTTCAACTTTAGCTGGATATTTAAGTTCTAATGGCTAATAAGGTATTTATTAATATTTTTAATTTTAATTAGTTGAATAAAATAATTTATGTTCTGCATACAAATCTTAATAATGAATTCCACATAAACTTCCATTTAAATTCTATGGATTGAATTTGAATTTTAATTAAAGCAGATATCAATTTGCCAAAATTTTTAAAAAATTATTATAGTTATATTATTACCTAATTTAAATTTTGCAGGGTAAGTATTTAATTTATGGGATTATCTTCCCAATTTTTCCAATTCTATTAAATTGTTGTTGTTTTTATATTTTATAGTGAACATAAATCAATACAAAAAATATATAAAAATTGTATCCAAAAGACAAAAATATCAAAATGTGAATAATCTATTAACAAAAGAAAAAAATACAACAAATAAATGGGAACATCTTCAAATTTACACTCTTCATTTTTTTCACTATTTTCAAAACACGAATAAAGACAACAAACAAACAAAAATAAAATCAATATAAAAAAACTTTATGCTATAGAAATAATTTTGAGTAGTATCCAAATTAGAATGACAAAAACAAATTATAGAATATGATTTAATTGCAATCCTGCATTACAGCAACATGTAATCCTGCAAAAGACAATGGAAAAACATTAAAAATATATATTTAACATTACGTTTTTAAAAAGACTTATTAATACTAGATTTTTTCGCCCGCTACGCATGGGTGTTAAACTAATATGACGATATAAAATGAGAATATAGTGTTTTTTTGAATTACATGTATTCAAAATCATTTGCTTAAATAGTGGTTGAAATGCATGCAACGAAAAATTTAAAAAAAATAAAAGATATAATAAGATGAATGAAGAAAATTCAAACCCATGTAGAAATAATATAAAATAAATTCTTTTTACTGTTAAAAAATTATATATACATATATATATAGTTTTCTTTCATATCTAAAATGATGAGAGCAAGTGTAAAATAAATACCCTTAACTATTCAAAATTAGAAAAAATTACTCCATCCGTTCCACTAATTCTGTCTCATTTTCATTTTTGGTCCGTCCCACTACAATGTCACATTTCACTTTTTAAAAAAACTTACTCCATAAAGATCAACTAAAACATCGCATCAACTAATTACTCCGCTTTATCACAATAATCTATTATACCTAAAATAACGTGTCCAAAAAACTTATATTTATACCTTTTTAAAAAAAACTTAAATATTATTTAAAATTAAAGTGATACCTAAAATTACTCCGCTTTATCAACTAAAGGTTTTTTTTTTAAAAAAAAGTATTTATATCTTTTTCTTATCTTTTCATCATTTAAAATTTATATTTTACTATGTAATGTATTTTAAATTTTTGTTGTGATTAATTTTTATGGACTAATCCATAATTTTATAAAATAAATTTTAATTATAATTACGTTTTGATTATCTGTTAATTTTTAAATATTATTTTTTTCGATAATATCTTCTCAATTTTCTTTTCCATATTGATTACGAAAAAAATTGGTAGTTATTATTTTCATTTAATTTAATTAAATTTTTATTATTTTTTAATTCATTATTATTATCAGCCTTCAAATCGAATTTATACTCCGTACCAAGTTTTTTGGGGCATGTTTGGCACGGTGTATAGTATTAAGGTGTATTGTATTATTTAATGTAGATATATCGTACTATGATGTATTGTATTAAATTAATGTTATACAGTGTTTGGTGGCACACTGTATTATAATTATACAGTGTTTGATGCTAATATATTGTATTGTACTTGTATTATTTTTATGGTATTATTGAATAGTTTAAATTATTTAAATATTGCAATGTTTATATTTTCAAATATTTATGATTCATAGAAAATATATTATTTCAAAAATTAAAATTAATCTATTTACAAAAAAAAAATTAAAATTAATCTAACTATTTTCTTAACTAATTTAGATAAATTAATTAGTCAATGGGATGGGGAGTAGCTGTGTCTAAGGAATTCGCAGAGCAGGGAAGTCTGGGGAAGGGGATAGGTCGGATTAAAGAGGAAGAAATAAAAAAAATAGTGATGTACAGCCTAAACCCGCATTTACTTCGGGATTAAATAATACATTGAAATCCGCATTAAAATTACCTGTACAAACTTACAAATGAATCAAACATGGGTCTGTATTATTCTTTTGCAAAAAAATAGTACTGTGAGGCATAATATACCCGGCCTTAGGGATATACTCCTTATATTCTTTTAAAGTACAAATTATTTTAAACAAATTGTGTAACAATTTACTCCACATCTCATATACATTTTTTATTTTATACTGAAATAGATGAAGATGACTGGATTAAGGATATTATGTTTAATAATTAAACTATAATGCGTTTTAGTCTTTTTTTCCTTTTCTTTCTTTTCTTCTTTTAAAGAAAAAAATATATGTAGAATTTATTTAGAATGGTAAAAAATTTTGTAGGTTATTACTCATTTTACTTTAATCAATATTTTTAGGGTCAATTTAATGTTTACACCATATTTTCAATGAAATATTTTTATTTAAAATATAGTTATGATATTCCTTATATTGATATATGATTATATATTTTTTAGACATAAATTTGTAACCTAATTAAATTTATTTAATAATATTATAGTATTAATATTTTTAAAAATATTATGTATATAATCAAATAATTTATATGTATATATATATTCGTAATCAATTATATCTTTTGAAAATATATAGGAAGATTTTCTCAAGATTTTGTTATATTATTAATACGTAGATTTATTTTCTAAATATAGTTTTTGATGATGTGTCCACGTGGAATTAGTCAGCAGATTACGTGTAAACTTAAGAACCGTTGATCTATAAATGAGCATATAATGACTGATTAACCCTTTAAAATTAAGAAGGATGAATTAAATTTAATAAGGACAAAAGAGTCTGCACAAACCAAAAAGTATTCAGAATTTATTATATATATTAATTTTTTATTTATTCTATTGATTGAGGATAATATTTTAGACTCATATTTACATTTACATATAATCAATATAATATATTTGAAAATATAACATATTCAATTAAAGGATTTATAATATATTGGTTTTACTAAATTTTTCATAAACATCAAATATATTATAATTTGTTTCCAATTTATATCTTTGTAAAATATATGAAAAGATTTCTCAAGATTTTCATATACTAATAAATAGATTTAGTTTCTAAATAAAGAATTTAAAAGTCTGATGACGTGGCAATGAAGATGATTATGTGTTGATGTGTGAATGACTGTATTTTTTTGTATGATTAATCAGCGCCTACGTGGAAACCTAGGGCATAATTACTTTTTAACCCTTAAAATTTAAAAAGGATGAAGTATATTTAATAAGGACAATACAGTCTGAACATGCCAAAAAGTATTCAGGATTTATTATATAGATTATTCACACGCAGAGTAACAGAAAGAAAAAAAAAATTCTTACATGAATATAAAGATGAAGAATATTTTGCAACAAAAGAGAGAAAAATTAACCTGAAACAAAATAAATATTATGAAAACATTGATGTGGGAAACAAAAAAAAAAATGTTTAAATATAAAATCAAAGTTAAGAAGACATAAGAAAATAATGGAGAATAAGAATAAAGAAATAAAATATGAGAGGGTGAGAACTTTAAGACACCGTAAGATTAGATAAATGAATGAAGTATTTATAGAGCAATAGTAGTGGTGGAATTGGATTTGATGTGATCATCTAAAATATATAATAGTACTTCCTCCGTTCCTTTTTAATTGCTACGGACCCACATTTCACACAATCCAATAGACATTTTTAATCCTTAATAACTCAAATTGCATACGAGGAAAAATTATAAAAATTTGATATTCTAAATATATGCGAGTAGACGAATCCAACAAGATCTCAATTGACTATATTTTATCTTATATAATTGTATGAAAAAGTCGCATCAAAGTCACTCAATAAACAGTGACAAAACACCATCTGTGTCAATTAATTAGGAACGGAGGAAGTATAAATTAAAGATATTATAACATTTTATTAAGATTTTATTAGGATATTATAGATATAAATATTATATATATATATATTTATTTGATCTCAATGAGAATGAATTTTATGGTTTCAAATCTTAGAAGAATGGAAGTAATCTTCTAAAAATATGTAATATTATGGTTAAATATATTATCATATTATATTAAGATTTTATTAGGATAATATAGATATAAAATATATAAGAAAGTAAATATTAGATTTTTTTCTTTTAGACTAAGAAATTGAATATTGGATTTAAATTCAAATTCCAAAATATATATCAGGATAATATATATTTTTTCTTCTGTTTAGATTAATAAATTAAATATAAGATTTTAGATTTAGAATTTTTTAGTTTAATTATTTTTATATATGATTTAGGTTGTTGAAAAGGGAAGAGAATAGGTGGATGAGTTGTTGAAAACAGGGGGTGGGGAAGTGGGGGAAAATTAGACTATATTACTTTTATATATATATAGATAGATATAGATATATAAAATATTAATTATAATATATAAAATATATAATAAATAAAATATAAAATACTATCGGGGATAGGCCGGGGCGGGGACTACTTTCCCCGTCCCATCCCCATCCCCGAAAAAATTCCCAAAAAAATCTCCATCCTCGGCCCATCCCCAATAATTATCTCCCCAAAACCGAACGGAAAATTCGATTTTCGATTTTCACCAATAGGGATTGGTTTTTTTGCCATCCCTAGTTTCAGTATCCTGATTTAATCAATGCTACCTATGAAGTCGGTGGAGTAAGGTCACATGAAGGGCAGCTTCAGCTGATGAATTTACTCGATTAACTGCCATTACCACCTGGGTAAGATAAGAGACAATACTTTCAGCTGCAGAGAGCATTTCTTGTCTTAGATATTGGTAATGAATGCAGTTGTGTTGCTCTTGTTTCTGCTTGAGATTTGCATATCAATGAGTTTGTAAAACATGGTTTACAAAATATATGGATTCTCTTTCAATCAATAGACATGTTAATAATAGTAGTATTATGCTTTAAAGTGGGGGATGAACGAACAGGCCTGTTCATTAATCTCTTGTTTTCACTCGTAGTGTAGCACAAATGAAACATTTTTTTGGCCATTACAAGTTAGGGGCCATAACATGTGTTGTATGAGTAATTCCTTACAAGTTTTGTCATTCTATTTATGGCTCTCCTTGATTGTTGTCATTTCTCCCATTGGAATGGTGTAGCGTTCGAGATTCTCTTTGGACTTGCTTAAAGACAGTGTACACTCTTTGCACATTTGATGTCACGATATGACTAACATGTCTGGTTCTAGTTGAGAAAATAAAGGACAAAAAAGCGTTTGTTTATAGATTTATCATTGAAGCGTACAAAAAACTCATTTCCATCGTATTAATAATAACTCTGCCCAAAAAGTTGGAAAATTTACTAGCTGCGTGTTGTTGAATGTATTGATGTGAGAATACAAGTAGTAACATTTACCAATCAAATGTACATATTCATCAATTTCTACGTCCCTTTCCCTTTGGTTGACCCAAAAGAGGTGAAATTTTACCATTCCTTTTAGTTAGTGTGAGTCATATTCAAGTTGGTTAATTGATTTGAACACAGGAACATCTTTGTTTCTTTAAATATTAATACTACTAATATTTTTACTCGGTCAACAGTCAACACAATCTCCACCAGCCTACAAGTCCTCCAAGAAGACCATACTAGTATTGTCAATTACTCAAGTCTCCTATGGCAAAAAGTTGCTGCTAAGTAGCTGTATCAAAGGAAGAACAGCCTTAAGGAAAATCACAAGTTTTTACCTGGTTGGGTACTTGGGGTTTTATACTTATTCCATATCTCATACTATTTATTTCCCCCTTAATTTCATCTTAACTCCTCAGCAAACATGCAACTCATGCTGCTCTTCTTTTAAGCGCCAAAGGGGATGGTGATGCTACTTTTCCAAGCGTACGAGGAGGGAGGTGCTGGTGCATCCTATATTATGAAATATGAAGGAGGGTGCTCTTGGTGATGCACAAGCCATATTTGGCGTGCATGTGTATCCTCATCAATCATCATCCAACTGGAACCATTTCAAGTAGGCCCTGACCAATGCTCGTTGCAGTATCTTTTCTTCGAGTCAAGATAGCTGGGAAATGGGAATGCCTGGCATGCTGCAGCCCGCCCACACATCGGTTGACCCAATTGTTGCAGCACCTTCAGCAGTCTTGGCACTGCAATATATCATTTCAACAGAAGTAGATCCCCTTGATAGTTAAGAGTCAGGTTATACAGGGTTGTCCTGTTTCCGGGTTTGGCCCTTACACTCCTGAATAGTTTAGGTTCATTATGTTCACTGCAGGTGATCTCCATCACTCATGTCCTAGCTAGGTGGGACTGCATATAATGTAGTTCCAGAGTGCGTCGAATTAGGGGGGGGGGGGGGAACTCTTGGGAGTTTTACCACAGAAGGGCTGCTGCAACTCCGGCAGAGGGTGAAAGAGGTAGCTCTAATTCAATCTCTCTGTTTCCCCCATGCATATACTAGTAGTATTTTGTTGAGCCTGCATAACATAGACGTCGATCCTTTATTGTTCTGGTAGCAAATTTAGCTGAAAATACAGACACAGCCTGGTTTGAGTTTATAGGTTATTGACAGGGTGACTACTAACTATACACGAATGCAAAGCATATGTTATTAACATGATTAAAGAGGAATACCCTACATATCCAGCCTGTGTGAACGACAAGAGATTACATGGAAATGTTTTTAGTGTTTTGAGGCGTCATGCTGGGTCCTGAGAATGTGGAGGCAGCCAAAAAGTGTATGGCAGTGGTGAGGTTAATCATTTATGCCTTCTACCACAGAGGCAATTCCAGGCCAAAATAGGTTATGTGCACTCTTTTCACTCCCCTCATTTTCTTTCTTGATGTAGTAGTCCCAATAGGAGCAGCAGCACGCTGCGTTGCTGAATTGCACCTGAGAGATCACCATCACAATTACGGACTTATCACAACATTAAAGGCATATCTGATTTTAACTGTATGTAATAAGCATTCAATCATCATACTTTGATGTCAACTAGACCGTCTCTGTATATGCAGAATTGAACTCAAATAAATGTATGCTAATTGCTATCAGATTGAATAATTCTTGCAATCTTCTTGTCAACTCTGTTCTTTCAAGAAGCAAAAAATAAACAAAAGGTAAATGAGCTATCGATTGTGTTCATGCCAAAGGCATCTATCCAGTCCAGGTATCAATCTCAATCACAAATTTCTAACCACCTTATATTCTTGGCAAGGCTAACACTTTCAATCACACTCAAAAATTTGGAAGTTTCTCCATCGCTTTTGGCAAGAAATGCATCCTCATGTTCCCCTGGAAACTCTTGTTGGTTTATATCACATGCCGAGTCAGTTCCACCTCATATATTAGGAGAAACAACACCAAAAAGCAAAAAAATATAAGTAAAATATATGGGGTAATCCGGGACCTGTCAAAACTTGTAGTACCTCAAAGAAAAGGTTATCTAACAAAGACAAAATGACAAACTCCCAAAACCCTCAGCTTCCAAGTTTTCTATCTGCAAACATTTGCAGTTCTGATTTGTATATGTAATGCAACTATGCAACGAGACATTTCACCGTCATATCAACTACCACTTCACCACACATGCATCAGCCTGGGTGCATTTATTAAAAAATATAGTATATAGAAATTTGAAATAATTCTTATACTGTAACTAATTAAAAACATAGAGTATAAATTTTGAGTGACATTCTTTTAGTAATTTTTTAATTTATGATTAAATCAAAGTTTAACATTAATAAGGTGATCATTTAAAGGCGTATAGAAATTCTATAGAGTAGATATCTCCACATGTCCCTGTTGTATGATAGGTTTGGTGATGGAAATATCACATGCAGGGAACCCACAATCTTCCCCCACTTAGTTATGAGTAACTGCCTTTTCATTTAAAATGCATTTTTCCATTCCCAAAAAGAGGACAAAGAGATCAAATGCAGTAGAATATACTAATCGAGATGCAAGTTGAAACAGCCCATGTGATCCCACCTTTTTAACGAGTACACAATTACACGAAAATCATTAGCATTTTTGGAATCCCCAAGTTCAAGTGTGTTCAAGTTCCCATGCTAATGATACAGAACTGTGAGTGTGTGGATTCATTCTGGATTTGAGTTTCCAGGGAGCTCCAAGAATCACCCATCTTGTGAGGTAGATATAAACCAGGCATTCTTGGAACCTAGGCCACCCTATGAATCAAGTTGAATGATTAGAAATCATACACAGGATAGGGCACACAGTGTGCTAATTAGCCTTGTTTCAATTCCTCAAATGATGAGTTTGGGAAATACAGTAAATGAATTGTTAATTAAGACCCCCCTTTTTCAGTTAGCAGTACCTAGCATGTGCTCTCCCATTATATACTACTCTGCTTTAGAGGACATTTATCCACACCGTCCATTCCTCAGCACATTCTCATGCACTTCCCCATAAATACTTCTCATTCTTCTCCTACAGGTCTCCCTATTTGTTAAGTGAAAAATGGGTGAAGAAACTAAACAGGTTGGAGTTTCAATGCATCGCATTCACAATACTATTCATTTTAGATCAACAGCATGTTTGATATAATCATCCATGCAACCAACAGCAATGAGTAGTACCAATATTGATTCAAGTTTTTCCTTTCCTTTTCTGATGACAGGACAAAGCTCCCACTGAGGAAACGAAGCCTGAAGAGAAGAAAGAAGAGAAAGCAGAAGAGAAAAAAGAAGAGAAAGCAGAAGAAAAGAATGAAGAGAAAGCTGAAGAGAAGGCAGAAGAAAAGAAAGAAGAACCTAAACCACCAGCCCCTTTTGTGCTGTTTGTAGACTTACATTGCGTTGGATGTGCAAAGAAGATTGAAAGGGCCATTCTCAAGATTAGAGGTCTCATAATTTAAAAGAACACACATCTAGCTATTCTATTAATTCAGTTCTAAGAATTTTTAAAATATCACTTTCTGTTCTTGTTATAAACACACAGGAGTTGAAGGAGTTACCATCGACATGGTGAAGAATGAGGTAACAATAAAAGGAGTGGTGGAGCCTGAGGCTGTATGCAGCAGAATAATGAACAAAACAAAAAGAAGGGCTAAAGTATTGTCTCCATTACCTGAAGATGAAGGTGCACCCATGCCAGAAATTGTTGCTTCACAGGTATTCACTTTAGATCATTATATAATTGAATCCCGGACCAAAAAATTGACCCAAAACAAAGATTAATCAATCTCAATTTGCATCTAATCATGGGACTCATTCTTGTGCAGGTTACTGGATTAAGTACCATAGAACTCAACGTGAACATGCATTGTGAGGCCTGTGCAGAGCAGCTCAAGAAAAAGATACTTAAAATGAAAGGTTGGCTGACGAAATTCCATGGATCTAGCCGATTCTTAGCAAGTCACGAATCATATGGTTTCTCCGATAGATTGTAAATTGTAGATATAGGCAAAATACTACTTGGATATGAGAATTTTCAAATTCATGTTTGCATCACCGAAACTAGTACCAATTCGTTTACCGTCAAAATTAGGGTTTACGGTTTCTATCAAACATCACGTAATTGATCAATACATCTTGTGCAATATGTAAATAATTGCAGGAGTACGTACCGTAGAAACTGAACTGAAATCCGATAAAGTGACGGTGACGGGAACCATGGACGCCGGCGGCCTCATCAACTACGTCTACCGCCGCACCAAAAAGCAAGCCAAAGTCGTTCCGCAACCCGAACCCGAACCTTCCGATGAGAAACCACCGGAAGACAAAAAAGACGAAAAACCTGCTGATGCAGCTGACGAAGCAAAACCTGAAAAGGAAGCGCCGCCGCCAGAAGAGAAGGAAGGGGGCACCGCCGAGGTGGAGCAAGGCGGGGAGGCGATAAACGTGGAGGAGCAAACAATGCACAAAATGGTGCGTCTGTATCAGCCGGTTTATGTGATCGAAAGAATCCCGGCGCCGCAGATTTTCTCCGACGAAAATCCGAATGCATGTGCCATTATGTAATTAGAACCTACCGCGGTGATTTATATTCATTCACCTCATATAATAGAAGTAAATCGGAATGAATATAATTGTATCTTCGTTTGATATAAAGCTTCCGCCCCTTCCTTCTCCCGGAAAAAAACATATATACTCCCTCTGTTTTTTTTTAAGTTCACCATTAGCATAGTAGATACTATTCATTGAGTAACTTTAATTTAACTTTTTCATATAGTTATATAAGATAAAACATAGTCAAGTGAGATCTTGTTGGATTCGTCTAATCACGTAGTTTTAGAATATCAAACTTTTATAATTTTTACTTATATAAAATATGAGATATTGATGATTGAAAATATGCATTGGATTGCGTGCAGTGCAGGATGGGTGAAGTTAAAAAAAAACGGAGGGAGTATATAATTGTATCTTCTTTTCTCGTATTGATGAGGTAATTTTTTTCATGCATTTACTCTGCTAAGAATTTACGGTATTTATTTACTTTCTGTATTTTTCATGTGACATTGGTGTGTGTTCACTTCGTCCTTGATTTTATGATATTAGTGTGGCTGATTATACACGTTGGAAAGCACACCAATATTTACCAGACTAAAATTCAAAGTGCACTTCAAGATAATGCCCATATAAATTAAAATAATAAAAATTTGAAGTTAGAGGAATTTAAAATATGTATGGTTTGCACTCTCATAAAATGTACAAACAAAACAATGGGATAATCAAATAATCTTGTGTCCTAATTAAGTATTAAAACGATAAAAAGCCGATGACCCCTCATCCAGAGCTGAAAAACATACAAATAGGTAGTGAACAAAGTTCGGTTTGACTCATATTTATTTGATAATTGTTTACTTTTGAAGCTTAATCAGTCGAGCTAGCTCGAACATGAATTCGAGCTCGTTTTCTTGAAAAACGAACTCGAACTTTGTCTGCGAATAATTCGAAATTTTTCGTACATTTTAGTGAAGAAGGTATTTTTGTAATTTTATATTATTATTTTTAGTTATTATTTATTGTATAAAAGTTGTAATTTTTTATTTTATAACTAAATTTAAATAAATATTAATTAAGACGAGCAAGCTCAACGAATTGAATACCAGACTTCTAGCTAAACAAGCTGAGCCAAATAAAAGAATAAATTGGAACAAATAGCTCGAGCTCACAAATATGTCCCCGAAAAAAAAAGAATGGGCCAATATGTGGCCCATTTATGATTTTGGAGTTACAAATCTGGACTCTGTCGAGAGAATTTGGGAAGAAGATTTGTGAATCTATATAATCTACAGTATATTTATTTGCGATTTTGTAAATCTAAAAATCCTCGACGGGGAAGGGGGAACTGTTGTTGTTACATTACTTGGTTTCGAAGGAGACTCGAGACTCGACACAGAGGGAAAGCGGGAGTACGAGACGCAGCAGTTTCCTAGGTTTCTCCTCTTACTTTACACGTCCGATACGATTTTGAATTCGGTTGTGATTCTTGCGATTTATAGTAGAATCGAATTATTCAGTTATCGTATTAATGATCTTACTTAGTTTTGTACTTACTATATATCTATTGCCATAAAAGATGGGTTAGCGGTTTCATTCTCAACTTTTTGCGATTTTCTGGTTTTCTGCTTTGGAGTTGATTTTTGGTTCTGCATATTGAAGGATGGATGGTTTCTTTGGTATGGGAATGGTCGATGGAGTGGTGGGAGGGAATACATGGCCATCGCCGCCAAATGTGTCGGCTTTCGGCCCTTCCTTTACCGTTGATCGATTAAACCCTAATCCCAATTCGACTGTTTATCCGTATAACAATGCTGGGGGATATGCCCCCCAATCAGCCGACGGATCGGAATTGTTTGCCGATCCCGTTGAAGCGACGAGGATGCCGCATACCGATTTTCGATTTTCCGCTGAATCATTTTCTGCTGCCCCCTCTACTACACATTGGTCATCTCCTACGAATCATAGCACTAGGGATTCCTCTTGTGCATTTGGTTATCCCTCGTATGATACTTGTGTGGGGGGAGACGGTGGTGTATGGGTTATGGATGAGTTGTCAGAAAAACCGAGTACAACCCCTGCCTATGGTTTTGATCAAAGCTCAATCGATTGGGGTTGGGTTTTAGGATTGGGATTTGACAATGGGAAGCGTCCCAAAATGAGGCAACTTGATTCGGACGTCTGGGTTAACAATGCTAATGCGGTCGACTCACCCTATCACAGTCAATCATATCAAGGTAAGGTTTTATAATTATTTTTTAAACTTTGGCTTAAAGTTTTGAATGCATTTGGTGGTACATAGTCTACAATAGTTGAAAACTCGAGTGTAACTTTTGAGATAGTTTTAGTTGTTGATAGTTGTTACCTTGCTTTTGTGCTTGTAACTGAAACCTTCTTTGTTCAATTACGAAGTTGTGTTATCTATTCGTTTTTTATATCAATATGTATATGTATTCTGCTTGCATAGATTTGCATTAGAGTATCCTAAGATAAAAAATATATTATTCAAATTCTTGTTGCAGGCTCCTCTGGTTTGTCTTATAGATACTTTAACTGCCCCCAATTTATTTTAGTTAACAATTTGATTTGATGCTAAATTATGGCCATTTTCTTTCCATGTTCTCTGTCTACTGCAACTAATTTAGTTATAAAAAGTTATAAGAATGTCTGTCTCATTCTCTGCTTCCAAGTGAGTCTGTGTTTATGTGAGGATGTGTACAGGCTTGTGTGACTCATGGAAATTTGCTTTCTGCAATTCAGGAGTACGCCGCATTGAGAACAGCAGGAGATATGACGCGGCGTATTTTCCATTTGCACTTTCGAATCAATCTCCTGACTGGGGATTCCTTGAAGGATCCTCAAGTGTTGTTGGACCTGTGGAAGATGCATCATCTCTTGAGCAAAACAGTAGCTTGTTTTCTTATGATATGAATAATGCATCTGGTTCAGCAATACGCCCTACACTTCCAGCATATGAATCGCCCTACAATTTCTCGAACTATCAAAGTTCAAGTGGTCTATACAAACAATTTGATAAGCCTTCTGACCCTTCCTTTATTAGCTCTTTGACATTAAGGAAGCCAGCTTCAGTTACCACTCGATCACCAAGTGCTTTTGACAGGAGCTCTGTACAAAGTTTTGCTTTTCAAACGCAGGAAATGAATGCGTTGGGTGGTTCTTCCGTGGCTCGTGATCAAGTTCAAGTCTCGACTGAGATTGCTTCAGATAATGTGGATCCTCCCAACACTGCAGTGGATTCACCATGTTGGAAAGGATCACGATCGTCTAATTCAGATAGAGTTCTCCCTGAATCCAATGCCTCTGAATGTACTGGTAGTGATGAACTCTCTTCAGAGACTGATGACTCTACTATTTATTCAAGTGAAGAACAGTGTTCATCAAACTGCACAACCCATGGAGTTTCACTTTCATCTACAACTGACCAGAAAGGAGTTGAGACTGTCTGTGACTCAGATAAACTAAAAAAAGACTCGAAGCTCCTGACCAGTTTAACTCGCACTTTTGACCTGAATGAGGCCGCTGAATGTAGTGTTGCAGCAGTTCTTGCTTCTGAGAAGCTTCTAGGTTCACCTGCATCTCAAAAAGATCTTGAGTGTCCGAAATTGAATGCAAAATTAGTGATTAAGGCAATGCATAATCTTTCGGATTTGCTTCAGTTTTATCTTTCTAATGATGCATTCACCCTGGATGAAGAAAGCTTGGTGTCTCTCGAGCACACAATGAGCAATCTTGACTCATGTGTGAGTAAGAGGTCCTTGCTGGAAATGAAGAAGCCAAAGCAGAACAATCCTATGGGAGAGCCTTCTAAGAAGCTTGAGCGTCAATCTAGTGATGTGGTATCATGTTTACTGCTTTCTCAACTTCCTGCTAGGGATGCTATCATGATTTTTGAATTCCTTTATATTAAGTGTGGTTTTAACTTATTTGTTTTATAGTACTTTTGTATACCCGTTATCTCCTCACCTTCATATTGTGCTCTTTTCAGGAGATGATGTCAGGAAGCTCTCATACAGTGAATAACACTACGAATTCTTACATCGAGCCAAATTCATATCGTTTGCATCAGAAAGAGGAAATTTGCAACTTTTCTGGTAAGAAGGATGAGAAATCGCTGCACTTTACACCCTTTGCAGATGATTTAGATATATCAACAAATGATGGTATGACCAAGGTATGCACTCTATTCCTCATATTGGCACCGTCTTTCTCCACATTTTATTCCGAACAGTAAAGATTTTTTTATGCTGGGTTTTCTTCTTTAAAGGATATGTTTAATATGTTTAATTACAAACAAGGGCAGGCAATTTTATGTGTGATTTCTTTCCTTAGAATATTCTCTGTTATTCTTTGGTTGTTTGCTTGTAGGCTATTCATAGAGTCCTGGAGGAGAATTTTGCCGTTGATGAAGACATGAACTCTCAGTCACAACTCTTCAAGAGTTTGTGGCTCGAGTCTGAAGCTAAACTGTGTTCCATCAGTTATAAAGCACGCTTCAACAGAATGAAAACTCAAATGGAATCACTGAAACAGAAAGCTAAAGGTTAGATATGCATAAGTTCAAATGAATTATCCTTGTCAAAATTTCCATCGAAGCCTGAATTCCTGATCCTTGAATGCTCAGAAAATAAATATCTCTCGGAGATGATGTCTAAGGAATGCGTTAGATCTGGTTTGGCAACAGCTCCTGGGTGTGCCGTCAAGTCTCGTGGTGTAACATATCCCGATTCCAACTCAAAGAAATCTTCTGATCTTATGGTAAGCTTGAATAGTCCGAATTCTCCGAGGGATAACCTGAACCCAATAAATGCAGAAGAGGAGCAACGATCCAAGATGGATGTTCAGCTGATGGGGCTATTCAATGACTTGAAATCCCGAGAGGACAACTCCAAATCGATTAGTACAGAAGAGGAAGAAATCCATGCCATAAACGGTGGTGATCTCACAGCCGATGTCAAACCATGCATCGGAGATCACTCAGAAAAGGAAAGGTTGTACTGGGATGTGATCCGTTCTTTCCAGGGTCAGATTGATACTCCCAGCCTCGGCAAGTTTGATTCAGATGGTGATGACGCTGCATGCCCATCTGCAATCGACTTTTTTCTCTCTGTCATAAACGATGAAGCTGTGCCTTCGTCAAGCAGCAACACTGCAACAAATGAAGATCAGAACACTGAAGAGAATGAATCAAATATCACTGTCACAAACAATCAGGCGATTCCTCCACCCGAAGAGAACGTTGCAATGAACAATGAGAACACCGGAGGGGATGACTGTTCATGTTCGGACTGGGAGTATATTCTGAAAGATGATTTCTCATGAAGACGTATTCTTGATGATCTCAAACAATTGTCATCTGATATTTAATTTTTTTTTTTGGTTCTTCTTCTGCTTCTTCTCTCTGTGTAGATAGCGGATTGCACCATTGGGGGTTGAATTCTAACTTTGGGGTATTGCTTTTTGGGCACTGTCTTGTATATATATGAATGATGTTTTGCCTGAAAATGAAAATGCGCTGTCAAACAATATGCTGTTATTATTTGGGTGCTGCTTGTTTTCAGGTATCATCATGGATGGTAACATTAATTCTTAGAACTAATTAACTTAGACTACAATTTAAGAGTTATTTTAATAAAGTAGTTTTTGTTAGAAGAGTTTGTTCTTGTATAAAAATATAAGAAAATTATTGAAAAAATAAATATCCTTCTACTCAAATTACTTCTACTACCATAAATATACTTAAGATTGGTCCTTTTTTTTCTCTTTTATTTTTTCTTTTAAAATATTTACTAAAAATAATTTTTAAAAAATCCTTATGCTTACATAAATAACTGATAAACTCAAAAATATGTTAATTTAACTTTTTTTTATAATCTTTTTATGATTTAAATTTTAATTATTTGTGTTTGAATTTCCTAGTTTGTATAGCTGTCAAAAAAATTGTGTGTTTGAATGTGTTAAAAAGGGCGTTTAGACTGTGGATGCATTAAAGCAATTGACAAAATAAGTTATAGTTGTGTCATGTAAATAATTTAAAATTTATGACTTTAAAAATATATTTATATTACCCAATAAATTGAAAATTACCAAACGCAGTTTGGCCTGAATGATATGGAGCTCTGGATACATCCGGTATATGCAAAAATAATAATAATAATAATAATAATAATAATAATAATAATTGAAAATGAATGAAATCATATTAGAGGGCCCATTTGTAACATTGTTTAACTTTGAAAATAAAATGTTTAAGAAACCATATTTTTGAACAAAATTTCTTGAGCGTCATCTAATAAAAAAAATAAATATTATCGAAAATTTTAGTATTTTTTAAATTTTAGTATTATAGCAGTCTTTCAATAGTTTGGGACGAAGTGACGAACGTGTATGCAACAGTTAAGAAAGCTTGTGGCGATGAGTATAAAATTTATAAAAATTTTGGTTTGAGGTAAATTAAACATACAAACACTACTATAATTTTATTGTTCTATAGAATAAAATACAAAATCTGTAGAAACTTATGTCCAACTTTTAATTATATTCAGCACAATTAATAGTTCAATTTCATATGCAGGCAATGAAGTACGTTCATCCCAAAGCATTTTTTGCACACATAAGGCAGACTCGAACTCGGGACCTTGCTTAAACGACTAGCATTTTCATCCACTCATCAACTACTATTGGTTATATATAGCTAAGTTTAAATAAATTTAAACGAGCACTCAAATAACAATATTTTACATCAACCTATTGAATGAAGTTTAGTATTAGGATTTAGGGCCCGTTTGGATTGGCTTTTGAAAAAAGCAGAAGCCAAAAGTAGAAGCAGAAGCAGAAGTCAAAAGCAAAAGCATGTAACTTTTGTGTTTGGATGGAATGTTTGAAAAGCGGCTTTTTCTAAAAAATATGTTTGGATGAATAAAAATGAAAAGTGCTTTTAGAGTGTGGTAATTACCAAAAAGGACATGCTATTTAATATGATAATAAGATATATTTAGAGGGTGTTTGGATTGGCTTCTACCAAGGTGCTTTTGGCTTTTGCTTCTGTCAAAAGCACTTTTGGGGAAAAAAAACGTTTGGTTTGGCTTTTTTAAAAAAGCAGAAGCACCTCGAAAAGCTGCAAAAGTGCTTCTGGGAGAAGCAGCCCAGTGGGTGCTTCTCCGAAAAGCAGAAGCCAAAAGCACTTCGTAAATTGTGCAAAGACTTAAATACCCTCATTACTTAATATAAATTACACTATAAATATATCTTATTATCATATTAAGTAGCATGTCCTTTTTGGTAATTTATACATTTAAAAAGCACTTTTTGCTTTTACACATCCAAACACACTTTTGAAAAAAAGCTGCTTTTCAAACATTCCACCCAAACACAAAAGTTACATGCTTCTGCTTTTGGCTTTCACTTCTGCTTCTGCTTTTGGCTTCTGCTTTTTTCAAAAGCCAATCCAAACGGGCCTTTATAGTGTAATTTATATTAAGTAGTGGGGGTATTTAAGTCCTTGCACATTTTACGAGGTGCTTTTGGCTTCTGCTTTTGGGAGAAGCACCACCTGGGCTGCTTCTCCCAGATGCACTTTTTTCGCTTTTCGAGGTGCTTTTGCTTTTTCTTAAAAGCCAAAACAAACACCTAATTTCTACTAGAAGTGCTTTTGCCAGAAGCAAAAGCCAAAAGCACCTCCCTAGAAGTCAATCCAAACGGGCTCTTAGCACTATGAATTATGGATTAGGATTAAATTTTAGGATTAAGGAGTGGAATTAGTATGTATTAAGATTCGAAGGCAACGGATTTAGGAGTAATAGTTTGGATTAAAATTCAGGCAGTGTCTTACATTTATTGGAATATTTACTCTAGGACAAGGTGGGTCAATTACCCAAAAAATAAAAAAAATTAGTAGTAATATTTTAATATAATTAGGATTTAAGTTGCAATTTTGTGATGTTGTATATGTTGTTAGTATTGATATTATTATATAATAATTCTAAAATACGAAAACTTATTAAATTATTGCAATTACATATTTGATGTAAAAATGCATCAATACCTAGTGTTTTTTAAATTTCAAATTTTTTTATTTATAATACAAAATATAGAGTTTGAAGTTAATGGCGAAAAATAATTTTAATTTGGGTGATTATCATTACAAAAATTTTGCGGGAATGTGATTTCGTTGTCTGGCACATGATGTGATAAACAAGGCGACAAAATCTGTTAGGCCAGGATATTCGTCTTCTTTTTCGTCGTCTTCCCTTGAATTTCTTGTAGTGTGTATTTGGTATTAGAGTTTAGAAGTTGGAATTTGAAAAATTAAAAGTTGGAAAGAGGTATAATGTTAGTTTAGGTGCTATAGTGGAAATATTTACCATGTATATTACTTCCTCCGTCCCATTTTAAATGTCTCAGTTTCTATTTTGGTCCATCCCACTACAATTGTCACATTTCCTTATTTAGAAAATTTTTACTCTATCAAATAAATACACATCAACTATTTACTCCACTTTAACATAATAACTCACTTTACCTAAAATACCGAGCCCAACAGAAATAGGACTTCTCAAATGAGACGGATCGAGTATCTTTTAGTATTTCAAAAGTTAAACACTATCATTTTTTTTTTCCAAATGCAACTAAGATATTTAAACAACAAAGTTTGAAAGGTTAAAGATTAGTCAATAAATTAACCCACCAAATTATAAATCATGGATCCGCGAATGCTTACATTGTATATATGGATGATGTTTTTGTCTGAATCCATGGTTTCAAGCAATGCTTTTTTTTTTTTTTTTTTATTTGGCTTTGCTCTTATGTACATGCTTTATTCATTATTTCATTAATCTTTTCCATGCATTTCTTGGGAGATCGTTAATTACAAGCTCTTGCTTTAATACGTTTTAAATATTAAGTAGTTGTTTTCAGAGGAGGATTCAACCCGGGATTGAAGGCAGAATACACTTCATTGATTTCAATTTTTTTTTTAAAAAAAATATATAAATAAAAAATAAAAAATTGTTTAAGAGCATTTGAAGGGGAAAAGATCCGAATGAGATATTATAAATTAAGCATTTGAATGAAGTTTAATAAATTGTATTTTTGGGAAATACTACTAGATTACAGCAACCACAATTGCGTGTATTAGTTATGCTTCTGGTTTTCTTGTTTGTTTTGCTTTTCTTCTTTCTGTGACCACCAAAACTGACCATGACGACTGTATCCAAATTAGTGCCTTTTAAGAACCTTGAAAAGGTTTATCCTTTTGAAAATGTTGAGTCTTTTATGTCATTTTTAAGCAAAATTAAGAGCTTGAGTGGTCTTCTTCTTACTCAAAACTCATCAAAGTGACCTTCAGGCTACACGGTCTGTTACTTTGATGTAAGAAATTCAATAGACTCTTACAGAAAATATTCATATAGATAGCAACAAAATGGTAACAAGACAACAGTCAATTTAAATTTTTAATCTTGATTCTGCTGTGAATCTCAGAATAGCACAATGCACCAGATTAAGTCAAAAGTGGAGTGAAATGTAGTGGATGATGCAAGCCCACCATTAAAATCAGCTTCATGGCCCCAAACCAAGAAATAAAGTGAAAAAGTGTAAGTAAGTCCCACTTGATTCCTCAACTAAGCACAAAACTTCAATCAATCCCTAAAAATGTGATGGCCCCCTTAGAAGTTATCTAATCCAACCACTACTTTGTATTTTCATGCTCCCAAGTCAAAATGGAGGGATTTCCTGCAAAATCTATATTTGAGGGTTCATAATGTGCATATATAATATTAACATGATGCCCCAGATATCACTACCTGATTCAACTTAATCCAGTTGTCTTCTCTTATTTTGCACTATCTTCTACTAAGCAAGCTAAAACGACGTTTACAGGATGTTGCCTACTCATTTCGCACTAGATTCGTTATAAAAGAAAACCAGTGAGTTGTTGGGTCTCATTCATGCCTATATAAAACCTCTTTTTTTGCTGCCAATGCAAGAGAGCATACCATTATATTTGGACTATCTCAGAAAAGTAAAATGTGTCCTAAATTCTTCTTTTCGTTGCTGTTTTGCCTTTACATTGTTGAGTGTGGTGCTCAACTTCAGGTGGGGTTTTACCAATTTTCATGTGGGATGGCAGAGTTTATTGTGAAGCAAGAAGTTAGGAATGCAGTTTTCAGAGACAGGGGAGTGGCTGCTGGACTTGTTAGAATGCATTTCCATGACTGTTTTGTCAGGGCAAGAAAATTTACTTATTTATCATATAATCATATAGTATGTATATATCTGCCAGCCAATCCATTATTATGAACACTAGTATGTTTCTGTGCAGGGGTGTGATGGCTCAGTGCTAATTGACTCCACGCCATCGAACCAAGCGGAGAAAGATGCACCCCCAAACAATCCCAGCCTTCGAGGGTTTGAAGTCATCGACAACGCCAAGGCCAGCCTTGAAGCTGTTTGTAAAGGCATTGTCTCGTGTGCTGACATACTTGCTTATGCTGCCAGAGATAGTATTGAGATTGTAATAACTTATCCAACTTCTATAGTTAATTGCTGGATGCAAAGAATAAGTAGCAAATTTTTTTAAGTTTTTTCCTTTTTCTTTTTATGTAATGTAGACTGGAGGATTTGGATATGATGTCCCTGCTGGGAGAAGGGATGGCAGAATTTCTGTAGCTTCTGAGACTTTTGCAAACCTCCCACCACCTACTTTTAACTTGAATCAGCTCACAAATGCTTTTTCAAAAAAGGGTTTGACGCAGGAAGAAATGGTCACACTTTCTGGTAAGAATCTTGGCTTGCTGAGGCAGAAGGAAGATTCCATTGTTTAACAAATGAATTTTAATTTGCAGGAGCACATACAATAGGAAGGTCACACTGCACATCTTTCAGCAACAGACTGTATAATTTCAGCACAAGCACAAATCAGGACCCAACTTTGGATGCCATGTATGCAAACCAACTTAAGCAACAGTGCCCACCGGGCGGAAGTTCAAATCTTGTGGTGCCCATGGACCCTTTCAGCCCAGGTTTTACCGATGTCGGGTACTACCAAGCAATCCTGGCAAATCGGGGACTGTTTAGTTCAGATCAAGCTCTGTTGACAAGCCAACAAACACAGTTTCAAGTTATTCAAAATGCTCAGAACCCATTCATTTGGGGGAGCAAATTCGCTGCAGCAATGGTGAAAATGGGGAAGATTGGTGTGTTAACTGGTAAAGATGGTGAGATTCGAGCAAACTGTAGAGTGATCAACAGCTGAAGCTAGTGGGAAACATAGACACATATTTGACTATGTCAAAAATCAAAATCCATCTTGTCGAAATAAACATTGACTTTCCCAGGGCTTATGAGTAAAACATAAGCGATGATTTCATAGCTCATCAACGTCTGAGTAAAATGAGAAACTAAAAATTGTCATCAAGGACCATAATTACCACAAAAATGAAACTTTCAGTTGTAGGCAAGTGTCGTGATTCATTTTAAGTTGTCAGCTCCATTATAGCACTGACAATGTCACCATTGTGAGTCTTGAGAGCATTCACAGCCTTGGCCCGGGATACTCCTGCTTGGGTCATAACCAAATCAATGTCGCGTGGCTCAACACCAGTCTCATCGACCTCTTCCTCTTCGTCATCAGCCTGTGCAGATGCAGCCCCAGGAGCAATATCTGATTTACCTATCATAGAGCCCATGTCAGGCATCTTGAACTGTTGGGCAGCCTGTGTCTGCAGCTGAGAGCTCAAGTCTTCGATCTTGGCCTCTCCAAAGATGACATATGTCTCAGAGTTTGGGCTCTTGAAGACATCTGGTTTCGAGATGAAGAACAATATCTGCAAATTTATGGCTTTGATTAAAGTGAAATGAATCCAAAAAGTGAAGTAACTGAATGCATGAAAACATAAAATACATTTTTAGTTCGCTTGATTGTGACCCTGCTAACACCTGTCACAGGTTTCATTCCAAGTTTCAACATGGCCTTACGGCTCTTTTTCTCGCTTCTGCTTTGCTTCGAACCTTCATTCGACCCTGTTCAATTCCCAACAAAAAGAAACAACAAACTTCACTTCTAAAAGAAGAGCTTACTGCAAGAGACTCAACAATAAACAGAGCATAAATGAGCATAGTACAATAACGCATGGCAAGGAACATGGAAGAACATAGTTCAATCCATGAAGGGCATGTAAGCACAAACAAATTACCCATAGCTTCCAAAATGATCAAAAACCATTATGGATTGCCATTATTGTTGCCTAGTGTCGTGGAGACAGCTTCTACATCACAGATAGCTACTCAACACTTGAAGAATTTTCTCAGCAAGAATCAGATTGAAAAGAGTACTCAAACGCATCAAAACCGAAACATCTTCCCTTTATTTCAAAAATACCATGGCTTCTGTAATTTGATTTTATATACAAGCAATCAAACCGAAATTCGCAGCACGGCCAAAAACAGTCATATATTGCTAAAAAGCGGAATCAGAATAAAACAAATAAACGCGCCGATGAAAATATTATTGATAAAATCAAAAACATACCGGGAGAATCCTTATCGTCATCTTCCTCATCAGAGTCATCAGCGTCATCATCATGTTCCTCATCTTCCTTCACATCCTCCACCAATGGCTCATCCTTACAGCAAAAAAGGGGTAAAACACATATCGTATCAAACAAGGCGCAAGCAAAAATATATAATAATTAAAACTTCCAAATGTATGGAGAATCCGAAATCGAACCTGAAGCTTCTTCTCGACCTCAGTTTCTTCAACAACGGGGCCTGGCATGGCGGAAATGGAACGAAGAAGAGCAGAGTGGGAGTGGCGAGGATAGAATGAGTTTGGTGAGTGAGAGCGATAAAGATAATAAACGTATGGGGTTGTTTTTATCACTAGGGTTAGTATATGAGCTCAGGCCCAATTAAACATTGGGCTTTTGCTGTCACTTGTCTTAGCTTAGCCCATAGGATCAAATCTTTTGGAAACCAAAGCTTTCAAATTTCAAGTTCCTTATAACTCATAACATCTCTCTTAGGTGTGGAAAAAATTATCGAAAACTCGGTATACATCCAAACCCTAAACCCTATACCGAGTTTATCGTATCGAAAATTACCAAAAAATATTCAAATTTAGATATCTCAAAATTTAGGTACATCGAAATTTAGATATGCGGAAAAAATGGTACGGTAACGCTATGAAGCTATCATCGGTATTTCGGTTACCCAAATACTATAAACTCTTAAAGCCCAACCTATAATCGGCATTTTGGTAAACCATAATACCGTGATTGAAACATGATCACGGTATTGATTTTTTCCGGTATAGTTCGGTGTGCGGATTGTAACAGTTAATGTTTTTTGGTAAGTCAAATTTTTGGTCGGTAAAAATTAAAAATTTGGTACGGTGTTTTTCGGTAAAAACCGAAAATTCGGTAAGGTATAATTTTCAATTTGGTAACGGTATATATTAAAGGATACTGAATACTGAAAATCAGTATCGGTATGGTTTTTGCCCATACCGAAAATTTAAGTACAGTAAGGTAATTGTCATGGATCCCTTGGTTACTAACTTGCTAAAAATGGTTTAACACAAAGAAAATGGAAGATTAAGGAAGAAGATGGAAACCGAAATGAAGAACAAGATAGGGAAGCTTTAAACCGCAACAAGAATCGTCGGGGGAAGCAACCAATGCGTTCAAAACATTGACCTCATCCCAATCCTTCCACTCAAGCCTCGGTTGATGATCAACAATGGTAGCCTCAAGCCAAGTTGACGAATGTTTCCAAACAAACATACAAAGGGTGTGTGAGAGTGTTTATGAACTCACAAATGATCTTTGAAGAGAGATAATTGATATTCATTCAAGCAAAGATGTCTTACAAGTGTTTGGGAGGTCATATATATAGACCTCATTACAAAAGGGCAATTCTGGAATAAGAAAATACATGAAAAATGAGTAAAAACACAAAAAAGGGGGTTGTTACGACGCTAGCCACAGATTACGACGCTAGAGGAGGATAGCGTCGTAAGGCTGGTCCGTAGAGGAGGATAGCGTCGTAGCTCGTCCGTAGACTAGGATAGCGTCATAGCTTGTCCGTAGACTAGGATAGCGTCGTAAGCCTATTCCCTCAAGTCCTGTGCGGGCCCCACCATACTTGTCTTAACTTATTACATGCTTTAATAATATGTAAATATTATCCGACCATCTTCCAACTTTGACCAAAATTTATCCGGCGACCGGCGGTGATTCCGGCCGACCTCCGACGAACTTCCGGTCAATTTTCCGACGAGCTCCGTTTGACCTTCCGGCGATGCTCCGGTGGCTTCTCCGGTCATCTTCTGGCGACTCTCCGGTGACGGCCAACTTCCGGCCAACTTTCCGGCGAGCTCCGTTTGACCTTTCGGCGATGCTCCGACGACTTCTCCGGTCATCTTCCGGCGACTCTTCGGTGACGCAATGGCTTATTGCTTCAAAATTGGGGAATCCACAATTGGATTCCATCAAGGTCCTTTAATTTAGTCGGGTCTTTTCTACCCTCGTCGGACCGAATTTGTTGTTGGGCCAAGCACATTAAATCTTTGCTGGGCAAATATGGACTTGGGCCAATATCTACATTCTCCGATAAACTAGCAAGGGCTGCTGAGTTTTCCAGAGAGTATTCGCCCTCAATTTAATTAATTCGAGCCCAAATAAAATCGGGTCCGGATTATCGGGTTGATTGATCCGGATTTTCACTGCAGTAATGATAACGGTATTTCAGTATACCATGTTTTGCACCCTTGTCTCTGTTGCTAAATACTCCCTCCTTTTTTTGTTGCAATATTTGAAATTTTGCAGTACACTGTAGATCCGCAGCAAGTTTTAAGAAAACATAGAGAGTATATCTCTGTTCTAATCTGGATTTTTTCATTTGATATAGTATATTTTTAAGTCTGAATGATTCTTTTTTTTCATTGTGCCAATCTAATTTTTGTGGTATTGCTTTTCTGATTTTCTTTACTGCCTTCATCATCCAACACGAATTTTTAAAGATATTACTAATAATTAAGCACTTAATAATGCTAATCCAAATTATGTATAAGATTTGACAACCATGCAAGTGTATGTAAGTTTCAGCATATTATTACCACCATTTCAAAGGCTACAATGATTTAACCATCCAAATGGTGAATTGCATTTTGGTTTATTGAATCCCACTAAAAAGAATAATAAAATTATGAGTTACAAAATACCTACAGATCATACAAATCTCATGCGAGTCAACATGATAATTGCACTGTATGCAATGACTACAAGATAAATAGGCCATTTGAATTGAACTGCTTCCTCTACCACTCAAGACATTTAAGATTGAACTGCACAAAATCTTTACCAAAGCCATTGAAAGCATGAGCTCCGATTCCTTGAGTCAATATACACTGAAGCCGCAAAAGTTAAAAATTCAGGACAAGGCAACCACTATGAAGTAGTACCGCTAATATGTCCACAAGAAGAACCACTGCTTGCCAATCTAGATACTCATTTGCAGGATATTTTCATACGGTAACTTCACATAGTTCAAGCTGGCCCTTCTCTTTTGGCTTTCCTCTCATTATTCCAAGCTTCATTATTAAATGCATGACAATGACCAGCAGATCCAACCCACTTAGTGCAGGGAGCAGATAAATCGCAAACATAACAGTAGCACTGCATACACATACCAAATGTTAAAAAACCTGTGTTTTCAAAACCACCACAAGGTTAGAATAGTTCAAGATCAAACACATGTTACCAATTTGCAGTAGCTTTCATGAGGGGTCGTCTCGAAAGGATTCTCTGCACAAGTGTGCCGTGGATGGGGGTAATCCCTGCATGCTACCTGGGGAAAATTGAGCAAACACATATGTGAAAACATACAACTTCACAAGCAATGCAATTATAAGGGGAACAAAAAATCCAATTCTATCCTACAAACTGCAATTAACTAAAAAGATAACTTTTCAGCTCCATGGACATAATTATTCTTCCTATCCCACTTCCCACTATTGGAATACATACATGAAACAGCCATAAATGGTATGCCACTTTTGGTGGTTTAATCACCACAGAGTATTCAACTAAACCACCACAGAAGACAAAAACAGAATGACAAATGTCTAACATAGATGACTCACATAGATACAAGTTCTAATGCAGTGTACATTTCCTGCCTATTGCATGTTTAACTACAGATGACATTAATTGTCAGCCTAGGAAATTAGCACAGTGTCCTTCACAGAACAGCAACAAAAAAACAGCTAAATAATTTGAATCAAATAAATCGCACACCAACCACCATCAAAGAAAAATGCAAAGAAGATCAAAATGTAAAGATGCAAATTACAGAGTAAACCACAGAACAATTCCATCAGACCTCCAAAAACGCCAGTACGATTTTTCAATCAAGAAGCACACACATGGCAAAATCAAGAAAACATAAACTTCAAACCCTTTTTATTTCCTGCTAACAAGAATGAATTCATCCCAACACAACATAAAACTTCAATATAAGAGCATCAAATCCATACAGATTATACACTAAAGCCATTCCAAAGCCACAATCTTTATTTATCACTATTCTCGAAATAATGAGAACTGACCTTCCCTTTCTCGGCAACAACGCGCAAATCTGGCTCAGCTATGCCAAAATCTTTTCCAACGGTAAGCTTACCGAGATCATCGTAAGGATCAAATTCAAGAATGAAGCACTCTTCTCGATCCTCGTATTTCTTTATCTCATTCCTGTTTCTCAGGCAAAAAACCGTACGCACTGGAGTACCCATCTGACAAGGCGAATCAGTAATTTCCACTACTTCGCATTCTTTCTCGGCCATTACAGAAACCCGTTGAATCCGAACTCAATCAACAATGCAATTATTGAAGTAAATGAATGCCCTAGCAGAAGACGAAGAGATTTTCTCCGGCACTGAAGACTAGCTTCAGAATTTGAAATTAAATAATTGTGCCAAACGAGGGAAGAACACTAAAGGGCCCCTTTAGAACGAACATTATATTGGGCCGCCATTTACGGAACATTATTTGGTGAGTATATTTGGGCCTTATTTTAGCCCATTTAGTCATTAGTATTGGGATTTACATGAGTAGACATTTCCTGAAATTTGTAAGTTGTAACTATTAACTGAATCGCGCGATGTAAGCACACAAAAGTTAAGATATCTTAAATTTTTTTATTAATTGTTATAGTATTATTTAAATTTATATAATTCTAAAAGAAAAAACTATACACTCATAAACAGCATTCAGTTTTTTATTGCTAAAGCATTCAATTTTAACAAACAACATCTAAAGGGATAGAATTGGCCTAGTGGTCATGTCCCCTAATTTCTAATATTATAGTTGGTGAATCGATTCTCACCACCCCTATACCTCTCCATAATCTCCCTTTGTAATTTGTGTGGTTTGTGCTCCCACACACATTTACCGACACATGAGTGTCAATATTTAGAAAAAAATAAAAAATACAAAAAAAAAGAAAAAACAAACAAACAGCATGTACAACCCGGCTTCGGCTCATCAAAAAAAAACAGCATGTACAGTATTCCTATATTTCTTTGTAACTCTTTTTCAGCATTGAATTGATAATATCTAGTTTTGCTAATTGCTTAATTTATTTAGAAAGCCCCTTAATTTGTAGTGTACATTTTTAATCCAAATAATTAATTTAGAGATGGTTACACATCCTTTTCATATTTGCTTATTGAAGGTGTGAACTCCCATCGATGTTTCTCCTAATTCAACTTTCTACATTTATTTATTATTATATTTGTTTGATTTCTAATTTTCAGAACTCACTTTAAAATTCAATTTGTATAATTACCTTAATCTTAATATAATGGCCCCCGGATAATATATATATATATATATATATATATATATATATATATATATATATAGACTATAAAAGTAACATTAGGTGTGGTGTTTGGTAAACGTCACAGTCGAGATCGATTTTGGACTAGCAGTGAAGCAGCACTTAGTAACTACTTTTCCGCAAGATGATCATGTAACGTCAAGTACCCCGTAGTAATATTGCATGTTAGTTGGGCTTAATTATTAAAATAATATAGATAAACTAGATTTTTCGCCCGCGCTACGCGCACGGGTGTTAGTTTTTTTTTTTTTTTTGCTTAACAGCATATAAAGTACGGAAAAAAAATCAAAAAAACGAAATCAATGGGCCCGAGGGAACCAAGTGCCAGCGCAATCTGCCTTAATAAGAGGCCCCATTCGTCTGGCGGAAAGGCCCACGTCGTAAAGAATTGTTCGCTATCAGCTCCTTTCTATTAACTAATATTAACTTGATTAATTAAAATTATTTAAATTTATTTAATAATATTTTATAATATGTCAATCTTTATTAAATATTATTATATATACAATCAAATAATATATATTATATAGTTTTATATTTCTTAATATTTGAAATGATAAGTATATTTACTATAATTAAAAAACACATACTTACATTTTCTTTTATATTTTTTAGTTTATAAAAATTGTATTTGAGAGATTAAATTTTTAAAATTAAGCCTTGTACAGACATGAGAATTAAAATTTCATTAAATTTTTATAGTTCACTAAATTTTTAAATTTGATTATTCAATAAATATTTTTAATGAAGTATTTTTTATTTAAAATACGGTTATTATATTCCTTATGTTGATATAGGATTATACTTGTAGACATAAAGTTAATCTAAATTAAATTTATCTAATAATATTCTAATAATATTTATTAAAATATATATATACAAACAAATAATTTATAGTATATAGTTTCAATCAATTTATATATTTTAAGTGTAATAAATTTTTTATATCTTTTTAAAATATATATGGAGATTTTCTCAAGATTTTATTATATTAATAGTTAGATTTATTTTCTAAATATAGATATTGATGACGTGGAAGGTGAGTTGGAATTAGTCAGCGATTAATCAGCGATGATGTGGATTAATTGTAGTCATTGATTATAAAATGGTGGTATAACTACTGATAAAGCCCTAAGATTAAAAAAAAATCAGTTATATTTAATAAGAACAATACAATCTGCACATGCCAAAAAGTATTCAGGATTTATTATATAGATTTTTTAGTTTATCAAAATTGTATTTGTGAGATTAAATTTTTAAAATTAAGCCTTGTACAGACATGAGAATTAAAATTTCATTAAATTTTTATAGTTCACTAAATTTTTAAATTTGATTATTCAATATATATTTTTAATGAAGTATTTTTTATTTAAAATACGGTTATTATATTCCTTATGTTGATATAGGATTATACTTGTAGACATAAATTTAACCTAAATTAAATTTATTTAATAATATTGTAATAATATTTATTAAATATATATACAAACAAATAATTTATATTATATAGTTTTAATCAATTTATATATTTTAACTGTAATAAATTTTTTATATCTTTTTAAAATATATATGGAGATTTTCTCAAGATTTTATTATATTAATAGTTAGATTTATTTTCTAAATATAGATATTGATGATGTGGAAGGTGAGTTGGAATTATTCAGCGATTAATCAGCGATGATGTGGATTAATTGTAGCCACTAATTATAAAATGGTGGTATAATTACTGATAAAGCCCTAAAGATTAAAAAGAATCAGTTATATTTAATAAGGACAATACAGTCTGCACAGACCAAAAAGTATTCAGGATTTATTATATAGATTACCCCGTTCTCAAAATAATAACCAATCGTCTGTTCAACAGGCGATTGGGAAAAATTAATTTTTAATTGAAAGATCGTCTGTCCACCAGGCGATCAAGTAAAAAAAAAATTATTTAAAAACTAATCGCCTGTCTACCAGGCGATTACAAAAAAAAATACATGAACATGCTAATAGCCTGTCCACCAAACGATTAGATTAGAAAAAAAAAATACAAACCAAAGCAATCGCCTGTCCAATAGGCGATTAGTTTTAAAAAAAATTGAAAAATGTAATCGCCTGTTGGACAGGCGAGTAGGGTTTTTAAAGAAATAAAAAATTGTGCACAGTGCTGCTCGACTGAAAATAGGGTTTGTCATTTACTATAAAGGATGTGCAGTTCACATGCATGTATAGTATTTATCTCAGTGCTGTTTGAGTTATCTTCTCAAATTATTGAAATTATTGAATGTAGGTGCAACAGTATGGGATGGGGAAAAATAATAGTGGTAGGCTGACAAGATGATAATGGTGTACTGTAGCATATGAATTATAGAGAGTCTGTAGGGTGTTGGCGCCTATTTAAATGTGAACAAATTTAGTTTCTTTGCAGTGTAGTGTTTTACAAACTTTTGCATACTCTGTATAAACATCATATTCTCTACTTTGAGGAAAGGCAGAAACTTCACGAACGATTGTGTGCAGAATTTTTGAGTCATTCGGCTTCAAAATTATTTCAGTTGTTTGTTAGCTCGCTCAGGTAATCATCATCCACCATTATCATCATCCAACATTTTATAATAATAAATTAAAATACGTAAATCCTATTAGACACATCTATTAAATAATAAATACTTTATACCTGTCTATATCATTTTAAGACTTTGAATGAATTTGTTGTTTTCTGAGAAAATTTTCTTTTCTCTTTAATTGTCATATAACATTACCCTTTTCATTAATATGCATGTTTATTTTTTCCAGCTTTAGTAGACTTTTGGTCCTAGGCTTTTTTTGAATACCACTGTGTTATGTATTTTTAATATGTTGCTAATAGTATGTGCCCGTAATTGATTGGTGCGGTTTTAATGGCGCATGAGTATGTGAAAATAATTTTATTTTGGGGCGGTAATGTGGTTCAAAGTCAGTCCAGTATCGAGTACGATCAACCTCCGCGTGCATGGCGCATTATCTCCAGGAATGCGTCGTTCGTAGACTTGCTTGCTGTTATTTACAGCGCCACCGGTGTTAATGCAAACAACTTTAGCGTGAAGGTGTACACACAGTTCCAGTGGACAAATAATTTCGGTCAGGGGTGCAACAGTGTTTTGATGGAAATCTGTGACGATGGTCAACTGCAATGTTTTTTACACCCAAATACCGGTTATGAGTTATTGCAGTTGTTCCTAGAATTCACACATCATGATGGTACAGACGACCATGTACACCTTGCAGGAACATCACATGAACCGGTAGCAGGGGGCACAATCTGCAGGACTGGGTCGGACGATGAGGCCACAGACTCCGATGAGGGGGGTGAGCACGTCAATCCAACTAATGAATCTGATTCCGCTTGGGACGAGGACGTAGAAGATGATTCAAGTACTGGTTTTGAAGACAATCCGTCAAAGACTCCGTACGACGCAATTTCTGATTGTGACGAGGACGAAGAAGCGGAGGTGCGTGTGGATTCATCTCGAAGAGGGTCGTGGGCTGAAGATTCAGTAGACGTTCCATCATTGGGATCATGGAGGACTTACAGCAAACGAGACGGTAAACTAGCAATCGGAATGATATTTGCATCGAAAGAGGACTTACAGGCTGCTGTGAGACATTACTCTGTCGTATACGCACAACGGGAGTTCATCGTCAAGTGGAGCAACAAAACACAGTGGAGAGTACAGTGTAAAAATTATGATTCATCAAATGTATATGGCGCCTCTCAGCATGCTTGCGGGAGTGTATCGGTCGATGGGAGATAACCAAGATTTATGGGCCAACCCATCGCTGTATTCCAGATGTCGACCCGATCAGCCATGCGAATTTGGACAAGAATATGATAGCCCGACACTTCACGAGATATGTTACGAAAAGGAATGGAATATCAATTGCCAATGTGATGAAGAAGATGAAGGCAAAGTACAAAGTGGACATAAGTTACGCAAAAGCCTGGTACGCAATAGAACGAGCCATTGAGCTCGTACATGGAACGTGGGAGCATTCTGTTAGAGAGTAACCCGGGTACTGTAGTGCAATGGCAACATCATCAACAAATAAAGGCGGGGCACTATACGGTTGGATACGTATTCTGGTCATTTGCGCCTTGCATTAATACATTCCGTCACGCTAGGCCAGTCATTAGTGTTGATGGAACTCACCTGTACACGAAGTACAAGCATAAGTTGTTGGTTGCATGTACCGGTGATGGGGAACATCAGATGTGCCCGCTGGCATTCGCATTGGTTGATGAGGAGTCCATCGAGTCGTGGACTTGGTTCCTCAGCATGTTAGAGAGGTAAATTTTATTAAAGCTACACAATGTCTTGTTGTTATAATGTTCCGTGAACTGATACCTTTGGCATGATATAAATTTGCAGGTTCGTTGTGTGCGGCAGATCAGGGGTTTGTTTGATATCTGATAGGCACGTCGGGGTGGAGCGTGCAGTCGAACATCTCAGGTCATTTAAAGAGCCATTGGGTAGGCACCGTTACTGTTTGCGTCATTTGGCCTCCAACCTGAACAAGCACTTCAAAAACAAACACCTCAAGAGCCTCTTCTGGGAAACAGCGCGTGCGAACTACGTGAGTGACTTCAATAAGCAGATGGAGGTCATAAAGGTCGCCCTCCCGGGGGCATATTCATACCTGATGGAGATTCCACTAGAGAAATGGACTTTTGCATACGACGAGGGGTGGAGACGTGGGATGACGACGGCGAACCTATCAGAATGTTATAACCATGTCTTGAAAGAAGCACGTAAACTGCGAATATGTGGGATGGTCATGTGCATATTTGAGAAGCTCATACAACACTTCAACAGGAAGCATGTTGATGCGAACCGTCGGCTGACGGATGGGTTCGAGTGGACTGCATATGCCACAGAACGTTTCGACACCGCGCGTAGGCTTGCACGGAATTTTTATGCGAACATCGTGAACTACCAAGAAATGGAGGTGAGTGTATACCACCGTTCATCTATTGGTTCGAAAGGGGTGAATGTCGTGTCCGTATTGAATGGGATATGCGACTGTGGTGGGATGTTCCAGCATGGTATTCCATGCAAGCATATGATGGCCGCGTGCCGCCAGTTCGGGGTTAGTGAGAAGAGCAAGGTCCCAACGGAGTATAACATTTCAGAGTATGTAGCCATGTATTCTCATCCTTTTCATGCTTTACCCGACGAGAGATCATGGCCATCACCTGGATTTACACTGGAGCACAATCCACAACTGCAAACAAGGACCAGACGGGGTCGAAAGAACACTTCTAGGATCCGTAATGAGATGGACGAAGCAGGATCGTCACAGGGTAGGCGCCGCCAGAGGTAATTGGTGTCGTATCAGCAAATGTTAGTGTAATGTCCTTTGTTTGTTCAAGTACTTATCTTTTTTAATCCTTTTTCTTTTATGCCAATGTCTATCGATGTAACAATTTATTTGTTTTTGAATTGCACTATTCTACAAAACCATTTCACTTTTCAGTAAGTTTTGGAAAAAAATTTCCCCTTCGTTGCAAGGTAAAATATGAATATTCGTATACATCAATTAAATTATTATTATTATTATTATTATTATTATTATTATTATTATTATTATTATTATTATTATTACTACAATGTATACTTATTATTAAAAACAAACAATAGTTTGGATAGGTACATTTCAATTTTTTCCACTAAAAGTAATGACTTCCAGTACCACATCTCCTTCTTCGTGGTTGTCTTCGGCCCCTACCATACTGTGTTGTGGCATTCTGCTCGCTTTCATTGCCCCCACCGTCATCATCGTCGTCATCGCTATCACCCTCGTCTCCATCTCCAGTACTGTCGACTTAAAATTAAATCTACCTGTAGGTATAGCATAGGGCCACCGCAACGCCCCTCTCTCTATGACTAATGCCATGCTCAGACAAATTGCAGACAAATTCCACAGGGCCCGGTACATGTGGGCAAGCACCGCACTGCACCAACTGTAACGTGGGTGAGTGATGGAAAGGTCGGCTATGAACACGAGGTATGTGATGTCCATCGTGTCCCTAGTGGTGGTACAGAATAGATGATTCATAATTATCATCATATACAATCGCGCCACCTGCTCTACCTCTATTTGCGACATCACTGCGAACTGTGGTGCCCCAACTTTATCCCTCAGCACATCAAGGAGGATGCGCACCTTCAATCCATTATCATTCTGCGCCAGGTGCTCGCCTCCTAATTCAAATCCTAGCAGCGGGCCTGTGAACGCAGCCCACTGCGCGGGATTTCCCAGTTTTGTATCAGTCATGAGGACCTCCCCATCCAGTGGTAAATGGCTCAATACCGCCATATCTTGCAGTGTCACGGTAGCTTCCCCGGAACGAAAATGGAATGTATGTGTTTCCCGCCGCCACCGCTCTGACAAAGCTATAATGAGGGCATGATCAATCGCCTTGTGGCCAACTCTGTGCACACCATACAGGCCGACTCTGTGCAATATTTGCAGGACTCGAGGGTCATCATCGATTAAGTCACGTGCATCTCTAAATAGATGTATTCCAGAACGAACTCTAGTCGGTATGTCGTGCCCCGTCGCCCCGGACCAAATGGCCTCCGAAACATGGTGTTCCTGCCTATGCAATAGACTCCTATCAAATGGCCCCGGTCCAGCACCATCGAAGGTAAATTCCATTGCTGCAATAATTATTATAGTTACAACTCATGAGACAATTATAATAATGCATTAATTTCAAAATCATACAATTCAAAAGAATTTCAAAATCAAACATGGTGTTCCTGCATGTGTTATATATATACTAGTAGAGTTATTGTGTGATGCACAACATACTTTGGATATACAACTGCCCATGGGAAAATAAATAATATTTTTTAGTTGAGCGACCTTGTCTTCCTTATATTTTACTCCCTCTGTTCCAGCTATCTTGTCTTGTCTGATTTTTTTAATACTATCCAATTCGCAAAATCTATTATAAATGATTACTATCTCTCGCTATCTCTTTTTGAGAAACTACACCACCAATAAAAAGTCAAACTAATAAGGTACATCCCCAAATATCAAATAAGGAAATCAAAAGGGCAACTTACATTGATGATTACAGTGTTCTTGAACTTCTTCAATATTGTAAGAGCAAAAATCGAGGAAGAACTCCCCTTTGCTGTTAAACCTCAGCCTGAAACACCAAAATTGATCAAAATGTGTGACTAAACAAAGAGCCGTTAGTTAAGAGTGAACTATAAGTGGCAGTCCTTTATTGTTACTTTTTCGTTGAATGAAGAACATGACGAAACAACAGTTAATATTCATCGAAGAACTCAGGCATAAATCTTACAAAAACTCATTTTAGCAAGAACGATGCAGCTTTCAAGCCTAAATTATCCACTTCAGTTTTTGTAATAGAAAAAGGCAAAAGAGTTTCACCACCAACCAATTTGAAGATTCAATACTCAATGCATTTGAACTAAAGTCACCATCTTTTCAGCTTTGCAGAAGGTCTTCTCCTGAATTGCGGCTTAGCCTTTGAAACCTGAAAACCTAGAAGATCTTCAAAAGACCATACCAAAACTCATAGTTTAATCTTCAAAATAGCTTTTGCAAACAAGTTAAAACATGTTACTTTTTATAATGCACCAAACACAAAATGTGGAAAACTAACTACATAGAAAGAACATAAAAGGTCATGACTTCAAAGAACCAATCCTCGTAAAATCCCCAGTCCAGGCATGTATATTGAGAAGACATTAATAGCTATATTATATGTGAAATTTAAAATGTAAGCTTGAAGATGAAAAAATAAAAAATAAGAAAATTGTTAAGTGTTCAACAGAGTAAGACACCACTAATCACACACAAATTCAACCAAATAAAACATAACTTCACATTATTTAGATTCAAATTAACCTATCATTATAAACCACTAAACGAACACAAACAAATAAAGAAGATATTTAACACCAAAAAATAATAAGATAAGTCACAACAAAAAAATTAAATTACTAAAAGCACAAAAAACACAGTAGAAGAATATTTTCTTTACCAACTACCATCAATCAATTGTTAAAAATAACTTAAAAATAGTTAAATGAAGGTTACCATTATCAGAAGACCAAGGGAGGGCGAGAAAATTGGGGGAATCCAGCGAAGAACTAACAGGGAGAAGGCTGAGACCGACGGGCAACGGGAGCAGGACCTTCAGTTCCATTGTAATTACCCATAAAAGGTCCTAACTTCAAAGAACTAATCCTCGTCAAATCCCCAGTCCAAGCATGCATATTGAAAATATATTAATAGCTATATTATATATGAAATTTAAAATGTGAGCCTGAAGATGAAAAAATAAAAATAAGAAAATTGTTAAGTGTACAATAGAGTAAGACACTACTAATCACCCACAAATTCAACCAAATAAAACATAACTTCACATCCAAACACTCCAATAATCGAAACACTGACCCATCTCTCATGTAATTTCTAGCATATGAGCAAGACATTAAACGAACTACCAACCCAGTACCGTTATTTCCCCTAAGCTCAATCAACAGGACAATGTAGAATCAAGGATTCAAAGAACTTCCCCAATATCCACACCCTAGGTATATTTGAGGATGTATTTTTAACCCCAACTCAAGTTTACATGATACTCATGCATATCAACATGTACACACACACACACCCCAATAGAATTGTTCACTGTAATGAAGCTCATCTGCTGGATCTCATTGCCAAACCTACTCAAGAACAATAAATTTTGTAACTGACAAGGCAAGCAAATTAAAAGCACACCCATTTGGTTTCTCCTATAAGCTGGTTTCCACACCCATTTGAGCAAATAAGTCTTGATGCGATTAATTCATTGCTCATCAATGTGAGATTTAGGAGAGGAAACAAAGCAATCACGTGTTAAAGAAATGTAGATTTAATAATAGAAATTGCTATGGTAACAATAATAGATGGTCGCTTGAATGAATCGATGTAGGCCAGATTTATAAGTGTTGTAGCTTAAGTGTTGTAGCTGAAGATCTTGTTTCCAAACTCCTAATAACTGACTTTAAATTGCACTGCCGACACAAACCTACAATCACATGTTACACATATGTTAATTTGCACACTTGAACAGTTGGTTTCAACTGGCAAATTGGCAATAAGTTCGATTTTCTCTTACTCAATGGTAGACAAAGAAATCAAAATCAAGGCACCTAGGAACAGAGTGGAAAGTATAAAAGGATTAAGATGAAACCAAATCCAAGCTGACAGACACTGTTTCCCAGAGTATTTGAGTAATATCTCTTTTAGACAGTTGAAATAGAAAGGCATCAAAGCATCTATTAAAAATCATGCCCATCATTTATCAAGAACATATTCCCCTAATTCAAACGAGAGTCATTGTCCTTTGCTACGTCAAATTCAAACGGGAAAGAGCAAGCGAAAAGTAATACAAATCAGCCACAAGGAAAAAACTACGATTCTAAAATTACCTCAGGATACTAAACTTCAGCTAGCAATAAAAAGAGGTACGGTGGCTAACCTAGATCCATCTTGAACATTCCCGCTAGCTGTTGATGAAGATGGATGAACAGGTCCTAAATATGCAATGTATGGGCATGGATGAGTTGTGGATGATTCAAGGTTATGCTCTGCGAATAGAGCATGATGCCCAAGAAGATCGGGATCTGTGAAACAACAAAACGCATGTCATTACTGCACAAGCACAATCTTGATGTGCACGCACATGCATGGATATCAAAGTGTGAAACCTTACACGAATTTGATTGAAATTCTTCTCCACTGAAAATATAAATGCAAAAACAAAGCATTATTAGTAAACATGTAATGTAAGAAAGAAACAAAAGTAGGAAACGAAGCACTGAAAAAAGGATTGTGTGAAAATAAACAAATAAACAAACTGATCGGCATAAAGCCTCAAAATGCAGTGTCAACTGAAAAGATGTCAAAGCTTAAATTTCGTAGTTGTTTATTCAATTACATGACAAACTCCACCAAGTAAACTTAACAGTATGTGTTCTCCTAGAGGATAAACCTAACCACCAACAAGCATTGACTATGTTGATGGTATCAATGTTCATAATCTCATTTTGGGGCCTGCATGCTAGGATTTCACGGATAAATTATTATATGTACATATATAAATAAGAAAAAGGTGTTCTTTTACATAAAAGGTCAATCATAGAGGAGCTGGAGAACTACATGATAACCTATCAATACAAATGGAGCCAGTATATGAATATTCATCTATGAAACCAGCATATATACATCGAAGTTAATTAGAAATAAAGCTGTCATCTAGATACCTTCAGAGTTCAGATAGAAGGAAACATTGCAAGTATGCATGAGGTCACTTAAGCACAAGAAAAAGCTTAATCTTGGATGCTTGATCGGGCTCAAGTATTGCACAACCAACATCAAATCAAGTCAGAGTTCGACTCTAACTCACTCCTACTTCAGAATCTAGACACAAGGAAAGTCTCAACAACCCATAAACAACCAAGAAAATATGCAATACCACCTAAATGGTTGCTGCCTTGAAAAAGCCAGGGCAAAACAGTGTGTAATTTACTCATTACACGTGATACGTACTGCCCGACACGGATAAATAGCAGGTTGGAAAATTGTTAAGATATTTACTGGCAGCTATCAGATTTACGTTAACATGATGGATATAGAGAGCAAGGAAATAAAAATAAGGTCGTGATTGTTTAAGCGAGCTCTGTTAAACAAACAACTATAAATCTCCCGCATGGCATTACAAGAAACAATAATAATGAACCAAAAACCAAAGCCAAGTTGCCAAAATGCAAGGAGCATATTTTGACTACGGACATGAAAAAATAATCATCTAATCAAGATGTGGGGAAAAAAAAAACACGGTGCACATAGGCAGGGCATTTATATTGAATATCAAAATCAAGTCACTGAATCATTTTTAACAGAGAGTTTATTCAATGTTAAGTAGATGGTGCTTACTCAAATGATGATGGGAGCCTAGTTAGAGCATTGAAGGGACACCAATGAACTCCGAAGGACTGCAAAATTCATTCACCAGTAAATTTAATTAGTAACTGCTTAAAAAGTAGGCTATATATGATGTAGAATACTGTAAGCATTTGTTAGATCCAACAAAAATAATGTAATAAATTATTTATTTATGGAGTGTAATGTGAAAAAAGAGACTTATAATCTTATAAAGGCAAAATAAGAGAGGCTTGATGGTGGCCAGATAGACCCATGTCCATTCATACAAAAACAATATGGTAACAACCCCGTTATGCTGCAATAAAATAGGAAGGTCTATTTAATGGCCATCAACAATTGTTACCTAACAGAGACATGCAGAAACTATACAAGATCCATTTATCATCTGACTATACCTCATGTCCCCTTTTTTACTGTAAAAAATTGTCTTATTTTCAGTGTCAAAAAAAAAAGTTTAAGGGTCGTTCGATGCCATATGGAATCTAGATTCTGTTTCAAAAGGATGACATTGCTAATGTAAGTGTTCTCAAAAATAAGCAACAAACAAGAGCGAAGAACCAAAATGTCACCACTTACAAACAAAAATTTGGGAAAAAAACACTTCACTCAGTATGGTGAAGAGTAGAAATTACAAAAGAAAAGGACAAGAGTAGAAATGTAATCAGCCTACATAGCAGGGGAAAGAATTCACAAAGACTCATAAATATGGTGAAGGGTGAAATGCTTGACTCCTTGACAAACACGAGAGGCATAGAAAGAAAAGATACAACACAAAATTTTGTATTAAAATCATGTAGCCCCAGCAGGCCAACATAATGCTCCACAATATGAACTCTGAAGGACTCATAAAAATGTTGTCACGTGCACAAAAGAACAAGACAGAATAGAAGCAACACAAAATTATTTACTTGATATCATGCACACAAGAAATCATGAAGCCTCATCAAGCCAACCTTATGCCCAACAAATGGCTGAAGAAAAGAGCAGTAGTAATATCACTTACAACGTAATGTTTCAATTTATTCTCCGTATGCATCTATGGAAAATTAAAATAAAGTCCGCTAAAATAAAAACTCGAGGAATGCCACGTATCCAACTCCCCCAAATTCAAAAAATAAAATAAATCAAGGCAACAAATATTTCTCGTTAGATATGTATAAAGTACCATTTCAGAATAGCTTAAATCGTAAAAATCATCATCATGAGCCCAATCATCCATGCTAAAATCAGGCAACGAACCGCTCCCGGTTGCATAAAGCCATTGTCCTTTCTCAATTTTCCGACAATTGGGACATTGCATTACACCCTTAACGTTGAATGCTGAACCTATGCAATCTTTTCATTTTACAAGATAAAGCCAAAAAAACAGTAAGGCAATGTGAGTTGCATAAAAAGTAAAGTGAAAAGGTATAGAAGAAACCACATCATAACAAGTATAGTTACTTTTGGAACATTTTCCACACAACAATGAAGAAGAAAAGCAGTATTGACAAGGTTTTAGTGTTTACACAGAAAATGTAATGCATCATCTACTAAATAATACAGAATTACTTCGAGCTCTCACTATAAATCTATAATTATACAGATTTTCCTTCATAATAAGATAGCTATTCACTTAACAGCTAACACTACACCCTCAAAATATGTTTGAATGGTACTTCATATGGTGCTGCAAGAAATCTGGCCAACAATTCCAGTTCTGTCCAACGAAAGGGGAAGTAAATCATCTTTCCATATGCATGTAGGAGAGCAGTAGTTCATAAATAATTGTTGTTTACAAATTTCAAGGTACTTGTTACACTTTGGGATTATTTGATAGGGAATTTTTTTTCTACTTTTATAGGTTGATTTACTATGTGAAATCTTCTAAACTGACAACCATTCTTTTTTTTTTTTTTTTTGGAGGGGGAGGGGTGTAAACAGGGTGGGTGATTATTAACTAAAAGACAAACATTTCAAGTCACATTTCACAGTAATAAAAATCATCAAGCCAAGATTGAATAATTGCACAAAATAAAGTTTTCAAACGCGTACACATGTTCAAGAAAAGAAGACATGCTAACAGAATGGATAACAAAATGGCATAATTGTCTGTCCCTCACAAACAGGACACCAAATCTACTCTGGCTCAAAATTTTCCCTTTTCACGCTATACTCAACTCAACAGGCTATATGTAACAACAACACTTTAATAACAAATAATTTAACGAGAACCACAAACTGGTAGATCTCTTTTGTTTCCCAATAAACACTGCTAAAAATTACGCGCATATGACCTTATAGTAGATTCTAAACTTATAAAAGTAATAATATGTCTCGAAATTAAATAATGAATCTTTGAACTTCAGTTTTATGTATTACCAAGCCATGGTTAAAAAAGTATGTTCACGGAAAACATCAGCAGCTCACATTGAGCGTTGAGCAGAGAAAATTGAATTCATAATTGCAACATATCTGCACAAGGAAAATCATTAAATGTAAAACATAATTGGGTGCAATGTGAAGGTAGATTAGAATACATACTGTCCAGGCCCGTCTCACCACACCGTTGAGGCTAGCTATGAATTTATCAACATCGTAGACATCTTCAAAGTTCCTGAAGATTATGAAACCATTTTGTCGACTCAACAACATGACATGTAAAAGAATAGTTTCCACAAATTGTACGATACATGTTGCACTAACCTCTTGTCACCAGGTTTACTTCCTCTAATGTCCGGGATTACAAGTGTTGCTCGAAGATATCTGGCTACCAGCACGGCATCTGCGATCTGAGTTAGAATATTATCCAGGAATCAGAGAAAGGTAACAGAGAAAACGAATAGCAACAGAAAACATCAGCATTAGACTAAGACACAACTAAAGCAAATTCATGATTTCAGTAAACTCATTTCCAAATCTCAACAATAAACAAAAGTCAACTCCTTAACACCTCTGAAATTGACACAGAATAAATAGGCAAGATGATAAATCATGATACCTGAGATACATGGTATTCGGGGCCATTAGTTAAGGAGAAAGTGATGTGCCCTTTCAATTCTTCAGCTCCTCTGTCAATCACAAACCAAAACCCCACAGATCTAAGGAAAAGGAAAAAGAAGGAATGCGGCGACAAAATAAAACAAGACAATTACAGTGTCTACAGAAGCATTACACTCACCCAAAACAGGCTTCTCCCAACATGGCTTCAATGTCAAACCATCCTCCTTCCAAGACCATCATCTTCTTTTGTTACACTAACAATGCCTTGCTCCGATGCCTTATTTGTATTGTGAATGGCAGGCTTCATAAAGTGAAAAAATAGCAGCTCAGCAAGATTATCAAGAAAAGATAACCATTAATTAACCATTTCTATAAGTGATTCAAGCAATAGTAATTCGGACACGTTCAAGTCTAGATAAACAGAATCAATCAAAAATTAAAATTCAGTAAGAAGTAACAGTGGTCCTTCATTACCCTGATAGAATTTAGCAACACTCAGATTCAACACAATTAGCAAACATTGCTCTTTAAAATCAGCAACCACGTCATCAGATAAACACTCCAGCGAAAAATCAATTCACAGAAGAAAAGCCCTTGATCCAACTACAAGATCTTTCCAACTACCAAACCTACTCAACGCAAGCAAATCAAATCCAAACAAAAGCACAAACAAATCTCCAGATTCGGGACGCATTACGGCAAATTCCGGTCCATAAACAAAACCGAATCAAATGAAGTTCAAAAAAATAAAAAGAGGGCAAAAGTACAAACTCCAAGTAGCAAAAATCTTGATCGGAAAAAGGGAAGTAATATCGACAAAATAGAGAGTAACAAATGCAAACTGGATCGAAGTGGTCGCGCTTGATCATATTTCCAAGCATTACGGACATTGTGACGGTCAAGACCCCCGCGAGTATCTGCCTGGGATCGACAGCCATTGTTGAATGGATTCTGATCTCAGCTACCTCTGGTGTGGTGGGGTGGGGTGGCAGCACTACATTCCACTATTAAGGCAGTGCCGGTCGGGCACGAATCCACCGGTCTCCGGTATGGAAGAGCACGGCACTCCAGAAGAGCACTCCCGTCGTCGATGACACGGGAGGGGAGGGACAGATATGAGAAAAGAGGGGATTAGGGACAGCGCGCTACACCTGAATTAAAGGAATAATAGAACAAAGGAAATTACATTAACAATGAAAATGTATACACTTGATCACTGGCAAAAAAGAAAAACTAAAAAAAAAAATAAAAAAGCCAGAGCAATTCATAGAGATTTTGAACTCTTCCTTCAGGCATATGGCTAGTGTTTGCTTCCTTGCTTCCCGAATCTTAAGAAAATATAAATAAAGCAATTCGAACTGAGCATTCTTCCGGAGAGAATAAAAATTTATGTTGTTTAATAAAGAATTCAAACCCATGATCTATAAATATTTACAGAGTCTCTGGCCTATATTGGTTGTTCCGAAAAAAAAAAAAAAGAAGAAATATTTAAAGGGAGAGCATTACCCATTGCCTTCTGGAGTGTAGCTGGGTCAGGCTTGTTTGGAGGGCCTTGGATGTCCCTCTCCCGCACGATATGCAGACTATGGATGTGAATGTTATTCGCCATTGGTTGTTGTCCATGTACCGCTCATTCGGTCTTCTTTTTGTGGCTAGGCTATGGACGATATGGTTTGAATGGAATGCCCGTATATTTCGAGGTACTCAATCCTCTACTCATACTATTGTCAGACGCGCTGCTATCCTTTCGGATGATTTGGCTATGAGCATGAGGAGCCTCCTCGGATTGCGTCTCTACCGCGTATGGTACGTTGGAACATGGTAGGTTGGTTGGGAACTTTCATCCACTCTGACGGATCATATCCTGCGGGGGCGAAAGCGTGGTGGTTTCGGAGCGGTAGTGCGTGACTATTCTGGTGCTTGGCTTGGAGGGACGACTGGTTTCTTGGGAGATATATCGGTGCTGCAAGCAGAGTTGGAAGGGATCTTGCATGGTCTGCTGCTTGCGCATTCCCTTGGGATTCAAGACGTCCTCTGCATGTGTGACCCTCAATCTGCTATTCGCCTGTTACCCCCCAACATTTGAGTTCATTAGATAAGCATACAACATTTTAGATATGTCCCCAACCTATAAAATATCAATTGAAAAAAAATAATCCATATGAATTAGCACAAAACATTTATGGAAGAATTATATTGGATGTGAGCGAGACCCATTAAACATGTCTGCCAGGAGAACCACAGATATTCAATCATAAATTATCTTCCTAACAGTAAGTAATAAAATCCATATGAATTAATGCAAAATATTTATGGAAGAATTATATATCTCATAAATTAATTTCTACCGCCGGTAGATGGGAACAATACTAATAAGCCACAGAAGCACAAAGAAATACGAATTGGTGAAGAGAGAAATTCTAATCTGAAAATATTCAAGGATAACAACCAATAAAACCAATATTGAATTCTTTGGAAGCATCCAACAAATCCAATGTTTTGCAATTTTATTGCGAAAACTTCATCTAAACACATAACAACCATTCAATAATCGGAATTCCATTTGGATAACAAAAAAGCATCCAATTCCTTACCTCATAACTAAAAAGCTACATTGTATAACAGTGATAGGGCACACCATTGTCGAACTAAAATCCAATCAAGAAAAAGGGATGCCAAAGTAGGAATAAAAACATTGCAGTACCTTGGAATGTTGTGAAGGGTGTTTTCCCGAAAGGTCCAACACACAGAGATGGAGTACCAGCTATCACATTGATATTAGCAGCGACACACAAGCGGGGAACCGGCAGAGGTGCTCAGAATCATTGTGGTGCAATGAGCAGGCCTGCTACGACATAGAAAACAAGAAAACATGGCCCCAAATCTTCAACTTCGTTGCATTTAGAAATCCCCTTATTCTAAGACAGAGAAAAACAACTATGCCAATTTAAACCTACCCAGACAATCCATATTCCAAAAGAATAATGCATTTAAATATGATCTTATAGGACAAAATCAATGTGGTTGGAAAAAAATAATAAAGAAAAAATTAAACTCGAAATTATATTATAAGAAAAAAATTAGTTATGTGGATACACGCGATATAATATCCACATAACAAAGTCATAATCATTTAAATTAAAGCATTAGTGTGAAAGGAATGTCTGTAAGTATGAAACAAATTATTAGTTTGAAAGGAAGGTCCTATAAGTTTGAAAAAATACATATAAAAACCAAATTATTGATTATTCAGAGAATATTTATTGTAGTTATTAGTTTAATTTATTTGAGTTAACTATTTATCTTATATATATATATATTAATATATACATATATATTGAATTTACAAATCTCTAACCAAAAAAATTTTACAAATCGTATTGATAGTGAGATAAATATTTTTTTTAAACTTTTGATTTAGTAAAAAAAATATAAAGGGGCACGGGACTCAATGCCACCAAGTTTATTTTTGAGACTCAATGCTAGGAACAAGTGGAGGAAGGAACATCAAAACCGATGAGGTTTTCAGTTTTTGAGATTTCCAAGGCAATATAAATATTTCATGAGATAATTTAAATTTTTGAGATTTTCAAGGCAATTTAAAATATAAACTGATGGTAATACAAATAAACACAATCTATTATTACACTTAATTCTTGGGAATGGAACGAATCTTTCCATAAAACGAATGACCATTCAAATATTTCCAAAAAATAATAGTCAAACAAATCTTTCATTGAACTATAAACACTACAAAATTTTTACAATAATCACTACCCAATTTATGGTGTACTCCTACAGGACCTACACTATTGAATTAATCATATATTTTTTTTTATTTTTGAAACCAAACATACAAACTAAAAATATCAGAAAAAGAAACTGTAACTGTGACCCTATCTAGAGGTAGGCCGACGATGTCCATGAATCCCGGCGTGATAGCTCCGGCAGTGGCGGTGATCAACCCACAATTCGGTGTGGGCTACCCCGACTATCTCATCATCGTCCGGAAGATGATGTCTCTGTCCGAAGGAAACTTCAGCATCACTGATGGCAGGCATTCTGGGGCAAAAGCACCAACGAAAGGGGCATGCTTTTCAGCGTGAAGAAATTTTGGATGCTGCAAATCTGTGTTTGCTCTGCGAAATTCTTATTTGGAAGAAAAAATTGAAGTGCCAGAGGCAAAAAAAAAATGAGATACAAAAAAAACTACATGTGTAAAGGATAAAAAATCACCTTCTTCAAAATCCTCAATAAAACCATCATCGTCTATGCCTTCTTCTTCATCTTTTCTAAAAGAAGATTGTAAAACAGGATTACAGGAACCTACAAAACAAACACAAAAAACAATGAATAACATTAGATATTACGGTGGATGATGGATAAATGAGGAAGAAAAAATAAATGAAGAATCTGAAAAATAAGAAAAAAAAAATAGAAAGAGATGGAGGAAGATGGAAGCCCAATATGATTGAGATGTGGTGGAAGGTGGTGAATATATATAGGGGAAAATGGGAGGAAATGCTTTGTGGGGTGCAATTTCCATGTCATTTAGATTTAATTAATTGTTGGGGGGAAATTTAGTGTGTGTGAGAGAAAATAATAAAATATTGGAATGGGAGGGGGGCAATTTTGGGAGGGAAACTGTGTGTGTGAGGATTGTTATTACTTTTATCTATAGAGAGATTCAAGTAATTGAATGAATTACTTGTTTTAGCCTCCCCAGACAATTATTCCTTTTTTTTTTCCAGTCATTCTTATTTTATTCTTCCTTCTTTTCTTCTTTCTTTCATTCTTTCCTAGTAACTGTACAAAGAAGCAGTATAAAAGGGTATCTGAATTAAAGAAAAAATAAATATTAATCGAATTATAATTCGAAAAAGCGAATTGAAGCAGTATACCCCTAGCGAATCAAAATTTTTCTAACTAACGAATTCGAATCGAACTTCGTCCCCCGTAACGGAGCGAACTGCGAATTATGTGACACTGAGCAGAATAGCAGATATAGTGATCATTCCTGCTGGTGTGCCGAGCAAGCCTGTCATGACCCGCGATGACCTCTTCAAAATTAATGCCGGCAACGTTAAATCTCTTTGCGAAGGCATTGCCAAGCATTGCCCAAATATAGTAGCATCTGCATATTTTTGAACCCTGTGTTTGTTTTCTTGTCCATGGTGTTTCTTATTACCAAAGTTTCTCTAAGATTTAATTTTCTTTTCTACCTTCTACAAAATTCAGGCTCTTGTTAATATGATTAGCAACACGAGATGTCATTTCAATTCTTGCAGTTTATGCATTGTCCTTTTCAGGTTTTAAATCTCGGATATCACGCTAAGCTTCCATAACTTAGCCGGTAGCAGGCTCCTTCGCCTGACTCGCCACCAATCCCCTGCGGAAATCCCCAAATCGCCGGCGAAGCCAGGTTCCATTTTGCTGTTAAGTGTGCTTTGTCTTGGCTTGTTCTTTTTTAGTCTTGTGGGGTTTCTAAACCAAATATTTTTGTTTTAGGACTAAGGCCCTGTTCTCTAGGCCTTAATTTTTCTGGTCTGATCTGAATTTGTAAAATCTGATCTGGTCTGATCTGAATATGTCTGATCTGATCTGGATGTTTCTGGTCTGGTCTGATTCCATCTGGTCTGATCTGGTCTGATCTGAATTGATCTGATCTGGTCTGATATGTTCTGATCTTATTTTATTTATATTTGGATTCTAATTATTTTTTTCGATAAGCTATTTTGATTCTAATTAAATTATGGTAATAATAATAATAATAATAATATATAATAATAAAAATTAATAATTAATATTTTAATATTTATTATATATAATAATAATAATTAATTAATAGTTTTTATTATTATGTTTAGTTATTTTTGAAAATATTTTTGAAAGTATTTTCTAATATATTTCAAAAATATTTAATGAAAGTATTTAAAACTATATTTTGAAAGTATTTATAATATAAAATATATTAAAAACGTGACTAGTATATTTAAATAATATTTTGAAGAGCAAAAAAATATTTTGAAAAATACTTTTAAAATTAGTATTAATAAGTACAATATAAATAATATTTGCATACATTCCTATATGTTTTTGCCCTTTTTTAAAAAAAATATTATATGTAATTATGTAATTGTATTATAATGATCTGATCTGGTCTGAATGTTTCTGGTCTGGTCTGGTCTGGTCTGATCTGATCTGATTTGATCTGGTCTGATCTGAATGTTTCTCATCTGATCTGGTCTGATCTAATTTTGGAAAAAAATAAGTAATAAGGTCTGAAAATAAGTTGTAGAGAACGGGGCCTAAGGCTCACGTTTGGGGGAAATGCTTTGCACTCTAAGTTTCCTCATTATTGAAAATAGTCGAAATTATAGACAACCGTTTGTGGCTGCTGGGGATTGTTTGCTTTCACTGAGAACATCCATCAACAGTCTTAATCTGAAACGTTTGTTTCCATATAATCCTCAAGTGCTTATGCGAAGGTAAGTTGTCTTCTCTTGTTTAGTGGAGTATATGTTTTGGCTGTTCATTTCCCTTAAATAATATGGCTTTCGTAACCCAGTTTTTCCTGGAAATCATTTGTTGGGAAATGATTTGCACTCTAAGTTCACTCCGTTTATGCCTTCTGTGTGTTTGTCGAAACGCCGAGCTAGAGGCGACCCTTACACAGCCATTTGTCCGTATTTACAAACTTATATCAGGAGGTGAAATTTTTCCATGTATCATGCATGTATTAGGACACATATAGTTGATATTATTACAAACTTAGTTTCCAGTTGGTACCTGAAGCAATTGTATTTGTGTTTCTAATATTTAGAAAAAAATCACTGCCATATTGGGTAATAAGCTTCTGCATCATGGATACTGTTTACCGCCAAATATGATTATCCGTTTTCCTTCCACTCTTCACGATTTTCTGCAGATAAGCTACTGTATTCTGTTAAAATACTGTTAGAATCTGCTATACGAAATTGCAATAACTTCCAAGTCACCAAGGAAGATGTTGAAAAAATTATTGACTGAGAAATTTCTGCCCCTAAGCAAGTTGAGATTCCTTTTAAGCCAGCTCGCGTCCTGTTACACCTGAGACAAGTGATGGATAAGTTTTTGTTGAGTACTAACTTTTGTATTTAAATCTTCCTTTAAAGCTCTCTTCATTATTTATTTAATTGTAAACAGTATTTTACTGGAATTCCTGCAGTTGTTGACCTTGCTTCTATGCGTGAGGCTATCAAGGACCTTGGCAGTGACCCATATAAAATCAATCCTTTGGTACACTCCTCCTCTGTGTAATCGTTTTCCTATCTCTTCACTGTTCAATAAGACATAGAGTCATAGATGTTACAGTTAATACAGATTCCCATTTTTTCCCTCCTTAGGTTTGCAACATGTGGTCATACTGTTGAATTCATGTTGTTGTATAGTTGAGAAACCATAATTTATACAATTGTGATGCTGCCTTATATTTATGTTAGTGTAAGCTCTCACATCTGTGTAGCTCATTGCCTCATTACCTCATTGCCATTATATCTTCATGTGGTATCCTGATATTTAGTTTGGTAACACACTTGTCCAGGTTCCTGTAGACCTTGTCATCGCCCATTCTATTGAAGCTGATGTTACCAGATCAGAAAATGGAGTACAGGCCAATATGGACCTTGAATTCAAGAGAAACAAAGAAAGATTTGCTTTTCTCAAATTGGGGTCTAATGCCTTTCACAATATGCTGGTTGTTCCTCCTGGTTCTGGTATTCTGCATCACTGGTATTGTGCATCAGGTATAACTTAGCATTTTATTTGGTTATGTTGGTCTATTCAGTCTGTAGCATATTTTATTATATTGTGACCTGGTAAATATCTTCAGGATTATCTAATTGGACTACATTGTAAGGAATGTGTGGGTTTATCATATATTTTTAGGTGGTTATAGAAAACGAATTTATTTTTTATAACATCTGCTAAAATTTTAGGTCAACTTGGAATATCTTCGACAAATTATTTTCAACAACAATGGAATTTTGTATCCTGATAGTGATGTTGGGACTGATTCTCATACAACCATGATTGATGGATTGGGTGTTGCTGGATGGGGAGTTGGAGGCATTGAAGCAGAGGCAACTATGCTTGGTCAGGTATTCAATAATATCCTTTTTACCAGATTTTTGACTAAATATTCTGCAATTTTCCGGATGTCGGTTTTTAATCTTAGCAGAACTTCTACTTGCATGGCTATTTAGACTGCAGATATTTAAGAGTATTCTGGGATCTCTTCGCAGAATTATTTGCTTTATATATAAACAAATGATCTGAAATAGTTAAAAAAAAATTATGTATATAAATAGACACTTTAAATAATTAATGTATAAATAAAATAATTACTCTAAATTAAACAACCAACCCCTATATTAGAAATTGTAAAACACTACCACTCTGCCTCTTTCTACCCAAAAAATACCACTCTGCCACTCGGTATGTTTATCCATTCTTAAAAGTTTATTAATTAAAATATTTATATAACATAAATATATATTTTATTATTTAATAGAAACATTAAACCATGGTAAGAGGGTCACTCCACAATGAACAAACCTAAAATACAAAAAATTATGCAAAAACCATTAAAAAACAATAAAAAAATTCAACACTTCATTAATAAAGTAAGGAATCACATGTGAAATTAACAAATTAAAAGAGAAGAGCAACCATCTTAAGTAAAATCCAAACCAAAAATCACAGTTTGCAATTTCAAATATCGAATAGGATGACCAAAACAAGGAGGATTAGTATGATTTTTCGCCTCTAGACCATTATAATACTACTAGAATTAAAGTAAATATAACAATAAACAAATTATTAAATATGTACAGTGAATTTATAACAATATTTAGGTTTATTATGACAATTTATGAAGGACAAAAATGGAGGATATAGTTTAATGAATTCAATCGAATTGTTTTAAAATTCTAACGTACATAAATTATAAATTAAAGAAAAATGAGAATCCTCATTAAAGGTTTAGGGTAAAAATCTACGTTTTAAGAGTTTGTCGTAATCTGATTTATAAACCTCAGTTCTATCCTGTAAATGCTTTCATTTTCACACCTTAAGCTTTATATGTTAATAAAATTTCTCTAATCTTTATTTTAATTAAGGATTTCAATATGTCTACTAACCTACAACTATGTTTTTATGCATAGATTGGAAAACTAAAGGGTTATTAGTGTTGGTTGTGCTGATCTTTAGTCTTTATGGGATTTTAGTGTTCTGAAGTCAAAATTTTTATGAATCATCATGGTTCTGTCACGAATTCCATAGTTGCAAGTACACATGATCGAGGTGATGACACGAAGTTGCAATACAGTTTGCTCGACATAACAAACTATAATAGTTTGTTTCATGAGAAGTCTATCAGAAGAAATATCATCAAATCAAACCAAGGAAAGGAAAATCTCTATGATGCTACTTCAGGAACATTAGGCTTGATAGCGCTTCAAGAAGATTCATTCAAAAGGCCTACTAATACTACAAAGGATATTGATGGTTTTGTATCTACAAGAAAGAAAAGAAGACAAGCAGATGCTGCATATTGTTGCCCAGAGATGGGATACAACATAGGACCAACTTTGAAGATGGTGCAATAAGAATCAGGAAGGTTTTTCAGCCACTATGTAAAGATGTACGGAAGATTCTTAGTGGCCACCGAGTATTTTCTTCAGTATGACTATATAAATATTTATATTTGTGAAAATTAGAAGTTTTACTGGGCATATGATTTTTTCTTACTGAATGTACCAAAAGCATGTACTACTTATGCATGTGTTTGTTTGTTTCTAAAGATTTAATGGATCCTTAATAATAAGAACCTTTACTAATTGTCTGTTTGCAGTGTATTCTGTTTAATCTTGATGTTCCCTTTTATGTTTGCTAATTAAGTCTTTTTTTTTATCCTTCTGTTCATGGACTGTGGATGAGTAGGCCCAATATGGTAAGCCTACTTCAAATACTAATTTTCCTTGTAAGGCAGTACTTTAATTATAATTTCCCTTGAGCATTGTTGGCCATGGTTCTTTTTTGCAGATCACACTTATGGGATTCATGTTTTTGCTTTCGTCTGCATTTTTTGGATATGTGAGCTCTCTCTCTCAACTAAGCCTCTCTGAAGAATTGGTAACGAAAATTTTTTTGCTGGGTGTCTATTTCATGAACCAGACATATTACCCTAATTTGGATCCCATTCTCATGGCATGTTTATTTTATTGTTGCAGTTTGTTGTTGATTTGTGTTGCGTATAGTTGTTTCCATTAGATGCTTGACAAAGTATACGTTTTAATTGGGGGGTGTCCTCGGTTTGTAATGTTTATGCAGGATATTTCTCTATTAAATGGGCTGGGGGTGAAGTTTGTTCTTGTACCTGGAATACATGTTCAAATTGATAGACTCTTGGCTGAAAGAGGTGGGAATAATTATGGCCTTCTTTTGAAACACTTATAATGTTTTGAAACACACATTGAAGACTACCACTTATAAGTATTTTTTCAGTGCATTGAAGACGACGAAGCATTCCAGAAGAAGGGCAACAAAGAAGTGGCATTATTAGTCAAAATAAGGAAGGAATATTTCAGCATATTAGGTAAAGATATCCTCATGAGTAAATTATAAGTGGTTTTCCCACAATGTCGTTTGTGGCTTTTACAGTAAACACCCTTCCTCTCAAAATTATGATAAAATTAACTGGTCTATCCATTTTAGTATACATTTGTGACATTTGGAATGAACATCACTTTCCTTGATGTTATTTCTGTTGTTGTGGCATCTACTGTTTTTTTTCCGTCTTTAGGGTGTTGGGCCATGTATCTTCTTGGAGTCAGAATAGGAAGATATCTTTTCTTTGGTGATCATGTTGATGCAAGGTTAAAAACCAAGAGCTGGATCAGGAATCGAGCTTAGGCACTTAGCATTTTTCTCTGGTATGCGAATGGTTTTGCTTTATCATTTAGTTTGCTATTTATTTGCTAAAAATTTTTTTCTTTGATATTGTCACAGGTTAATACCTCTGCTTTTCGATTGGCATGTTGAAAGAACATCACGTCGAACGGTGAATACTAATGTTGTGCTACTCTTATCGTTTAATCTGTTTGAGTTTTAATACCATTTGTCTTCTTCATACTTCCATATGTTTTATTGATTCGCTAAGACCATCTCCAACCATACCCTCTATTTTTGCAGGAGCTACAGTACAAAACTCTATTTTTGCAGGACAACTACAGTAACTACATCTCCAACCCAACCCTCTATTTTTGCAGGGTCAAAGAATATTCCCACATATTTTATTTAATATATCATTTAAAATTACTTTTTAAATTAAACAAATGCTAATTTATATATCCAATATTATCCAAAAAATAAATTATAATTTAAAATATTTATATGTGTATAATAAAAAATAAAATTTTAAAAATATAATAAATAAAAATATTTACCCTATAAAAATAAACTATAATTAAAATAAAATATTTAAGCAATAATTAAAAATAAAAAGAAGTGAAACATTAAAATAAAAAGAAAACAAAAACAAGAAAAAAAAAAAAGAAAAACTTGTTCCCGCTACAGTAGCGGGAGCTACAGTATTCCGCTACTTTGAGCGGAATACTGTTGCACCCTCCCATTTGGGAGGGTGCTGCTGGAATAATTGCAGGGTGGGTTGGAGACCCCACCCTGCATCCCACCCTGCAAAAATAGCATTTTGCAGGGTGGGTTGGAGATGCTCTAAGAAATACTTCCTCCGTTTCCAATTAATTGGAACATTGTCAAATTTGACACTATTCACTCACGCACTTTGACTTAAAGTTTTATTATAGTTATACAAGTTAAAATATAGCCAAGTGGGATCTTGTTAGATTCGTCTCGTCAAGTAGTTTTTAAATATCAAACTTTTATAATTTTTACTTGTACCGAATTTGAGTTATTAATGATTTAAAATGTGCATTGGACTGCGTGTATTGTGAGTCCGTTTCATTTTTTGGAAAACGGAGGGAGTATATCTTATACGCACTTATTTAGATTGATACGCATGCTAATAAGATGATTTATTATTACTGATGAGGTACTTCGTTGACTTGTAGGATTATGGCATAGATTTTGATGATTAAGAACACAATTAAAGGCATTTCTCTTGCTATTTTGGACAGATTTTCTTGTTAATCCCATTTAATTTATCTGATTTTTTGTGGTTCAAATTGAAAAAACACTTAATGTTTGTAGTTTTAATTTTATATACTGCTTGTGGCCCTTTTAAGTATGGTAAATATTAAATTCTAATATCTAGAGAATAAAAGAGAGTATGATATAAGCAAGACAACTCGAATAATAATAATTGTACTTGTACTTGTATACACATGCATTTTCTCTTCCACAAAATCTATCACTAGCTTATCTAAAAATACTTTTTCCCCTTCTATGTGCTGCTGTTAAAATACAAGTCCGAATAAACAGACAATAAACTACAGTTTGGAAAAAGGATATTGTAGCCAGGGTACGTTCTAAATAATTCAAGCCCATGGAAATAAGGGGTGCCCAATTAAATGTAAGAAAAATACAAAAATAAAAGCTATTCAATTTTAGGGTTAGGGTACCCGACTTTCGACATGTAGGTTGGGGGTTTGATCCCCACCCGGTTAGGGTCCCCTATTCCTCTCTTTGTTCCTTTATAATTTGTGTGGCATTGACTCACATTATCTTTTCTTAGCATGTAGTATAAGTTATTCAGTAACTAGAACCTAAGGTATTAGAGTTAAAAGCGTGATCCAAAATTTTGACCGTAGTTCCTTTCCTTACGTCGCCCAATTGGTCAATATATTTAACATAAAATTGAATAGAGATATAATTATTTTTTTTTAAAATTCAATCATAAAAGGTTAGTTTTTACAAAAGAGAAAAAACTTTATGTAAAATGCCAATTCATTTATTTTGTTTTTCCTGTTTTTTACTTATAAAAAAACAGTCTCGTGAATGAAAAGAATTTTCATCCCATATTGTGAACCGTAACAGTCCTACTCTTATGACATTAGCTAACAACTAAGCCTCTTTCAAAGGATATTAATATTTATAGGATATAGTAACTATAATATAAGGAAAATATAAACACTCACCTAAAAATATTTTTTCTTTTTCCACGGGCAGTTGTATATCCAAAATACGTTGTGCGATCGCACAACGAGAATTTCCTAGTTTTATGATATAGTCTGTTAAATAAATTTATTGGATTATGTGTTTGAAAAGTTTTAAGAGAATCTTAAAGTTAGAGGACAAAAAGATTCGATGGCATCTAGGGTTTCCTCCTCGGCTAGGGTTTCCCCCTCGGCTACGCTTCCCTCCTACTCGGCGGCGCGCAAGGCTTCTTCGGCGGTGCCTGTTCCAGCGTCTGGCGCGACAGACGTCCCTCCGCATGACCCGGGTGGCCAGCCTCGCTCGTTTGCTGATATCCTACGTGAAGGCGCTCATCCAGCGTCACCTACCTTCAAGCGTCGAGACTTGATTGCTGAGAATCTGATTACCAAGAGTTTCGTGGGCAATAATCCATCTATTCCCAAGTTCACAATAGATGAATCCGTGGAGATAGAGGCTGGCAAGGCTTGGGAAGATGCCTTGGTCATCAAGTTATTGGACTTTCATGTTGGATACATGGTTTTACATGATCGGCTGAAGCGGTTATGGAAGGTGCAGGGTACCATGACGTTGATCGATGTTGGCCATGGATGTTTCATCGTACGGTTTGATTTGGCGTCTGATCGTGAGACTGTGGTCAACGGGGGTCCTTGGATGTTATTTGACCACTATCTGGCGATAATGCCTTGGACTAGGGATTTCAATCCTCGGACGACTCAGGTCAACAAAACCCTAGTTTGGGCGAGGTTGAATGGGTTGTCTATGCATCGCTTCCGGGAGGATATTCTTTGGGCGATAGCATCTGGCATTGGGGAAGTCATTAAGATTGACAGTCGCACAAGGGAATCTACTTGGGGCATGTTCGCCCGTGTGTGTGTGGCCCTCGACCTGACACAGCCGGTGACGGGCAAGATTCTAGTTAACGATGAGTGGATTCCGATCTCTTACGAAGGGTTACATCTACTTTGCACGAAGTGTGGGCGTTATGGGCACTATGAGCGGGCCTGTCCTCATGTCGCAGCCCCGGTGGGAGTTCCAGCTGCTGAGTGTGAGGAGAGAGAGGTTGATGGGGCCGACGTGCCAGGAAGGGACGGGGTGGAGGTAGTGGCAGATCCCCAGGGTGATTTGGGAATGCATGAGGGTAAGCCGGACGATGAGTGTCAGGAGCCGGCATTCGGGGAGTGGCTTAAGGTGGTTCGACGAGGCAATAGGAAGCCTAAGCAACAGCGTGCTAAAACAGTGGTAGATGAACCGAAGGTGGTGGTGGATGAGCCTAAGGTTCCGCCGGCTGGTGTGGCTACTACAGGAGCCAGGGATAAGGGCAAGGCGGTTGCTTCTTCGCCTGTTGTGTCCAGGTCCCAAGGTCCGTCGCACTCATGGAGTGGAGGATATGAGTTGGCTTTGGTCCCTTATGAGGGTGGGCATGCACGTGTGAGGACGCCCACTCTAGGTTCCAAGCGGCCGAGGATGGAAGCAGACGGGGAGGATGCGCGGCTGCAGGAGGAAGTGGGAGATTCCTCGCATGGCTTGCAAGATGGTATTCTGCGGGGCAATCAGTATGCCTTACTCCTAGATGGAGATGTTATGGAGTCTCAGGAGAGCGAGCGCTGGGTTGATGCGGTTGAAGGGAGTTCTCAATGAGCTTGGAACTACTTCTTCCCTTCTAATTTGTTAAAATGATTGAGTTCCAGGACTACTCCATTATTGTCTGGAATGCATGCGGGTTGATGAGTCGTACGGCTCAGCGTTGGGTGAGGGACCTTGTCAGGAACCATAAGCCCGACGTGCTGTGTGTGTTGGAACCTCGTGGTGAATTTGGCCGAGCTCGTTATTACTTTACTCAACTGGGATATGTTCCCGTGATCGTTCAGGAAGCCCAGGGAATGGGAGGAGGCATATGGGTCCTCAAGAAGATGACTGTGGACTGCCAGATACTTATCTTCGATGATCGAGAGCGCATGCTTACTGTGGAATTACGCAAAGGGTTGGCTAAGTGGTTCTTCACAGCCATTTATGCCTATTCGAATTATCACCGTCGCAAGGATAATTGGACGAGCTTAATTCAGTTGGCGAATAGAGTGGCAGGTCCATGGTTTATTATGGGCGATTGGAATGAAATATTGGCGGAGGAGGAAGTGCAGGGTGGTAGTTATTTGGCTGACAGAGCGGCCGAACTGAGGGAAACCGTGGACGCTTGTCAACTTATGGGAGTAAATACTGTAGGGCCGATGTACACATGGTCGCGTATGGCAGGAGGGGGTCGCCGCATTAGCAAGCGCTTGGATCGGGCGCTAGCCAACCTCGATTGGATGACTCGGTTTGGAGAGGGGCGGGTGGTGCACCTTCCCCGAATGGGCTCGGATCACTGTCCTCTTCAACTGGTGTGTGGTGGTCGGACTAATGTGGTTGGAGGCCGGCCTTTTCGTTGGGAATCTGCTTGGGGATTGCATGCAGATTACAAACAGGTTGTGTTGGATAGCTGTGAGGCGGGAGGGGAGGAACTCACTCATGTCTTGGAGAATGTCCAGCATAAGTCCACTGAGTTTAATCAAAATGTCTTTGGCAATATTAGGGATCGGAAGAGGAAGCTTAAGAATCTCATCTTAGGGATCCAGAAAAGACTGGTATTCGTGGATTCCGCCTGGCTCCTGCGTCTGGAAGGAGAGCTTAAGAGTGAGTTGGAGGAAATTTTGAAGCAAGAAGAACATTTGTGGTATCAAAAGTCCAGAGATAAATGGGTCAAGTTGGGAGACCGCAACACGAGGTACTTCCATGCCAAAACACAGGTTCATAGAAGGCGTGGCCGAATCCATGGGCTGGAGGTGGATGGGGAATGGGTACTACAGCCGGATGCATTACAGGATCATGCCATAGAATATTTCACATCCATGTTTGCTAGTCAGCATGAACCGCCGACTGGGGGGGTGCTGCCAGCTCTCAATCCTATTACTGATGTTCAGAGGGCGGGTTTGGAGGGGCAGGTCACGCCTGAGGAGATTGAGAAGGCTCTACATGCAATGCGATCATACGCGGCCCCCGGTCCCGATGGATTTCCGGCGGCCTTCTACAAGCAATTTTGGGAGGTCTTAAAAGCGCATGTCGTGACTATGATACAGCGGGCCGTTGAGACTAGGAAACTCCCTGATGGGATGTCGCATTCCCATATGTGCTTGCTTCCGAAGGTGGATGTGCCATCAACTATTAGTCAATTCCGCCCACTGATGTTATGCAATGTGAGTTTTAAATTGATTACTAAAGTAATGGTTCAGCGGCTTCGCCCTATACTCCGGGAGGTTATTAGTCCGTTTCAATCTGCCTTCTTACCCGGTCGGGGGACAGCGGATAATGGGTTGCTTCTTCAAGAGATGGTGTCGACCTTGGAGAATCCTCGTTCCGGATGTAAGGCGGCTATTGTCAAGATCGATCTTGCTAAAGCATATGATACCGTCCGTTGGGATTTCTTAGCCGAGTGCCTCCAGGATATGGAACTTCCTTGTGGTTGTCGCGAATTGATTATGGCGTGCGTTTCGGCTTCAAGCTTCTCGATACTTTGGAATGGCTCGCCAATTGGAAATATTCAAGTGGGTAGGGGACTTCGCCAGGGAGACCCTCTTTCCCCTTATCTGTTTGTTATTGTGATGGAAAAGCTGTCGAGGACCATCTTGGAAGAGGTGAGTGAAGAGCGCTGGCTGCCTATACGTTTGCGACAAGGCGGGGTGGGCATTTCTCATCTAATGTTTGCGGATGATCTGATCCTATGTTCGGAAATTTGTGCTAGAAGTGTTCACAGCATGGCGGGGGTCTTAGAGAGATTTGGGACACGATCAGGCCTCAAGATGAACCCCTTAAAATCTGTGGTCATTACTTCTCCTGGCGTCTCGGTGGAGGAGAAGAGTTGGTTTGCTCAGCACTTGGGGATCCAGGTCAGTCCGGAACTAGGCAAATATCTGGGGTTTCCCATTATCCAAGGACGCATGAAGATTGCTCATTTTGATAGCCTGCTTAAGAAGTTTGAGGACCGGTTGAGCTCCTGGTCAGGTTTCTTACTTAACAAGGCCGGTCGATTGACAAAGGCGAAAGCTGTGCTAGCAGCACTACCTGTATATACCATGCAAATTCACTTGATTCCGGTTAGTGTTTGCCAAAGTATTGATCGCACCATCCGGAGGTGGATTTGGAAAGGGGCTGGGGGTCGCGGCATACACCTTGTCCGATGGGAGAGCGTCATTGCACATAAAAGGAATGGGGGATTGGGGATTCGTTCGGCTAGGCAAATGAATGTTACTCGGACGGTTAATCTGGGGCATCCTCTTCAACTCAAGCAAGCTTTGGGTGAGGGTTTTCCGTGACAAGTACGGGCTGCACGAGGGTTTGTTCCCTCAAGATCACTACAGGGGGACTAAGGTCTGGAAGATGCTTTGTAAAGTGGGGGAGACCTTCAAGAAGGGTTATGGCGTGCGCATTGGCAATGGTGCGAGCTCGTTGTGGTATGCCCCGTGGTGGCAAGGTGAACCGCTTGCTAATGTTGTTCCCTTTGTCCACTATAACGACGTCCACCTTCGAATATGTGATGTAATTCTGGAGGGCAAATGGAGACTGGATTGCATTTATTCTTGGCTGCCTGACTCCATTCGTCAGGCCTTGAGTAGCTCGGCGGCTCCCATTTTATCGGATCATGCACCGGACGTGCTACATTGGACATGCGACTTGTCTGGTAATTATTCTGTTAAATCAGGTTACTCTTGGTTGATACATGAACAGGATAGCGGGGGTGGATGGCAGTGGATGTGGCAGATTGGCATTCCGGAGAAGGTGGGATTCTTGTTATGGATGATCGGTCATGCTGCGATTCCATGCAATGAATTGCGGTTTCGACGTGGGATGGCAACCTCTCCCCTATGCTCTATTTGTGGTACGGAAGTCGAGGATTGGAAACATGTGTTCTTTGGATGTTATTGGGCGAGTGAAGTTTGGAGAGTCTCGGGCCTCATGCATGGCGATTCGGTGCAGGATCTTGGCCAGGAGGACGTTCGTCATTGGCTTGAGTGGAAGTTTCGGTCTACTGGAGCATTCTTCTTGGCCGTGTTTTGGTGTATTTGGATTGAGCGGAATGCTCGGATTTTTCGAGGAGTTGCTTTGGCTACTGATCGGATTGTTGCGCAAGCTCGACATTTCCATGCGGCATTGAAGGGGGGTTTGGAGCGGAGTCGGCAAGTGAGGAGTGTGAAGACTGTCACATGGAAACAGGAGGGAGATGGCGGATGGCTGCTGCATACAGATGGATGTGTGGTGGTTGAAGAGGGTATTTCGGGCTATGGTGCAGTCATTCGCGATGCCGAGGGTGGTTGGAAGATGGGTTGTTGTGGGCAGTTGCGAGGTCGAGGCATCCTGGAAGTGGAGCTTTTAGCTTTGAAGTTTGGTATTGACTTGGCTTGCCAGAATGCAGTCCCCCTCTCATATTGCTATGTGGATTCGCTTGAGGTGATCCGTTTGATAAATGGCGGAGTGCAGCGAAGACATGTGTATGGACATCTCATTGAGGATATTCGTCGCGGGTTGCGCTCTTTGGAGGGATGTGTGGTTCGCCACGTATTCCGGGAAGGCAATCAAGTGGCGGATGCTTTGGCTCGCAGGGCGGCTCGGTTGGAAGATTTCTTTACGACATGGGCCTTTCCTCCGGATGACGTCAAGACTTTTCTAGAGCGCGATGCGGCGGATACTGTTTATTTTCGTTTTTGATTGTTTTCTTTAGTTAGTTGTCTTTTTCCTTTCTTTTCCTTTTTTTTCTCTTTCTTTGCTCGCCTTCTAAGGCTGTGTCACCCAAAAAAAAAGTTTTAAGATAAAAATAATGATGAGGGAGTATTATGCAAAAAAAAAAAAAAAAAAACTCAAATCTCCTCTTCCGCCGCATAGCCTTTCTTCTCAGATCTCATCTTCCGCTAACCTGATGGCACTACGCTATGCTATTTGCAGGGCAGCTTCCAAGGTAGTACTGGCTGCATTTTCCGCACCCAATCCCTCCTCTGTTTTCCCACATAACCGAACCTCCGCATTTTTCGTGACCGCCGCCAATGGTAACATTTTCCAGACGTCAATTCCGTCGATTACCCGCCGCTACTCCTCCAGGCCTAGTGCAGACGCTTCGCAGGATTCCGAGCAGGTTCATCTGCACTTTTGTTTTTGTTTTTGTTTTATTTTGTTTTGTTTTGTTTTTCTTTTCCTCTTTAAATTAGTTTTTCCTTTGTTGGACCACCCTCCTTTCCACCGCCCCCGTTTTTGCCCCTATAAATGGTTTTATGTTGCTTCAGTATACTCGTGTTCTTGGATTTTTGATAGTGGACGATTTCGCTTCCGTCACTGTGGTTTTCTGTTATATTAGTTTTATTGAACTCAACTGCATCTAATTTTTTTAAGATTTCTGGGGATTTTACGAAAATGGTATTGGGAATTACATTTGATCTATACTTTTGCTTGCCTTCATCAAGTCTTTCCATATTTTAGCTTGTGATTTTTATTTTTATTTTTTTAAAATTCTACCTGATGCGTACTTTCGTTTTTCCTTTTACTAATCATTACTATGGTTGTCAACTTGTCATCTATGAAGAAAAGTTCCCAAAATTCATATTTGTTCTACCTGACAATTACTCCGTTTGTTGTGTTTCCAATTGATTCCAATCAAGCGAGATACTAAATGGTATGTAATGATTTCTATTTCTCTCATCTCTATCTCTGTTTAGGTCGAAGAGGTTCCTGCTGGCCTCCCCTTCAAAATTGAAGATAAGCCTGGTGAGCAAACTATAATCTTAACCATAGATTGACATGGTGAAAATATTACTACTTTAGAAGTTCATATGCCTGATGTCATTACAGGGGAAGAAAATGTGAATGGCAATGATGAGGAAGGACCTGAATTCAGGTAAGTTTGCTTTACTTACTATGGTACACATTACTTATTATTCTTTTGGTAATTTGTCCTTGTGTGCCTTATACTACCATTTTTTTTCATAACAACAATAAATCATTTTGGAACAAATCACACACACTAACTATACAATCCCCCCCTCTTAACACTTATATTATTGCTCATATCCTCTCGATCATTCATTCAGTCATGATCCCTCAATTGTGAGATACTACTCACCAGACACCACCAGTGACGACGAGCTCAAAAACCTATTCGAGTCGTGGATGAAGGAACATCGCAAGAAGTACAAGAGCAAGGAGGAGAAGTTATATAGGTTTGAGATCTTCAAGAAAAAGTTGAAGACCATTGATGAGACGAACAAGGCAAATTTAGGCTATACAGCTGGATTGAACCAATATTCTGACTTGGGTGTTGATGAACTTTGGAAACTGTGTGGACAGTTTTCGATGCGAAGCTATAGGAAAAGGATGGGAGCTCTCACCCGGGCGGGTGCTAGTCACCGGGGTCCATGGTACGTTAAAAGTATTTAATGTAAACAGTAATTCAATTAGTATTTTGGGTGAACCAAATAGAGTTTTTAAAGCCTCTTTCAAGTAGAAGTAGGTACCCCCACCCAAAACATAACATTGCTTAAGCGGCTATAGTTATTTATTAATTGGTTCAAAAAGTGCGGCTATAGTTATGAAGTACTCCCTCCGTCCCGCTAGCTAAAAACGTCCCATTTCTTTTGGGCACGGTGTTTTATGTAGAAATAATGAGTATTTAATGTAAGGGTAGATTAGTATTAAAGTAGGGGTAAATTAGGAATTTATATGATGTGATGGTAATGAATTTGAATTTTTAATTGATTTATTTATGTGTGATGTGATAGTTGTGTGTTTGAAATATTAATAAATTTATTTATTGATGTGATAGGATGAGAGTTGAGTTTATATTAATTATTTCCTAGAAAGGAAATGAGACAATTAGTGTGGGACGGACAAAAAATGAAGTGAGATAGAAATAATGGGACCGAGGGAGTATTAATTGGTTCAAGAGTAGTGAAGTAATTAATTTCACAGGGCCACGGGCTCACTAAATGAGACAAACTATACGGGTCTGATTGGGAATTAGCTGTTAGCTGTTAACTGATTTTGTGAGTAATAATGAACTAAAATTAGCTGTTCGACAATTTCTAGAGTAACTTTTTGCCTAGAATAAGCTAAAATTCAAAATGCTGCTATTTGCAGTGGTTTCAAAAAGAGCTGATTGAACATAACACTGTTTTAAGTTATTTTTGTCTTTTTAAATAATCTAATTTTCTTAAATTGTCTCACAAAAAATTAATTATGCGTTGGCTGTTTCGCCAAACATGGCCTATAATTCCAACCAAATGACCCTATTTTTTTTGCTGCACAGCCCGCAGGGGGCTAGGAAAGAAAATACGAAGTACAAAAAAAGGATAAAAATCAAGAACAGAACCAAGAAGACCAACACCAAATGACCCTATTGAATCCTTACTAATTAGTATCACCTATTTTTGCAATTATAAAATATACTGTATTATATTTTATTATATCGATCTGATATTTAGAAAGTTGCCTCATAACTAATTTGTTACCCATTCTTTGTCCATATGTCCCGCTAGGGGTGTAAATGAGACTGATAGGCTCGTAAAATATTCGGGCTCGACTCGACCAAAACTCGATCGAAGCTCGACTCGAAATGGCTCGACTCGAATTCGAGTTCGGCTCGAAATAGTAACGAGCCCAAGCCGAGCTAACTAATACTCGGCTCGAAAGCTCGATAATAGGCTCGAATATATACACATATATATATATATATATTAATTATACATATTACGTGTATAACCTAGTATTTATTATCCTACACTCGAAGCCTGTATTTATTTATCTTTTTTTTACATGTATTAATTGTGTTATAAATTTGCCCCATTTCCTATCCAGCCCAAATTCCACTCTGGCCCATAATGCTAAAGCTAGGCCCATTTGGCCTTTATATTTATTCTCTCATTCAGCCGCTCCCTTTAAACCCTAACCCTTATTTTGTCTTCCTCAGCCCCCTTTCCGGAGAGTCCCCTTTCCAGAACTCTCCGATCTCTTTGTTTTCTACATACCACCATTGTTTGGGTTAGGTCTTCTTCCTTTGCTAGTGAGTGTGAGGGTGTCTTTGTGACTAAAGGTCCGAGTGTAGAGAGGATTACACGGGGCTTGGGAACGCCGGACTTTGGGTGTTCAGTGGGGCTATGTGCATTTTCTCTTTAGAGCCACAAAGTTTAGGGTCACCGGAAAGTGTTTTCCGGTGAAGGGTTTGAGAAGGCGAGAAAGTGGACAGTGGCTGTGTGGAGGGGCAGTGGTGGTTTGGGCACCTACAGTAGGTGTTGGCCGTTTATTTTAGCACGCTTTAGACCTTGGTTGAGTGGTGCCTCTATTTGGTCTTTCTAAGCCTAGTGTCAACAGATCCTTGTAGATCTGTTTGGTATATACTTTTTCCTTAGCATTTGTTGTTATATATTTGTTCTACTAACATATTTTGCAGATCCAGAAAGAGGAGAAAGAAGACCATCACCTGGACAGCCTGTGGAGTCGGACATAGGACCAATGCCGGAGCTGGAAACATGTTCTCCAAGTTTGTGAGCAGATCGGCAGCAACAGCCTTGTTTAAGGCGCTTTTATGTTTCTGTTTTCTTTCATTTTTGTTTTCTTTCATTGATTTGTAATAGATAGGCAATACAAGTTCCTGTGTTTACCCAACAAATTGTTCTCGGTTCTCACTTCTCAGCTTTTTAAAACCAGTCAATTAGCATGCAAGTAACATGTTTATTTTTCTGTCATCACTAAGTGGGTGTTTGGATGTGCGATATGAAATAGATTATTTGATTATTGTGTTTTCAAAACGCAAATAATCAGGTTTGCAGCACCAATTTTTAGGGGTTAAACTGATTATTTGCGTTTTGAAAACGCAATAATCAGATAAGCTATTTTTCTGCAGCTTATCCAAACACCCTCTAAGTCATGAAGAAAAAAGTGATGAGAAAATTCCATCTCTAATAATTTTGGCCCTTGGCTTTTGTCTCGAGCTTTATTTTAGCCTCGAGCCGAGCTCGAGTACCAATATATTTATGTCGAGCTCGAGCCGAGCTCAATTTTTAAAGCTCGTCGAGCTTCGAGCTCGAGCCGAGCTTAATTTATACTTAACCGAGCCGAGCCACACTAGGCTCGAGCTCGGCTCGTCTCGTTTACACCCCTATGTCCCGCTATTTCAATGTCTGGTCACTCTACTTTCATTTTTCAGATATTTCTATGATTCACACTAACCAGTAACCATTTCTACTTTTAAGATATTTCCATATTTCCATGTTTAACACTAACCACTTCCATTTTTTCAGATATTTCCATGTTGCACACCTACCAGAAGAAACCAAAAAATGTTGAGGAGTAACGATCAGGATCCTGAGATATTGAATTACGTTCAAGGGTTTGTTGGATTTGATTTAATGCTGTAGTGTTTAACTTATCACTATAAATTAAAGGTTTGTTGGATTTGATTTATCACTATAAATTAAAGGTTTTTCATAAATTGTTTGTGCTGAGTTAGAGGGCATTTTGGTCGAAAGTACTTCGTATTAGGAGTAGGTTTATTTTGTGGTAAAGTAATGAATAAAATGCGCGGGTTAATTATTCAATATCTTGTTTGCTGACTTACTGTTATGCTATATCTTGGCATTTTGTATTAAAGTTGCATATATTTATTAGTACTCCGCATTACTTTTAAGTAAGGTTTTCATTAGGGATGAAAATTGTACAGATACGGTCGGATAGTGTCGGATACGGATATTATTCATATTTTTTTTGTTGAATTCGGTATCGAATACGAATGGGCCGGATACGAATACGGTTTCGGATATTTCGAACTACGGATACGGATTCAATCAGATATAGATTATCGGATAATTTTTTATAATTTTTTTGAAAATTTGATATTTTTTTTATAATTACTATTAATTATTTTTAATTATTAAATAATAATATATTAATATATTCGGATATTCATATTTAAAATTTGGATAATATTCTATCAATTTTCGGATACGGTTGGATATTCTCGGATACGATTAGATATTTTCGGATACGAATACGAATGCAGATATTAAAATACGGATTCGGATACAAATATTGAAATATCCGGCCGGATAGTCGAAAACGAATTCGGATTCGAATATAATCAGATACGGCATCGGATCGGTCGGATATTTACCGTACCGTTTTCACCTCTAGTTTTCATCCATCATTTGTATTACTTTTTTCTTTTAAGCAATGCAATTTTTCCATCTATAAGCACGAGTTGTTCATGTGCTTGAACCGCTCATTCTGCAAGTCTTTTTATTCAATTGTGGAGTATATGTGAATGTATCACTTACTAACACAATGTTAATGGATCGAGCAATGTGGTTAGCTTAATATTGAACTTAACATTGTAGCAATATGGTTAATACATGGAATTGTATTGTTGTATTTTGTACTTTGTTGTACTATGCATTTTTCTATTTAAAAGAATAATATTGAAGATGTACATGATTATGGATGCATAACTTTCAATTTCCTTTACAATATTCTTATTTTAATGATAAATTGTAGACACACATGCTTTTTAGCGATGTAATATTTTTTAAGAATATAAAAAACAGTTCTGAACATCTATCTATATGGCGTCGGTTGGGTTCGGGTTCGGGTCGAAAAATAAATTACCCACTCATTACCCGATATTGGTGGGTACCCGACATGTCGGGTACTGTCGGGTACCCGATCGGGTCGGGTACCCAAAGTGGGTACCCACTCTTTTTTCTAAAACAGTAAAGAAAAACCTTTTTTTTAAAAAAAAATTATTAAAGAAACTTTGATAAATTCAATAATCACCATCATGATTTACAATCTATATATATATATATATATATTAAAGCATTAGTGAACAACCCATCCTATATTTAATGTGGTATCTCCATTTCAAATTTTGAATTTTTATATTATCAATTTTAGATTTTCATATTTATTTATTTATTATAGATTTTCAGTTTTTGAAATATATGGAATTCCTACAATATTCACTTTTAAAAAGATTTGAAAGATTTGATTTGAAATTTTGCATATCTTATTTTATCTATATTATTTTGCATTTTTTAATTTACTAATTTTAGATTTTTTTACATTTATTTATTTATTCATTATAGATTTTTGTCTATCGTGTATAAAATCTACTATTTACTTATAAATTCCCACTCTATCATCCTATTATGTCACTATATATTCACTTTTTGTAACGCCCCAAAAATTTAAAACCAAATTTCTGTGACGTCACTGCCGTGTTACCTCTCTTAAACTGTTGGCCAATCAATTTAAGATCAATAACACGTAGCCAAGTAACAGGAAGCCAATGAATTATAATACAAATCCAGAAAGGAAACCTCACATCATAACAGACGTCCGGCTTACAAGCCTTATTCATGCGACATAACAGTCGACATATCAGTCTCATCTCAACCTGTCAGAGATATTAAGTAACACACAAGACAGAACATAATGTACCGATCGGTACCACAAGCAGTACGAGACAAGGTAATAGAGTCATAGCATATTATTCAAGACAAGCACATAAGTCCACAACATGCAAATGCATCTCGAGGTAGATCACTCATCCCCAAACCCCACATCGTGCTCAGGCTCTGCGTCCTCCCCGGGAATATCTATACATAAAAACATAGCAAGGGTCAGTACAAGGTACTGAGCAAGAATAGAAGAATCGGCATAAGGGGAAACAAGAATTAACTTGATTCCCTAAAGTATATTTATACATATATGTGGAGATATATTCCGTTTTTAAACATTTGTTAGGCATAACATAATAATTAAACAGTGCAAATAAGTAAACATCACACCGTCCCATACCGGTGCTTCAACCACTGCAGATAAAATGAATGATGGATGATGAGATGATATGTTATGACCTAGAATGTCTATCTACCCTAAATGCAACACATAAGCATGCCTAGCGCGCACCTAGGTACCATGGTCGGTATTCCCTCCCATATAAGGGTCCACACCCCTTAATGGTCGAGAGACATACCCACAGTGCCCCCGCCGCGGACACTAACAGCTGAAATCGTGGCTTACGGCAAGCGGGTCAGGCTAAGGGTCATGAGCCCTTTCCAGCCAAAATCAGACTAGGATATAAATCCTTTCCAGTCTCAATGCTTCTGGGTAGCGATCCCACTATGTCCCTCATCGGATACCGATTCGTAAGCATAGCGTATCCTACCGTCGTGGCATTTCATATCATCACAGATATTCACATATCATCACAGATATTCACATATCATCACAGATATTCAGATTCCATTCAATCACATGTCCATACGTAAATCAACGCATCAGGACAAAATAAACAACTCATCTCGAGTTAAGTATAATCAGGGGTGTGCCAAGTCCCACGTATCGGCATCAACAACTCATCGCGAGTTAAGTATCAAAGGTGTGCCAAGCCCCACATATCGGCACCAACACATGTTCAGATTCAATTCCACGCATGTCAATACGTAAATCACGCGTCATGACAAAATAAACAACTCACCACGAGTTAAGTGTCAAGGGTGTGCCAAGCCCCACATATCGGCACCAACACTCACATCAACATAGAAGCGAAACAAGACTCGATCTCAACTAAGGCATAGTAGATCACCGCTAATCGCAACTAAGTTCAAAGATTGTGAGCATAATGATGGTTATGGCATGCTAGAAGCATAAGAAGAACTAAGAAACACGAAGGACGAAGAATCGGAAAAACGAGCGAACGAACCGCGCGGGCAGGGGGGGTGGCGCGCACCCCGCGCGGTTTTCTCAAGAAAACCGCGCCAACCCCGCGCGGGTTTCGTCACGGGCGTCGTGACGTTCGTATCGCGCGCTGCTCGCGCGCTGTTTGGCTAAAGGGCGCCCCAACTGCGCGCCGACACAACAGAAACGATGGAAATGGCGGTTTCCGGCCATTCCACCGATTATGCCCCCATTTAGGCCTATCTCTACCCTTGCCTGGTATGTAGATGAGTCTCCAAGCTCCTCTTCTCAACCTGCAAGCTTCCAATCAACAATTCCAAGCCTATATTGCAAGAATCAAGCTCCAAACATCATAATTCATCCAAGAACATGATTTCTTGATCTTGAAACCATTTGAAGCTTAAAAACTGAAATCAACAACACCAAAATGGTCTCAAGTACTAACCTTAGCTCCCAAGACTGATTTGCAACTCCCAAGCAAGAATTTAACACAAATTCCAAGCCGATCTACAAGAATTTCAACCCAAACTCTTCAATCCCGCCACCAACATAACACCCTCCAAAACCCACTTCAAACTTCACCCAAAACATGAATTAGATAGTGGAAATTACTTACCTCATGTTATACTATGAATCCCCCACTTGATTTGGCCCTAAAATCTCCAATTCCTCAAGAGATTGAAGATCCCCAATTGCACCAAGAGAGAGTGACGGGAATGGGAAGGGGAGGAAGAAGAAATGGGTTTCTTAACCCAAAAATCTGATTTTGAAGAGTCAAAATGAATCCGGGTCGGGTCATGGGTCTCGGGTCGGGTCGGAATGTGGGTTAAAAGGTCTACACCACTTGTCTTGACCACATTGCACCCATTTGCACTTGACTCTTATTATCTAGTGAGTTGAACTCACTTATTTCCCCCACTTAAATCTTCATTTCCTACAAAATAATCCACATACTAAGTCTTTTGTTAATTAACCGTAATTAAATTAATTAATTATGAGTTAATTAAATCGGGGTGTTACAATCTCTCCCCCTTAGGATCATTCGTCCTCGAATGAAAAAGTATGGATTAAGGTCATTACTTCACTGAATTGGAGTCAAATCCAATTCAGGATAACGCCCAGCCATGCTTTCCTCTGTCTCCCAAGTGGCATCCTCTACGCCATGTCTCGACCAAAGTACCTTCACCATTTTGATCGCCTTCTTGCGAAGTACCTTTTCTTTAATGTCGAGAATCGCCACGGGGTATTCTTCGTATTCTAGGTTGTCATCCAACTCCTCCTCCTCCGGTTGTATAATCTTGTCCGGAATTGAGATAAACTTCCTCAACTGAGAGACGTGGAAAACGTTGTGCACCTTTCCCACCTCAGTTGGCAATTCTAACCGGTAAGCGACCTTCTCAATCTTCTTAGTGATCTCATAGGGGCCTATAAATCTGGGACTCAGTTTCCCCTTCTTCCCAAATCGTCTCATGCCCCTCATGGGTGACACTCTCAAAAACACCCAACCTCCAACCTCGAATTCAATGTCTCTCCTGGACAAATCAACATAACTCTTCTGACGATCCTGAGCTTCCTTCATTCTGTCTCTGATCACTCGTACCACTTCAGTGGTCTGCTCAATGAGTTCAGGACCCATCACCACTCGCTCTGAAAGATCACTCTAACACAAGGGCGTCATATCACGCACAGAACAAAAGTATACCGGATACTCTTTTCTAATTAAAGCTGCAAAAGTGACAGAAGATACCACTCGAATGTTAGGAGGGTAATAAACCACTTGCTCACCTTCTTCATCGGTGAAGGAAATCCTTGGTATCCCGCAGTCTAATCTGACTTGGTACTTAGACAGCCAATCCATTCCCAAAATCACGTCAAAATCGGCCAAATCTAGCACCACTAGATTCGCTCTGAACTCTCGATCTTTGATGATTATCTGTGCATCGGGTTTAATCCACTGGCTCCGTATGAGGTCTCCCGAAGGTAGCGTAACAGGGAGTTGATAAGCCTCCAGTGGTCCCATATCATTATTAGTTACGAATTCCGATGATATAAACGAGCATGATGCACCAGAATCATATAAGGCGTAAGCAGGCACATTATCAACTAGTATAGTACCTACGCATTTAATAACATAAGGCACTACGGCACTACCTGGGGCACTTGTTACAGATGGTTACGTCGATCAAGATTGAAATTGAACAATGGGCAACTTACCAGTCATGACATCATCTCGCCCATCTAGCTCAGCCCGCTCAATCACATTGAGACGGCCCCCACGGTTCCCCTGTGGTCCACGACCTCTGTCTGCACCTCGTCCACGCGACGCATTCCCACCAGACGCATCTGAAGTAGATCCTCCTACTCGACCTACCAACTGTGGGCACTGTGACCTCAAATGTCCTTGCTGTCCGCAATTCCAGCAGTGGGGTCCTCTTCTATACGGTGGCTGTGCATAAGTCTGAGGCCTAGAGGTCTCTCCACCGCTTCTCGGCCTCGTCTGCCTATGATGGGGTCTAATCGGCCCCCCTGACTCCCTGCGACGAGCGGCCCACACGCGCTGCACATCAGCACGAGCTCTTTCAATGAATAAAGCCTGATCATATGCTGAAGCTAAGCAGGCGTGTTGGTTGCTAAACCCAGTCCGGATCTCAGCCTTCAATCCATCCACAAACTTCGAAACCTTATCTTCCTCATCAGCAACTAGCATTGGTACGTATGACATGAGTTCTACAAAACGACCATAGTACTCAGACACTGTCATATTTCCTGCTTGCTCTAGGTTGAGAAATTCCCTCTTTTTAACATTCATCATCTGTGTGGTGAAAAAGTGGGATCTCAAAGCATGACAGAAAACTCCCCATGAGAAGTTGGGTCTCGCCATAAGCTCACTCTTACGCGACCTCCACCAATGGAGAGCTGGTCCAGTAAGATACTGCCGTCCCACCCTGACCTTCCAATCCTCTGGGCAGTCTATATTCTCGAAGATCTCCTCCATATGATAAATCCAATCAGTCAGAGCAACCGGGTCTACTCCTCCACTAAAGACCGGCGGTTGATAATGCCTTGCTAGATGCACGTAATCCACGGGTCTGGGTGGTGGTTGTGCAGGTTGATTCGCCTGCCCCTGATACATCCCATGCATAGCATTAAACATATGTTGCATAAACTGAGGATCAATGGGCATCTGCACCGGTGGCGGTGGTGGTGGAGGCACTGGTTCGTCCTCATAGTTCAAGTCATCCTCCACCTCTACAGGTTCCTCAATTGGAACATTTTCCCCGTGATCATTGCCAAGTCCACCATTCTCATGGCACTGTCCACGACCCCCAGTAGCTGGCCCCTGATTCCTACGAGGCCTTCCCCTCCTCCTGGGCTCTCCATCCTGGCGCGGCGGCATCCTATATTCGTAACGTAACGAGATATTCAGTAACACTCGGTAAATAAGAATAATTCTTTACCGAACATCGATTATTAAGTATAGATCTCCCGGAATATCCCCAAGGATTGATCCTGGTTTGATTCACAAACCACAATCCACCCCTATAGGGGACACAGATAACTAAAAACAATGCAATCTACAAGAATATAAGCAGAGCTAGATGCAATTCCTACACTATATGCTTTCCCCCACACATCTCACCACATGCTTGTGTTAGAATTCTAAGCACATACGAGCAGACATGGCTCTGATACCAAATGTAACGCCCCAAAAATTTAAAACCAAATTTCTGTGACGTCACTGCCGTGTTACCTCTCTTAAACTGTTGGCCAATCAATTTAAGATCAATAACACGTAGCCAAGTAACAGGAAGCCAATGAATTATAATACAAATCCAGAAAGGAAACCTCACATCATAACAGACGTCCGGCTTACAAGCCTTATTCATGCGACATAACAGTCGACATATCAGTCTCATCTCAACCTGTCAGAGATATTAAGTAACACACAAGACAGAACATAATGTACCGATCGGTACCACAAGCAGTACGAGACAAGGTAATAGAGTCATAGCATATTATTCAAGACAAGCACATAAGTCCACAACATGCAAATGCATCTCGAGGTAGATCACTCATCCCCAAACCCCACATCGTGCTCAGGCTCTGCGTCCTCCCCGGGAATATCTATACATAAAAACATAGCAAGGGTCAGTACAAGGTACTGAGCAAGAATAGAAGAATCGGCATAAGGGGAAACAAGAATTAACTTGATTCCCTAAAGTATATTTATACATATATGTGGAGATATATTCCGTTTTTAAACATTTGTTAGGCATAACATAATAATTAAACAGTGCAAATAAGTAAACATCACACCATCCCATACCGGTGCTTCAACCACTGCAGATAAAATGAATGATGGATGATGAGATGATATGTTATGACCTAGAATGTCTATCTACCCTAAATGCAACACATAAGCATGCCTAGCGCGCACCTAGGTACCATGGTCGGTATTCCCTCCCATATAAGGGTCCACACCCCTTAATGGTCGAGAGACATACCCACAGTGCCTCCGCCGCGGACACTAACAGCTGAAATCGTGGCTTACGGCAAGCGGGTCAGGCTAAGGGTCATGAGCCCTTTCCAGCCAAAATCAGACTAGGATATAAATCCTTTCCAGTCTCAATGCTTCTGGGTAGCGATCCCACTATGTCCCTCATCGGATACCGATTCGTAAGCATAGCGTATCCTACCGTCGTGGCATTTCATATCATCACAGATATTCACATATCATCACAGATATTCACATATCATCACAGATATTCAGATTCCATTCAATCACATGTCCATACGTAAATCAACGCATCAGGACAAAATAAACAACTCATCTCGAGTTAAGTATAATCAGGGGTGTGCCAAGTCCCACGTATCGGCATCAACAACTCATCGCGAGTTAAGTATCAAAGGTGTGCCAAGCCCCACATATCGGCACCAACACATGTTCAGATTCAATTCCACGCATGTCAATACGTAAATCACGCGTCATGACAAAATAAACAACTCACCACGAGTTAAGTGTCAAGGGTGTGCCAAGCCCCACATATCGGCACCAACACTCACATCAACATAGAAGCGAAACAAGACTCGATCTCAACTAAGGCATAGTAGATCACCGCTAATCGCAACTAAGTTCAAAGATTGTGAGCATAATGATGGTTATGGCATGCTAGAAGCATAAGAAGAACTAAGGAAACACGAAGGACGAAGAATCGGAAAAACGAGCGAACGAACCGCGCGGGCAGGGGGGGTGGCGCGCACCCCGCGCGGTTTTCTCAAGAAAACCGCGCCAACCCCGCGCGGGTTTCGTCACGGGCGTCGTGACGTTCGTATCGCGCGCTGCTCGCGCGCTGTTTGGCTAAAGGGCGCCCCAACTGCGCGCCGACACAACAGAAACGATGGAAATGGCGGTTTCCGGCCATTCCACCGATTATGCCCCCATTTAGGCCTATCTCTACCCTTGCCTGGTATGTAGATGAGTCTCCAAGCTCCTCTTCTCAACCTGCAAGCTTCCAATCAACAATTCCAAGCCTATATTGCAAGAATCAAGCTCCAAACATCATAATTCATCCAAGAACATGATTTCTTGATCTTGAAACCATTTGAAGCTTAAAAACTGAAATCAACAACACCAAAATGGTCTCAAGTACTAACCTTAGCTCCCAAGACTGATTTGCAACTCCCAAGCAAGAATTTAACACAAATTCCAAGCCGATCTACAAGAATTTCAACCCAAACTCTTCAATCCCGCCACCAACATAACACCCTCCAAAACCCACTTCAAACTTCACCCAAAACATGAATTAGATAGTGGAAATTACTTACCTCATGTTATACTATGAATCCCCCACTTGATTTGGCCCTAAAATCTCCAATTCCTCAAGAGATTGAAGATCCCCAATTGCACCAAGAGAGAGTGACGGGAATGGGAAGGGGAGGAAGAAGAAATGGGTTTCTTAACCCAAAAATCTGATTTTGAAGAGTCAAAATGGATCCGGGTCGGGTCATGGGTCTCGGGTCGGGTCGGAATGTGGGTTAAAAGGTCTACACCACTTGTCTTGACCACATTGCACCCATTTGCACTTGACTCTTATTATCTAGTGAGTTGAACTCACTTATTTCCCCCACTTAAATCTTCATTTCCTACAAAATAATCCACATACTAAGTCTTTTGTTAATTAACCGTAATTAAATTAATTAATTATGAGTTAATTAAATCGGGGTGTTACACTTTTAAAAAGATTTGAAATTTTGCATTTTTTATTTTATCTATGTTGGATTTTATTTATTTGTATTTTTATTTTATCTTTTTTAGATTTTATTGTTTTATATTTTTTTTATTTATGTTAAATTTTATTGCTGCATTTAAAATTTATTTATAGACCATAGGATCATGACGAGCTTTTGCACTGGCAATTAAGAATTATGTTGGGTTTATGTTTCAATATGGTGAACATATTGTAATGCCGGTAATTTTGTATAGGTTTGATCTCAACTTTGGTTATATTTTTTTTGTATGGTGAATGATGTACAATTCCGTTAGGGTGCGACTAAGCATTTTGACTTGATGTACTGCGGTACATCGCAGCCATTGATTTAATTTATAAATTGATGGTTGAGATTAACTTAAAGGTTAAAATAGTAAATTTGCTACATTTAATTTGTGAACGCTAATTCTTCCATTCTTCTTCCGTTCTTCTTCTCTTCTTCTTTGCATTTCAAGGATTGATCTCATACTACCCTCCAATTTGCTTAATTATGCTGCTATACATAGATATACGTCGCTGAAATATTTTTAAATAAAGTCATTGAATTGTTCATGAAAACGTACCCGAAATATTCTAGTTGAGTCGCTGAATTGTTCTTCATAGCATCGCTGAATTGTTCTTCATGGCATCGCTGAATTCTTCTTGACAGCCTCGCTGAATTCTTCTTGACAGCCTCGCTGAATTCTTCTTTGTAGCGTCGCTGAATTCTTCTGTGTAATGTGGCTGAATGCTGAACTCTTCTAGGATAGTGTCGCTTAAATATTTTTTATAGCACCACTAAATTGTTTTTTTGTAGCATGATTGAAATTATCTATTAATATATTTGTTACCATTCGTTGATGATTATTTGAAAATATTAGATTAGATATGATATTATTTACCAAATATTAGATATGATAACATACTAAATATAGGTTTACCAAATATTAGATATGATATTATTTACCAAATATTAGATATGATAACAGAAATGTTTTTGGTAGCATCGCTGAATCATTCTTGGTAGCGTCCTTGAATTCTGCTTGGTACCATCGCTGAATTACTCTACTTGATCTCGCTGAAATATATTTGATAGCATCCCTTCATTATTTTTGATAGCATCACGGAATTGTTTTTGGTAGCATCGCTGAATTATTCTAGGTTGCGTCGCTGAATTATTCTTGGTATCATCGCTGAATTATGCTAGATACGGTCGCTGAAATATATTTGATAGCATCCCTTCATTATTTTTGGTAGCATCACATAATTGTTTTTGATAATATCGCTGAATCATTCTAGGTTGCGTCGCTGAATTATTCTTGGTACCATCGCTGAATTATGCTAGATACTGTCGCTGAATTCCTCTACTTGTGGTCCCTGAAATATATTTTATAGCATCACTTAATTGTTTTTGGTAAGATCGCTGAAATGATCTATTAATAAATTTGATACGTATCTTTGATTATAAAAAGATATTATTTGAAATATTAGATATGGATTACCAAATATTTAATATGATTTACCAAATAATAAATATGATAACATACTAAATATAGAGTTACCAAATATTAGATATGATAACATGTCTAAATACTTGTCATATCGCTGAAATGCATTGTTTTTAAAATGAACTATTATTGTGTTATGACAATTATACCCTTTTTCATTTACAACCCTTGGATTTTAAATGGACGCTTCAGATCGCTGCCTTGATGTGCTGTGGGATTTGTTGATTGCACCCTAACTGGACCCTGTTTAATCAAAATGTACATTGCACGTCAGATTTATTTATTTATGTTAAAGATATGTTAATGTGTATATGGAAATCCCAATTTTTAGTTTTTTAAAAATATTTAATTTTTAATTTATATTGAGTTCCCACAATTTTTATTTTTTTAAAATGGAATTTCGAATTTAAATGGAATTTACAGTGTATATATGCAATTCATATTATTAAAAGATACTTTAATGAATATATAAAAAATATTTGTATATATTAATCTATATATATATTAAAGCATTAGTGAACAACCCATCCTAAATTTAATGCGGTGTCTCCATTTCAAATTTCTAATTTTCATAGATTTTTGTATTTTTAATTAATTATTTTTAGATTTTCGCATTTATTTATTTATTATTCATTATAGATTTTCAATTTTTGAAATATATGGAATTTCAAATTTATGTGGAATTCCCACAATCTTCAATTTTAAATATATTTGAAAGATTTCAAATTTGAAATTTTGCATTTTTTATTTTATTTATATTATTTTGTAATTTTAAATTTACTAATTTTAGATTTTCGCGTTATTTATGTATCCATTAGAGATTTATTCACTTTTAAAAAGATTTGAAACATAAAATATGAAATTTTGTATTTTATTTTATCTATTTTGTAATTTATTATTTTGAATTTTTATTTTATATTTTATTATTTTGTATTTTGTATTTTATTTATTTTAGATTTTATTGTTGCATTTATTATTTATTTATAGATTTTGAGTTTTTACACCATAGAATTATTATAACATGAATAAGCATTTTCAGTTTTTGCACCATAGTATTATTAGTTATTAGGACGAGGTTCGGCACTGGCAACTAAGAATTATGTTGCGTTTATATTTCAATATGGTGATCATATTGTAATGTCGATAATTTTGTGTAGGTTTAGTCTCAATTTTGGTTATATTTTTTTGGTGTGGTAAATGATGTAATCAAAATGTACATTGTACATATTTATTTATTCATATTAAATGTATATTAACGTGTATATGAAATCCCAATTTTTAGTTTCTAAAAGATATTTAATTTCCAATTTATATGGAGTTCCTACAATTTTCAGTTTTTAAAAATTAAAAATTAAAATTTATATGGAATTCGCCAGTGTATATATGGAATTTATATTATTAAAAGATACATTAATGAATATATGGAAAAGATTTGTATATATTAATTAATGTATATATGTGCCATGTTTTCACAAAAATATGTCACTTCTTTTTTTGGTGAGAAAAAATATGTCACTTCTCTTAAAAGTAATATACAATTATATATTTACTAAAGCTAATATACAATTATATACTACCTCCATTATTTTTTAAATGTCACGGACCCACATTTCATGCAATCCAATACACGTTTTTAATCCTCAATAACTCAAATTGAATAAAAGTAAAAATTATAAAAATTTGATATTCTTAATCTATGCGACTAGACGAATCTAACAAGATCTCACTTGACTATATTTTATCTTATATAATTGTATTAAAAACTTCAATCAAAGTTACTCAATGAACAGTAATAAAACCTTCAATGTGTTACTTATAAAAGAAAGAAGGAAGTAGTTGCTAATCATTAAAAACTATTTTTTATAATTATATCATTCTAATTCTATATAAATATATACTCCTTCCGTCCCAGCTAACGTGCCATGTTTGACTTTTTGACACTATTCATTGTTCAACTTTGACTCGATTTAATTGCAAGTATATATTTGGAAAAGAATAGCCGAGTTGGGTTTTGTTAGAATTGTATAATCATGTAGTTTTAGAATATCTATTTAACATACTTTTTGTTGTACGTATTTTGAGATATTAACGGTTGAAAAAGTGCATCGGATTGTGTGCAAAAGTCAAACAAGACAAGTTAAATGGGACGAAGGGAGTACTAAATAGAATAAATCTTATTTATGTTTTATTATATTTAAAATGATACAAAAGAATTATAATTATTAAGAGAAGTGTGAAAATTCATATTCTATGGATAATTGATTTAGAGTAAATTAGTTATTTTCGTAAAGCATATTATAAATAAAAGAATCAGATGTATAAAGAGTTATTGGGGTGCGAATAGTCCATTAGTAACTAAAGAATGAAAATTTATTTTTTATTTTTATATATTTTTAAGAAATACTTCATTAATATATATTTTAACAGATTTGCAATTGACGGAAGAACAAATATAAATCTAGCTTTGTTAGAAATTAAAAGGCTAATTGCTACAAATTATATAAATTAGAAAATTTTCCCTGAAATGGCGTTATTGAATGAAGTTTCAATGTCTAAAACAGATAATCTATTGATACTAGAAGAGAAATATTATAATAAGGAAGAAATGAAGGTGTATCATGCTAAGCTATTACCTTTGTTGATTAATGAGTAGATGAATGTTTATAATAAAATAATGTATGCAGTTGATATTGATGAGGGTTGATTCTTTTTTCTTTACGTGGTGAAACTGAGAAGACACTTATCGATAATTATCTAGAAAACATTATGTTTAGCCTTTCGTGGGAGAAATGATATTGTGTTGCATGTAGCATCCAGTGGAATAGCATCATACTCCTTCCAAGAGGTAGGACTGCATATTATAGATTTAATATTCCACTAGATTGTGACAAGAATTCTACCTAAAAAAAACTTATCCCAGAAAATTATTCATCCTCTCTTCTCATTGAAACAAAGCTCAAGATTTGGGATGAAAATTCTTAATTGGTAGAATGATTATGAGCCCATCTGAGTTAACCAAATTCCACATTCGATTTCAGAGGAAAAAAGTCACGCTCGCATTTTATTTTACTATGACTATAAAAAAAAAGTCAATGTCATTTTTTAAAGAATGTTGGACTCTATCTCCAAAAATCATTTTTTACCTATGTTAGTGATATGCTGCAATACCTCGTGTCACTGGAAATAGGGGACTCGGAGTATTAATATGTAATTAAGATGGATTAATCCAAGATACTATAAGAAATGTTGTTTATAATAAAAATTATATATGACATAAATTTGCACAATGAATTCTTCATGTAGGTGATGGTAATTTGTAGATCTGGTATTGATCTTGAAGGTGTACAATTAGATGTGACATTTCCAGATTATAATTTTATAAATTCTACAGGAGATCCTATAGCGGCAATTGTTTAGAGTACTTATACACATATAAAATGCACCACTTCAAATCCAGATATTTTTAAAGATATTGCTATACTATGATCAATAATTAAATCACGGAACGTATGTCTGTAAATGAAAATGTATATATATATCAGTTCTAATAATATTTGTCAAGATGATGAAAATATAGATAATGACAATAAATTATTTTCACTATAATATCTAAATACAATCAATTATTCTGGATTATCGAATCACGGAATAACGTTGAATTAGGGTTGCATAATCATGCTTATTAGGAATATAGATCCATCAAATAAAGTATGCAATATAAGTAGGTTGATAGTAACCACGATGCGGGGCCATATTATTGAGGTTAAACTAATTTTCGAAAAGCATGAAAGTAAATTCTTGATTGGTAGAATGATTATGAGCCTATCCGATTTAGCCAAATTCCTGATTCGATTTCAGATGAGAAAATTTCAACTTGTAGTTTGTTTTGTTATGATTATAAACAAAAGTCAATGCCAATTTTTAAAAAATGTTGAACTATATCTTCCAAAACCAGTTTTTGCCATGAATAGTAATGTTGCAATATTTCGCGTCACTAGCAAGATGTGGCTCAAAGTATTAATATGCATTTAAGAATGATTAAATCAAGATACCACAAGAAATGTCGTTTACAATAAAATTTATATATGACAGAAAATTTGCAAAATGAATACTTAATTTAGGCGATGGTAAGGCCAGTATTGATTTTGAAGATCTACAATTAGATGTGACATTTCCGGATGATATTCTTATAAACTTTACAGGTGATCCTATAGCGACAATTTTTAAGAGTACATATACAAATATAAATTGCACCACTTCAAATTCAGATATTTTTAAAGATAGTACTATACTAGCCCCTACCAATGAGATTTTCAGGAATGAAATTTTTAGCAAATTGTGAGGAATTTTTTTACATTATGCTTACTACAAATATATAAATTTTGTTTTATTTTAATTTAAATTTCAGATTAAACAAAATATTATTTTCTTTTACTAAAAACTTTTTTTTCAATAATTATTTTTTATTTATATTATTTTCTTTTACTAAAATTATTTTTATGATAAAAAATATATTTAGAAATTAAACCTTATACAAAAAATAAGGATTAAATTTTGATTAAATTTTTATAACGAATTATAATTTCTTATTATATTTTTGGTAAATATTGACACCTATGTGTCGTCAAATGTGTGTGTAAGCCTAAACTATACATTTTTTATTTTATTATATTGATTTAGGTTAATATTTTAGTCTTGAATTTTAATATAAATAATATAATATATATTTGAAAATATTACTTATTCAATTAAATAATTTATAATGTACTGATTTAACTAAATATGTCATAAATATCCAATATATTATAATTTATTTTCAATTTATATTTTTATTAAAAAGTATATATGGAAAGATTTTCTCAAGATTTTTTTGTACTAACAAATAAATTTATTATCTAAATATAGAATATTGAAAAGATTAATCAAGTGGCATGCAGACGTGTAATTATTTTGGATGATTGTACGTTTTTGTATGATTAATCAGCGCCTACGTGGAAACCTAAGGCATAATTACTGTATAACCCTTGAAATTACGTTTTTTCGCCCGCTGCGCACGGATATTGAACTTATATGAAGATTATAAAATTAGAAGATCCCAAATAGGTGGATATAATATAAAATATTTTTTCCATCACTGAAAAACTAAATATAGAGTTTCGCTTTCATATCTAAAATACTAAGAACAATTGGAAAAAAGACAACCTTTAATAAAGTATTTTTTATTTAATACGGTTATTATATTCCTTATGTTGATATAGGATTATACTTGTAGACATAAATTTAACCTAAATTAAATTTATTTAATAATATTATAATAATATTTTGTTAAAATATATATAGAAATAAATAATTTATATTATATAGTTTTAATCAATTTATATATTTTAAGTGTAATAAATTTTTTATATCTTTTTAAAATATATATGGAGATTTTCTCAAGATTTTATTATATTAATAGTTAGATTTATTTTCTAAATATAGATATTGATGACGTGCAAGGTGAGTTGTAATTAGTCAGCGATTAATCAGCGATGATGTAGATTAATTGTAGCCATTGATTATAAAATGGTGGTATAATTACTGATAAAGCCCTAAATATTAAAAAGAATCAGTTATATTTAATAAGGACAATACAGTCTGCACAGGCCAAAAAGTATTCAGAATTTATTATATAAATTATATGTATAATTAAATTGATTAAGTATGTTAAAAATTTCGTCTTTCTAACTCACTCCACCCGCAATTGATTGTATATATTATATTTATATAAAAAGGAACATAGGTAGTATTAATAATTATACAGTAGATTAATGACTAATAAATATATGTAAAAGATAATTTATCATGATATTAATTTTTATGTATCTATAAATAATATATTAAATTTGTTTTACTGATGAAATACTGTTTTTTTAATTTTATGTAGTGTTTATTTTATGTATATTATGTATAATAGGCTCGAATTTTAATATAATTAATATTATATTTGAAAACATAAATTATTCAAATAAAGAATTTATAATATATTGATTTAATTAAATTCGTAATAAATATCAAATATATTATAATTTATTTCTAATTCATATCTTTCTAAAATATATAGAAAGATTTTCTTATACAAACAAATAGATTTATTATCTAATATAATATATTGTTTAACTAAATTCATTATAAATATTAGATATTTTATTATATCTTTTTAAAATATATAAAAAGATTTTTTCAAGATTTTTTATACCAATAAATAGATTTATTACTTAAATATAAGATTTAAAATATTGATAACTTGGCAAGTAGGATGATTGAGTGCTGACGTGTAATTAATTTGGATGACTGTACGTTTCTGGATGATTAATCAGCATTTACGTGGAAACCTAAGGCATAATTACCGTATAATCCTTAAAATTAAAAAGGATGAAGTATATTTAATAAGGGCAATACAGTCTGCACATGACAAAAAGTATTCAGGATTTATTATATAGATAGATAACTAAAATTAGAGATGGAATTTAAAATAGATCCTTAAATCATAATCCAAAATAAGTTGAGGATTTGTTATTAACGACTTTAAATCTTCCTCGGATTTATCCAAATGCAACCAAAGATTACTTTGAACATTATATGTACTATTTTAAATCTACAATTTAATAATTATATTAAATCACTTATATTAATTCATAACAAGATTTTTTTTATTTAAAAGACCTAAGTTTGGGATTTAGTATTTCTATTGTTAAAATAAAATGAAAAAGTCAGGTACCGATTACTTTAAATTCCGACTTCATTTTCAAGGAATATGGCAGGGTGCTGAGGCTACACCTACAAAAATGATATCCTAGAGCGCAAAAATGTTGGGTATCTAATAAGTGATGTATATAACCTTATAAGTGATATAGGCACAAAAAGTAATGCCTCCACATCGAATGATGTCTACGACCTTATAAGTGATATATCATGATGTGTCATGCCTTTTTCACTGAGTGATGTTCACGAAATGTGAATCTGCAGGAGCAATTAAGGGAGAGTAGCGACTCTCCCAAAGCAGTTTTGTGCATACACAATGCTCGAACCCGAGAGATTGCTTAAGCGATTAGAGCCTATATCCACTCAAGCCAACTGTTGTTGGTAATATCTTTTGGAGTCCAAATAAAATAAACAAAATAAATAAATATGTAAATAAATAAATAAATGCATGAAAGCACGGCCTTTTCCCCCGAACAAAATAAAATACCCTCTCAAGTCTCACCAACCCCTGAAAGGGGAAAAAAAAATTCAAAGAAAGGCACCCCTTAGTCCCTATCCAGTTACTGGTAGCAGAAGCAACTACAACATCATAACCAGAAATCAAAATACATGTGTAAATTAATCCACAATCCACAATGGTCCTCCCAACTTTTGAAATCATTTATTTGTGGGTTCCATCCAAAGTTGGTGTACCAATTCCCAGTCCCACATTACATACACCACTATATAATACACCCAATCAATCACTTCCCCTCTCCCACTCCAATTCTTCTACACATAATAATAATAATCAAATTCCCACTATTAATATATTCCCTCAATTATATATATATTTCCACTAATTAAATGGGCTCGACCAGCGCCAGTGCCGCCGGCAACGGCACCGTGGATACGGCCGCCGACGAGGAGGCGTTTCTGTTCGCGATGCAGCTGGCCAGCGCCTCCGTTTTGCCCATGGTCCTCAAGTCGGCCATTGAGCTGGATCTCCTGGAGCTCATCAAGAAGGCCGGTCCAGGGGCCTTCGTGTCCCCCGCGGAACTCGCCGCGCAGCTCCCCACTAGTAACCCGGAGGCCCACGTCATGCTCGATCGGATTCTGCGGCTGCTCGCCACCTACTCCGTGGTGGAGTTCAGATTGAGACGCCTCCCCGGAGGCGGCGGCGGAGGCGTCGAGCGGCTCTACGGATTGGCGCCGGTTTGCCGGTTTCTGACCAGGAACGAGGATGGGGTGTCGATGGCGCCGCTGCTGTTGATGAATCAGGATAAGATTCTCATGGAGAGCTGGTAAGATCAATTATTGTTAGTATTGTTATTGTGTGGTTCGTATTGCTGCTCCTGCTCAGAATTATATTTTATTAAAATCTTAATTTGAGAAATGGATGTTATAATATTAAGACGTATAAGAAGACTTGTAGTAATAACCTTAAAAGTCAAAATTCAACATGATCATTCTATTGCAAAAAGTGGGTTACAACTTACAATACATTCATTGTGGAACTCAGAATTTGTAATAATGTTTTCCACCGTGTTAAGGATTTAAGTATTTGGGAATTCATTCATTATTATCTTAGGAGCTAGTAAAAATTAAATACTTTTTTTTTTTTTCATTTTTTCTTAAAATTTAGGAAAGTATATATTCCTAGTGGAGTGAGTTGCACGATATAATAGTAGATGTACACTTGGACTCGTGTCTAATGGTGCTTCACTTTTTCTTTGGAATTCATCATCATACAAGTATAATTGAGGTAGAATTAATTTCTAGAATTGAAGACTCATCGTCGTCATCGTGTCAAAACCAAATTCGTGATGATTGAATTTGTTATAATGGTGGGTCCTATTCTAGTTCACCAACTGGCATCTACCTGCTACTCTCGGAATTATTACTTGGTATGAATGTCTTTTAAGTTATAAAGTGTACTAGAAGTATTTCCCTTTATGAATATGGAACATTGTTCTATACTACCTCCACATCCATCTCATTGTTTTTGTCACGGACCCACCTGGCACGTATGTCAATACTCATTTTTAATGGTTAATAACTTAAATTGTGTACAATAAAAAATTATAAAAATTTGATTGTCTAAAACTACAAGATTAGACGAATCTAACAAGATCTCAATTGACTATGTTTTTTCTTACATAACTATGATAAAAATTTGAATCAAACTTAAACAGTGAATAGTGTCAAAAAATCAAACGTAACAATTATACCGAGACGGAGGAAGTATATATTTTTAACACTTAATAACTCACGTTGTTTATAAGTAAAAATTATAAGAGTTTGATATTATAATTAAACTATAAGATGAGACGATTCTAACAATATCTCACTTAACTATGTTTTTCCTTCTATAATAATTGTATAAACATGAATCAAAGTCCAATAATGAATAGTATTAAAACACCAACTGTTTCATTTTCTTGAAAACGGAGGTAGTATATTTATATTCACATTTAGTACTTGCAATGCTCCATATTAATTAAATGTATTAGAACATTTAGCTTAATAATAATAATAATAATAATAATAATAATAATAATAATAATAATTCAAATGCTAACCTTATTGGATAGGAAATTAGGAATGGATGTTGATAGGGTAGCCATATTACTCAACCTATTGACAATTGTCTTTATCATATTTATGGGTGCATACAGTAGCTATTTTGATTATACATTGTCCTTACTCCTAAGAATTCAAGTAATGAGCCCCAAGAAAACCACCCCAATTAATCCATAACTAAAAACTTGAGGAGTTGAATGAGTGGTGCAGGTACCATCTGAAAGATGCAGTTCTTGATGGCGGAATACCCTTCAACAAGGCCTATGGGATGACGGCATTCGACTACCACGGGACGGACCCGAGATTCAACAAAGTTTTCAACAATGGAATGTCCAACCACTCCACCATCACCATGAAGAAGATTCTAGAAACCTACGGCGGCTTCGACGGCCTCTCCACCGTGGTGGACGTCGGCGGCGGCACCGGCGCCACCCTCAACATGATCGTCTCCAAGTACCCTTCCATTAAAGGCATCAACTTTGACCTTCCCCATGTCATTGAGGATGCCCCATCTTATCCAGGAGTGGAACATGTGGGTGGAGACATGTTTGTCAGTGTCCCAAAAGGAGATGCCATTTTCATGAAGGTATGTACTCCCCCGTTTTTTTTTTTTTTTTTTTTAAGTGTAACGTTTCTAATTTGTAGGTATGCAAACGCACATTTTCAATTATTAATAACTCAAATTCGATACAAGTCAAAAAAATTTAAAGTATTTAAAAACTAGAGGATGAGACGAATCCAACAAGATCTCACTTGCCTATATTTTTTTTTATATAATGTGACAAAAATAGAAGTCAAAATGCTACAATGAACAAAAAAAAAAGTCAAACGGTTACACTTAATAAAAAAAACGGAGGGAGTAATTTAAACAACAAATTTACAATTATATATACATGGTTTCATTTAAAAAAGGAAAAATGTGGTAAATAATTGCAGTGGATATGCCATGATTGGAGCGACGAGCATTGCAAGAAATTCTTGAAGAAATGCCACGAAGCGCTCCCGGAGAAGGGGAAAGTGATATTGGCCGAGTGCATTCTGCCGGAAGCTCCCGACACGGGACTGTCCACGAAGAACACGGTCCACGTGGACGTGATCATGCTGGCACACAACCCGGGCGGTAAGGAAAGGACGGAGATGGAGTTTCAGGCACTGGCTGAGGCTGCTGGCTTCAGGGAATTCCGCAAGGTTTGCTGTGCTTACAATTCTTGGATCATGGAACTGTATAAATAAATGATCGATGGATCATCGATGATGAACCCTATCATTCAGATGTCCGTTTCTTGTTCGTTTTGAATGGATTGATTCTACCTACTATGCGTGATTGTAGTATACAAAAGCCTTTTAGTATTTGTGGGTTTATGCAATAAATTGAAGTTGCCCTTTTCTTTATTATTGGTGGACTGGTGGTGACTAAAGAAATGAAATGAAATAAATCCCCCGTTTATTTGAATTCTTACATGTCAAGTTCCACCACGAGGGGAATAAAAGTCAAGAAAGAAAATAGACAATACTAATAGCTAGTGGCCAACCACCTAGCTAGCTCAATATCGGACAGCTAGCGAAGGCCAACAACCGCACTTTGTTAAATTTGATGTTGATATGACACCACCACATTGGATAAAAGTGTGGATGCCCGAATCTGAGTTAATTAATTGCTTCGTCTATTAATTATCAATTAATTTTTAAGTTGTAACTTCTGGTTTACAGATCTAACAGATGTGCATGCAACACGTATAAAGGAAGACATCCTATAGCGCCCATCATATGAAATACTAGTATAATATACAGTACAACATATAAATGGTCCAAATTGAATACTATAATATACTCATTGTCTAATTAAGCAGAGTTTAAAACAGAAGCCCCCGAAACCAAAACTTGACATTTTGGAGGGAAATGGAAGTTTTTCTTTAACATAAAAAATAAAATAATACTTAATAATTAATTAAAATTTTTCATCGTCGTGCAATTACTAATTTTTGCACTTTAATCTTTTATTTGTTGTTATTTGTAAATGGTTCAAAAACTTACTAAAAATTTAGCGATTTTGATCCTTTAGATAATATTGTAAGTACGTAGATTTGAACAATGGTCGATCAAAATAACCAAACACTTTTAATGAGCTTCAGAATCATATCTATTATAATATAAAAGTTATTGTCCTTATGCATAGTAAGTTCCCTTATGAATAGTAATGGGCCCTTAGGAATAGTAATTGACCTTTATGAATAGTGATGGACCATTAAAAAATGCTAACAAATAATAATACTATAATTTATGGTTTGATATTATATTTATAATTTAAATATGATTAAAAAAAACTTTAATAAAGAATTTATGGAATGATATTATATTCATCAATGAAAAAAAAAATATTTGTATTGGATAAATTAATTAAATTAGATAAATTACAATATAAAAATAAAATGATCAAACTATACAGTCATACATCCCACAAAATTATATCATTATGAAATTTGTGTAAATTGTACATTAAATAATGTTTTTCAGGTGAATACCAGGCATTAAATAATGTTTTTTGCAAGTCAATTCTAAAATTTTAATTTATCAATTGATTAATTCACAATAATTTTTTTTTTAGAAAAAATAGGAGAAAGTATAAATTATTGATAGTGACTATATTACTCATTGTTGTACAATGTATACATGTATTCATGTAATTTTTAAAATAGTTTAATTTTCCCGCCCAATGGGCGGGGTAATACTAGTATTAGCAATAACAAGTAAATAAAAAAGAAAAGATAAAATGGGATGCAGAAATTACATAGAATTACAAAGACAAGAATTGCGATTAATTGAAAAATAAAAAAAGGTTATTAATTACCTGATCATGTGGTATGGTACTGTTGTAGGTAGAAAGGCAACCTAGCTAAGACATTTATTCGAAGAATATGGAGTAGTAGTAGCTAGATCGATAATTTATGTAGTAAGTTTGAAATTAAAGTAGAGTACTGGACTTGAAGAGGTCCAGACAATGGCCTTGGTCGAGATTTCTGCTCCAAAACTTGTCGTAGTATTCAGCATAAGTGTAGTCCTGATAAACAACACGGGAATCATTTTGCGTGAGGAGTTTGGGAGCTTTGATGACGGCAGAGTTTGATGGACACATGAAAGTGGCGATCGAAAACCTTTCCCGTTCGGCGTTCACCACCGCCCGGTGCCAGCTGCTCTTGTATTTCGAGTTGCTCAATGCCTGCATCCATGCGCCATATATAATAGTATAAATATTCAAACAATATACTAATAATACACACTTACAAACAGTTTGCATTTTTATTCCCTAAACCCGATCCGATCCCCATCGGGTAGCATAATTTCCCATATCCCCATCGGGGATTCACTTACAAACTAATTTTCAATTTCATAATTCATAATATCGAAATACATACATAAATTATTTAACATATAAATCACAATTCACATCAAAAGTTCATAATTATTTCCAATATATAACCAACTCATCATGCTAATGTGCTATTTTATAATTATTTTTTTTATTTAAAACCAAATGCCAGAGAAAGAGGTAGTGAGAGCTCATACTAGATAATTACATGTGCTATGTTTGGGAAATAATTATAATTTAGTCGTTTAAGTTTAGCGTTTGAAATTAATGGTGAAAAAAAGTTTTAAATTGAGATAGTTTTGAATAATTGTGTTTGGTAATGCATATTAAAAATTAGAGTTTAGAGATTGAAGTTTGGAAACTAAAAGCTGGAAGAGGAACGAACGTTCAGAGTTTAAAGTTTAAAGGTTAAAATTTAGCAATTAATGAAATTAGTGTTTGCTATATATAGTTTTTTAGGCTATTTTTAAGTATGTATTCCAAAACTTAAATGCAAAGACTAGCGTTTGTTTCCAAACACAGCCAAGGGGGTTAGGGATGACAAAGTGACTCGATAGACCCGAGAATTGACCCGACCCAACCTAATTACCTTGCTTCAGATCTTTATTTTCAGGTCCTGAGTTGGTTCTAGGTCAGTTCCAACTTAAGTTTTCTGGGTTGGGTCAGGTCTTGGGTCCAACATTGACCGTCCCGAGTATTCATTAGTAATAGTGTAGTACCTTTATAAGGAATAGGCTTATGTGATTGTTAGTTGTTTATTTGTTTATATAATTTATATTAGAATTTTGTAATTTAATGTTTTGTATTTGAATTTACTACTGTAAAATTTGTTAACTTAATTTTGGTATTATGACTATTTTTTAAATTTATTCCTAATTCATATGCAAAAATCATGATTTTTTGCAATAATTTGAAGTTTTCACTACATCTATGTCGAGTTTGCGGGTCCATGGGTCTGGTCGTCTGGGTTCGAGTCCTCATGGGTCGGGTATGTTCGAGTCCAGATATATAATATCTCGGTTTGAGTCGGAACGCAGGTCTAAAATTTTATTTCGGTTGGGGTCTTGGGTACAGCAGGACCCAACCCATTGTCATCCCTAAAGGGGATAAAGGCTATTTGAGAGCCGGTGACTTAACCACTAGTTTAAATACTCAACCCTTTCGATAATTATTTTGGACTGAACTGGCTAAAAAGTACTACCTCCGTCCCACTAATAGTGTCCCAAAACTTTTGGTTACAGTATTTTATGCGGGGATAATTACTATTTATTGTAGGAGTAAATTAGTGTTTAAAATGGGGATAACTTAGAAATTGATTTGATGCAATTGTAATGAGTTTGACTTTTTAATTGATTTATTTATATGTGATGTGATAGTTATGAGTTTGAAATTTTAATATATTTATTTATTAATGTGATGTGATACTTCGTGTCAATATATATGCTATAATGTTTCCGTTTCATCTCTACCCTGCGTTGCAGTGGAACTCGAGAGAAAACATGCCAATTGATCAATTCATTTTCCCTCCGATGCCGGATAGTTTTACATATATATTCCACCAACATTTGATAATACAGTTTCGGTGCAGAATAATACTACCACAGTAGGTGTAGCGGTGTTGATTAAGCCTTATTTTGTGATGTAATGCCGATCAGGCATCACAAAAATATCAAGATCCATTACAGAGAATACTTCCAACTATCATCACAAAAATAATCGTATCCATAACACTCTTTATGAACATCACGAAAATAACCTCCTTCCCACACCTGCAAATGCAGGCAACTGTACCCTAACAACAACCTAACATATGAAATATTTTGTGTTTATTCCTTTATTACGAAAACTCAAATAAATAAAGATTGCATTTGTAAGCAAACACTGACATTTAAAATACAGACTAAAAATATACTTCTATTACCACTTTATATAATAAGCACTAATTTCAGTAACTGTTAAATTTTAATCTCTAAATTCCAAATGCTCATATCCCAATATTTAGCTTTTTAAATTCTAACCTCTAAACTCTAATTTTAATCTCTAACAAGAAATACCATTATTCAAAACTATCTCAACTTAAAATTATTTTTCATCATTAATTCCAAATTCCAAACTCTAACTCTAAACTCCAATCTCTAAATTCTAATTATTTTCCAAACATAGTCAAAAAAAATAACAAGCTAATAATATTTACATCTAGCTAATTTCTCACTCTTATTTTTTGTTTTCGTTGATGGTATCCAGTACAGGTCGGACTTTGGTCAAATATCAATGGGAAAACTAGGGCCCGATACCTATGGAAAAAATATTATGAGAGTCAAAGCCCCTTCATTTCAAACATTGTGTTTTAGGTCCTATGTGATAACTTGGTAAATCACATACCAAGAACTTGGTAAACCACATACCAATAACTTGGTAAACACATAAGGTAATCATAGTAAAGCACATACTAAAAACTTGGTAAAACACATGGTATATGTGGAATAACTTGGTAAACATCATAAGATATTTGTGGTAAAGCGCATACCAATAATCTGGTAAACACCATAGATATTTTTGGTAAAGCACATACCAAGACTTGGTAAATACCATATTGTATATGTGGAATAACTTGGTAAACACCATAAGGTATTTGTGATAAAGTATATACCAAAAACTTGGTAAATACCATATGGTATCTGTGGTAAACCACGTATCAGTAACTTGGTAAGTACTAATATATGGTAGCTATGGTAAAACACATATTAATACAGTGATAAACCACATATCATTAACCTGGTAAATACCATATAATATCTAGATAAGGCACATATAATGACGTGGTAAACTAAGTCAAACATGTGATGGGGTACAAATTGTGATAAAATTGGAATGGGGCCTTAAAAAAATGGAAAAAATTTTAAAAGGGGTCTGGGCCCTAATTTACCGAATATCAATCAGTTTTAAGAGGCAGCACGTTCTAGGCCCAAATATTTCAACAGATGGGCCCAACAAGTAAAATATGCATATTTGGCCCAAAAAATGTCCAATGAAAGGAAAAAATGATACTCCATCCGTTCATTTTTTAATTGGTTTTTTAGAGACTAAAATGTGTTTCAAAATAGTTTTAACTTATAGGTAGTTCTAGATAGTTATGCTATGTTTTTACTATATTATCTTTTGCTTTATATAAATGCGATTTCTTGACATTTATTACAAAAGAGTTTATTTGAAGGGTAAAAATAAAAATTTATGCAAATCTTGATTATTAAAATTTAGTTGAAAGAGAAAACTAACAAGGAATAACAAGGAATGTAGGGAGTAAATACCTGTAATTGGTCACCAATATTGATCACAAATGCCTTGGGGATGGGCTTGAGGGTCCGCCACTGTCCATCTCTGAGCAATTGGAGACCCGGGACCAGAGAGTCCTGAAGAAGTATGGTGAGAGAATTGGGATCCGTATGGGCCGGAAGCCCGAATGTGAGCTCGGGCTCCGGACATGGCGGGTAATAATTAACCGCCATGTGTTGTCCCTGTTCGCCCAAACTCTCATTTATGTAGTTTTTGTCTAACCCTAAACTCTCTGAAATGGCTTCTTCCAACCTCAGCCCAAGTTGCCGGATTTCCGTACAATATAAACTCACAATTTCCCTAATTTAATCCAAACAAACAAACAAACAAAACTTGCTTATGATTAATTCCATGAATAGTTAATGTATAATTAGCTTATTTGAATATAATCTCATGCTTCCATCTTCCGAGTATGACAAGAATTTTGTGTTATTCAATTCATTTTGTTGGGGAGTTGTTTTCTCGATTTCATTTTGTTGAAATTCGAACATTGTAGAGAAAATAAATAACAACACTTCCATTTCAATTATTAGTAGCAGAAAAGTACTTAAAACTTTGTTTATAGAAATCTGTCATTTTAAGTTTATAGCATAATGACCGGCAAGGCAATGTTATGGCGGTTCCCAAGTCAATAAATTAGCCCAAATCTACACATAGTAATCACATTCACATAATGTTCAACCTTCATTTTAAGTTTTTAGTTGACCTCATATGCATATTCTTTCTTCCCGTGGAAATCTTATTTTTGCTACCACACAAATTTAAGAGAATATAAATGAGAGAAAAGGGTATGGGTGGAGTTCCAACTCCCAACCTAATAAAATCAACTTCACGATTAAGTCCACCATGCACTAGATTAAACTTTCATGAGTTGAAAATTGAACCCTCAGTATTAATATTAAAGTCCGAAAACTTCACTATTTAAATAAATCTATTATTTCCTCATTCTTAAATTAATGTAATTCTTTTCTTTAAATATGTAATGTAATATTGTATATGAATTATTTATATACTCATCCGTTCCTTTTTAATTGCCACGGACCACGTTTCACGTAATCCAATATACATTTTTAATCATCAATAACTCAAATTGCGTACAAGTAAAAATTATGAAAATTTCATATTCTAAATCTATGTGATTAGACGAATCCAATAAGATAATATTTGGCTATATTTTATCATATGTAACTATATTAAAAAGTCGATTCAAAATTACTTAATGAACAATAACAAAACTATTTATGTGTCAAATAAAAAGCAAGACGAAGAATAATGGAAATTGTATGATATGGGTATGGAAGGAATAAAGTAGCGTGCGTGAATTCACAATTGTCCGGCTTTGGGGATGTTTGGGAGTCAGCGGATCCGCTAGCAGATAGCAGATTCGGAGAGAGAACTGTGAGACAATATGCTCTTCCAATATGCTATATGCCGGTAAATATGCTGTCATCCAAACAACCCCTTTGGCTAATATTCTAAAAAGTGTGGAGTACAATGAATATTCTATTTATTTTCATTTTTATATAACGTTAGAAAGAAAGCGTCAACACGGATTACAGCAACGAATAAGGTGGCGACACGTGTCGAAATGCAACGCGTCGGTCGTCAGGGCTACACATCATCCACTATGATGTCATAATTAACAAAAAACAGTACTACACATAGGAGCATTCATATAGCAAAATTAAAATATGTACAATAATACTCCCTCCGTCCCATTCCAAATGTCCTACTTACTATTTTTGGATGTCCCATTACAAATGTCTTCTTTTTATAAATAGAAATAATTTTCCCCTCCAACAACTATGTAGACCCCACCATATACTCACAAACCAACTCTACCTTAATTCATGTGCCCAACAGTAACAAGACACTTGGAGTGGGACGGAGGAGTAGTATATGAATAGTCTTGCAATAATGTAGTACTACTAGTTATTTACAGAAATTTAATTTAATTCACTTTTTTTTTCCCGCTAAAATTAAATGCTAAAAACCTTCTTGCAATGTCGTGTAACAACCTTTTGCCCTAGCCATTCCAAATAGAAAAATATTAAATGCATTTACTTCTTTATTATAGTACTATTCCAATCAAGTTAATTTATGCTATTATTTTTGTTTCCCATTTAATCATTTATGTAACGCACGATTCCACATTATTGTTCTGCCTTTAGTTTTTTTTTTTTTTTTTTTCTTCCCAAGTTTTCTCTCCAAGAACAATTTACAATTTTATAGTATAAAACCAGATGGATTTCAAGTTTCAACTATCTTTAAATAATGGTTACCCAAAACTGTCTTTAAAATAATTATTTCTTGCAAACACAAATTATTATAAACCATGCTGCAGGTTGTTGTGATTCTAGAAGAACAATTTAGACAAATGTTTTTTAGGGTTAATTCAACGAAGGAATAAGTCATTTATTATTTATCAATCGATACTTAAAGTTAAACTTAGATACATTGAAATTTACTGGTAATAAGTTGCCTTAGTGTTTTAATGACATCATAGAAATTCAGGTTTGTAGGTAGACATGTCTCTCGATCAATAGAGGAAGCACATAACCAAATTTTACACGGCACAACAGCACATTAATTAATTTCTCCTATTTAAATAGTAATATAAGTACACAATGTTTTCAACATTATAATATATTTTTCCTAACTTCAGTTTCGCCAAAAAAAAAAAAGAAAAAAACATTATAATATATTCCTTCATTAATATTATAATTTCTTAATATTGGTACTTTAGCTTTTTGAGTACTTTATAAACATAACCCTAATTCCAATTAAACATTCATACATCCGAAATGCATTTCACCTACATATGCCTTCCCTCTAGTGTTTTTTTTTTTTTTTTTTTTTTTGGCTGAACTGCCCGCAGGTTAGGAAGAAAGAGAACCTTCACTCTAGTTTCAACATATCAAACATGCATGTTTCTCCAAACAAAGAAAATTACTACGATTAACTGTAAAAGCATCACTAACCATGATTGAATTTTGCGATTTCCCTTCGATAATTTTTTTATATATTTTTATAGCGGCACTCAATCGTCTCAAAAACCCTTTTTTTTTAAAAAAATAAAAAATAAAAATTGTGCATTCCTTTTTAGTTATCAACAAAATCTGCAACACAATACCTTTTTGCTTTAAACGAGTATATAATCATATCAACTTTCAGAACCATAAAAATTAATGTGCGTTGCGATTTAATTAAATATCTGGTGATTTGGTGGAAATTGAGGAAACATGAAAACAGTGCTGTGTTAATATAAATCCTAAGCCCTAAACCCTAAAGACGAAAATGAGAAGTTGAAGCCCAATTTTGCTACTGTGAGTAGTCTGTGCAATATATTCAATTGTTGGACTGAAGAACATATCGACAATTCATCTGTATCTATCATTCAACCAAGTTGTTATTTTAATTTGACTGCAGCCTTGTTTTTTTTCTTCACAGAAAATAACTAAGTATTTAGAATAAATATGTTTGAATTTATATCACAATAGAAAATTGATCAGTATTTTAGCTTTGACATTCAAATTATTTCCTTTGAATATTTAGTGCATATATGGGACGGCAGCCACATTATTAGGCCGCCGGTGAATCCATCTGAATTCATCCACCAATATAATTTTGCACTCAATTTATTTACAAATTATAGTATTTTACTTTTCCACAAAAACCAACACTTCTATTGCTAAACGTTGATTAGGGTTCAATAGGTTAACCAAAATGCTCGCATACAGGCCATTTCTGACATTATAAGGATCCTAGGAAAAATAAAATAATACTACCTCCGTTCCTTTTTAAATGCCACATTTTGACTTTTGTTACTGTTCATTAAGTAGCTTTGACTCGACTTTCTAATACAATTATATAAGATAAAATATAGTCAAGTGAGATCTTGTTGGATTCGTCTAATCGCATAGATTTAGAATATCAAATTTTTATAATTTTTACTTGTATGAAATTTGAGTTATTACGGATTAAAAACGTGTATTGGATTGCGTGAAATGTGGGTCCGTAGCACTTATTTAGGAACGGAGGAAGTAGGTCCTATTTGAATTTAAATAAATTCAAAATTAAAATATTTTGTCGATATTAGCAATTTTCCTACCCATTGATTTGAACTCGGGAAAGAAAAAATAAAAGTTATTGCACTATTTTGAGAAGAGAAATTTAAATAATAAATTAATTGTTAGTCTTGTCATATTCCAACAGGAAAAGATGAAGAATTGACTAAAGAGAGATTAATATCATAGAAAAAAAAAATTGTTAAAACTTTAAAAGAAATTTTCGTCTCCTTTTGAATATAAGCCGTGATAATTACACTTTTCGCAGCCTCTCTAGTATCGGCCCTAGTCGGGATATATAGGAGCCCTACCCCACTTTGGTTCTTCAAAGTTCAAACTCATTAAAATTTCAATGTCACTAAAACTAGGGTTTAGACATTTTAGTATATACATACACGTAGTTTCAAAATTAGATATATTGTGTAGAAAACTAAAGATATATCATCGTAGTTTCAAAAGCAAGAATTCCATTCCATCCAAATTATTCCATTTTGTTAAATTATCAATAATTCTCAAACCCTAATAATTCCTTTAATTTTGAGTTCATAATTAGTTGTTGATACGTGCATGTATGTCAACTACACATACCCTTTATATATTATTGTAGTATAGAGTAGCATATATATATATATATATTATAATGAATCAAATAAAAAGTCATGGCAGCAAAATGACAAACACTGTGCATTATATATACTCCATATATGTATTATTAATCAATTAGCAATTACTTCATATATAATAAGAACAAGTGAAAACAAGAAAATGCTTACTTGAAGGATGGAGGATTGGTAGGCCATTCATGGACATAATCTTCAAAGGATGGCAATGAAGCCTCAAATAATCCCTCCAATTGTGAATCTTCTCCTTGGCCGGATTCGAACTCGTGCTCAGCCTCGTCGTCTTCCTCGGATCGTTCGAATACAGCTTCATCTTCTCCTCCGCCGGCAGTCTGAAAAACTCCTTCGCCACTCCCAACATCCCCTCCATTACCTCCTCCTTCACCCCATGATTTATCACCTGCAAAATCCTCATTTTATTTCAACATTATAATTAAAAACTGATGAATATATATCATTCAAACATCATTATATTCTTCTCCAATTAAATTGATAGTATATAGTAATTAATTGACCTGGAAAAATCCGTGCTGGCTGCATGCTTCACCAATTTGCTGGATGACCGAGCGTCGGTCGGGGCAGGAGAAATCGACGACGGGAGCGTGGAGGTAGTCGGAGACCTGGGAGAGGTTCGGCCGCTGGGGCTCCGGGCGGACGTAGCTCCGGGGAAGGGTTGAGTAGGGATGACCGGCGGAGATTAAGCGAGGTTCCATTGATCCAACGGCTGGATTTTTTCGATTATTGAGGTGGTCGAGGTGGAGCGCTGCTGGCTACAGCCTAACATAATTTTATAGTACGGAGGGGAGGGGCGATTGTTGCACTGTTACTATACTATGATAAATTGGAGCCGTTGATTTTCAGACGGCATATAATCAACGGCGTTTGCTTATTGGGTGTTGAGATCCCGGGATCTAGAAAGACTAAAATATGGAAGAAGACCGACTCATTACCCGTATCGGGTCTTTGTTTTTGTTTTTGTTTTTGTTTAGTACTCCCTACGTCCCGCGAAGTTTGACAACTTTCTTTTGGACACGGTAATTTAGATGGTGGGGCTTAGTAGTTAAAGTATTGTGAGTGTTTGTATTTAAGATTCTGATAAATTTTGATACTTTTTATTATTTAACATTGAGTCAATGTTAAAGTAATGATATAATTAGAGAAAAATAATCAAGTGAGATCTTGTTAGAATCGTCTAATCGTGTAGTTTTAGAATATATATTTTATAAAAGTTTTCTCTGTACCAATTTTGAAAAATTAAGAATTAAAGAAATACAATGGACTTTGTGTAGAAAAGTAAAATTGTATTGGAATTTGTGCAAAATAGTAAAAGTGATAACTTTTAATGGGATTTGACAATAATTTAAAATTTTAATTAAACTTATATTAATTTAATTTATCTAAAAATGAAAAGGTGTCAAATTTCGTGGGATACCCAAAAAAGGAATAGGTGTCAAACTTCGTGGGACGGAGAGAGTATTTTCGTTTTCAATTTTATCATATTGCATGGGTGTCATCATCCGATTTTAATACTAGTCCTTTCCTTTCAATTAAAAATGAAATCTCTCCCCAAAAAAAAAAAAAAAAAAAAAAACTCTCCCAAAAAAAATTAAAAATGAAATATCTGGGCGGTACATTTCCTCCGATTTTTTTTAAGCTTACACTTTTTTATTTGCACGTATATTAATGTACATTTTCAACGATTAATAACTCAAATTCGGTACAAGTAAAAATTTTAAAAATTTAATATTTAAAAACTACAAGATGAGACGACTCCAACAAAATCTCATTTGGCTATATTTTGTCTTCTATAACTATAACAAAAATAGAAGTCAAAGTGCTATAATAAACAGTAAAAAAAAAAGTCAAAAGGTATAACCTTTAAAAAAAATGGAGGATACATCGTATATTTAATTCGCAGATATTAACAATTTGATATTTGGAACATAATTAGAATTTAGAGTTTTGGATTTGGAATTAGTGGTAAAAAAATTTAAATTGAAATAGTTTTGAATAATAGTGTTAGGTGATAGAGTTAAAAAATCATATTTTAGAGTTTGGAGTTTAAAAAGCTAAACGTTGGGGAGATGAGCTTTCGGCGTTTAGAGGTTATAGGTGAAAATTTGATAGTTATAAATATATAGAATTTTAACATATTTTTAGTAGATATTTTAAAAGTTAAACGTTCAATGTGTTAGTTTTTTGCCAAATGCAGCTAATATATCCAATCAATAATAATAATAATAATAATAATAATAATAATAATAATCTATCTATCTATATAATAAATCCTGAATACTTTTTGGGTTATGCAGACTCTTTTGTCATTATTAAATTTAATTCATCATTCTTAATTTAAAGGGTTAATCAGTCATTATATACTTATTTATAGATCAACCGTTCTTAAGTTTACACGTAATCTGCTGACTAATTATACGTCATCGGACACATCATCAATATCTATATTTAGAAAATAAATCTATCTATTAATATAATAAAATCTTGAGAAAATCTTCATATATATTTTAAAAAAATATAATTGACTACAAATATATATATATATATATAAATTATTTGAATGTATACATAATATTTTAAAAAATATTAATACTATAATATTATTAAATAAATTTAATCAGATAACAAATTTATGTCTAAAACATATATAATCATATATCAATATAAGGAATATAATAATTATATTTTAAATAAAAATATTTCATTGAAAATATGATGTAAACATTAAATTGACTCTAAAAATATTTATTAATGTAAAATGACTAATAACCTAAAAAAATTTATACCATTCTAAACAAATTCTATATTTTTTTTCTTTTTAAGAAAAAAAAAAGAAAAGGAAAAAAAGACTAAAACACATTATAGTTTAATTATTAGACATAATATCCTTAATCCAGTTAACCTCATCTATTTCTGTATAAAATAAAAATATATATGAAATTTGGAATAAATTGTTATACATTTTTTAAAAATAATTAGTACTGTAAAAGATTATGAAGTATACCCCTAACGGTGCGTTTGGTTTGAGGGATCTTAGATTACCAGTGGGAATGTGATTGCTGGGAATGTAAGATTACTGGGAATATTAGATTGCTGGGAATATTATTTTTTAATATTTTAAGATTATTGCGTTTGGTTAGATTGTGAATCTCAGATTTTCAGTTCTAATTAATTTACCATAATGTCCTTGAATTTCAATTGAACGAATATTATAAATATGTCATTTTGCTACACAATAGAAATATTTAAGCCGATTTATTTTCTAAAATATTGGAAATTCTTTATATGTAATTTATTTTATGATAATTACTTATTTAGCGTCTCTAAATCCTTATTATTTTTGTTTTATATATAGAAGAAAAGTAAATTTTAAGAAAATATATATTAAAATATGATAATATATATTAAAACATATGTTTAAATAATTTAAAATTTTTCAATTGATTTTTTAAAATTAAATTTCATATATTTATCATTTTTAGAATACAAATATCTAAATTTATAAAATAAAATAAGTATAAAAAGCGAGGGTATAAAAGTCAAATTAATATAAAAGTAGGTAAAGTGGAGGTGGTAATCTAAGATTACATGCCCTCCAGGTGAATGTGACATTCCCACATGAAACATGCCCCGAACAAAGCATGGGCATGTTTAATTCCATACACAAGATTCACAGTGGGAATCTCAGATCCCCGAACCAAACGCCCCGTAAAAGACTTGGTATCGGAGTATAAATTCGATTTTAAGGCTTATAATAATGATGAATTAAAAAATAATAAAAATTTAATTAAATTAAATGAAAATATTAACTACCAAATTTTTTTCATAATCAATATGAAAAGAAATTGGATAAAAAATATCATGGACTAAAATAATATTTACAAAATTAACAGATAATCAAAACGTAATTATAATTAAAATTTATTTTATAAAATTATAGATTAGTTCATAAAAACTAATCACAACAAAAATTTAAAATACATTACGTAATAAATATAAGTTTTAAATGATGAAAAGATAACAAAAAAGTATAAATAATATTTTTTAAAAACTTTAGGATAAAAAAGTAAAGTGAGACGGAATTAATGAGACAGATGGAGTAATTTTTCTAATTATGAATAGTTAAGGGGTATTTATTTTCCACTTACTCTCATCATTTTAGATATGAAAGAAAACTATATATATTTAATTTTTTAACAGTAAAAATAATTTATTTTATATTATTTCCACCTGGGTTTGAATTTCCTACATTAATCTTATTATCTTCTTTATTTTTCTTTTAATTTTTTGTTGCATGCATTTCAACCACTATTTAAACAAAATTCATTGATTATCATGTAATCCAAAAAACACTATATTCTCATTTTATATCGTCATATTAATTCAACACCCGTGCGTAGCGGGCGAAAAAGTCTAGTAATAATAATAATAGCATACACAATAAAAAAAATTTCGCCATATGGTGTTTGCTCTCCTGCTTTAGAATTTAGCATATTAATTCAATTTGTTCTTCAATATACTTAGGTCGGTCAAACATGTTAAGATAAACAAACAACCCCGTGGTATTTTATGCATAAAGTATATGTTATTTAATTATAAGATATATATGATATGATGTGATCAGTGATGTAAGTCGAAATGTTACTTAAAAAGGTTAGAGTCTCATATCATTAAATCTAACTATTGTTGGTATATATGTGCAATTTTTAGTGTACATATATATGAGCTTAATTTTAGTGTTTAAGGTCTTATTCAATTTAGAAGATTAGATTGAATACACAAAACAAACAACTACATTAATAGGTATTGAATGGGTGATATTTAGTAGGTGATGACATTCTGATCCGATGAAGTCTGTGTGCTAGGCGTAAATGAGTATGTGTGCTAGACATTAATGAGGTATGTGCTGTGTATTTAATGGTATTTGAGCTATATAAAAACACTCATCACACAAAATACTTATTCAGCACATACAAAACACTCATTCAGCATATACAAAGTACCCATTCAGCACTTCAACACCTGTTAATTCAGGTCTCAAACAAAATTCAAATTTTATAACATATAATTTTAATTAATTGTGGTGATTAGCATTTATAATTAATCTCTCATACACGTAAGTTAGTTTTTGGGTATGTTAATACAATGTTTGAACTTTATAACCTGTACTTTTCATTGAGATGTTGATACAGGTGTTGGCACTTTGCTTTGACGACGACAGTTACCAGACTCGACTAGGTTTAATGATTTGTATATATATCTGTATTGAGTCTGTAATTTGTAGAAGATTGAGTATTCATTGTTTACATCTTTAGTGTATACGTCTTGAGAGATTTTTCATTGTTCTTGAGTCTTCAAGAAAGTTAGTTAAGTTTTTCAAGATAGTTATGCATTGAAGAACTTGAGTTGTATTTGATATGCGCTTATTGTAAAAGTCTGGAGAAGAGGATTAAGGTGGATTAAAGAAGAAGAACGAAGAAGATCAGATTCAAGGAGATTCTGGAGATTCGGATCAGGAGGTGTTCCTGCAGACTGTTGTTGAGGGGGAGTCCCAACAATAGTGTTCGTCTAGATAGTTCGTCTAGTGTTTGAGTCCGTTTCTAGTTTGAATCTAGGTTGAAGTCTGTAGAGTTTTTTGGTTCTTCTTAGTCTAGATCGCCTGGATTGGAATCCCCCAGATGTAGGTCTCACGACCGAACTGGGTCAACAAATTCTTGGTGTTCTTACTGCTTTCCATTAACACAAAGTTACAACACACGGCTAACGACGATAACTGAATCTTGGTTAAAAGGGACCTTCAATTTGGTATCAGAGCTGATTCTCAAACGTAGCTGAGAAAAATCCATTCATTTTCAAGATTCAAGAATCATGATTCGAGAAGGAGCATCGAATGCACGACCACCATTGTTCGACGGAAATGACTACGCCTATTGGAAAGCAAGAATGAAGAATTATCTACTAGCACAAGGAGAAGAGGTCTGGGAGTCTGTTCTTGAGCCATGGACGCATCCAATCAGAGAAGACAAAGCCCCAGAAGGATCGACTGAACCCGCAAAAATTCGTCTGGCAAGGAAATCCGAATTGACGCAAGAAGAGAAGAGTCTACGGCAAGCAAATTACACGGCTCTCAACGCAATCAGTGATGCCATGGATGAACCTCAATTTCGAATGATTGCAAATTGCACAACCGCATACGAAGCATGGAATTTCTTGGAGACACAGCACGAAGGTTCAGAGGATGTTAAATCTACCAGGCTACATCGGATTGAGTCTATCTTCGATAGTCTGCGGATGACGAATGATGAAGATGTTACAACATACTATGGTCGATTCATCGACATTGTTAATCAAGCCACTGTATTAGGAATGACCTTTGAAGGACCAAAATTGGTGAGAAAATTCCTCAGATCAGTTTCAAAGAAGTATTCAAGGAAGGTTTCAGCCCTTGAGGAAGTGGAGAAGATCAAGACCATGTCTCTTAGAGAATTAGTGGGAATCTTGCAAACATATGAGATGAATCATCTTGCAACTGAGAAATCCCAGAAGAACATCGCATTCAAGGCTGAAGAGGATGCTACAAAATTTACAGAAGATGATGTATCTTTTCTCTCCAAGAAAATTGCAAAGATGTTGCAGAACAAACGCTTTCAGAAGTTCCAGTCAAACAGGAATTCGACTAGAAGTTCTGACGCGCCATCAACAACCAAAACGCAGAATTTCAAAAAGGAGAAGAAATTTGATGGGAAATTTCGAAAGCCTAAGAAATCAAGAGATGATGAAGATACTGAGAAAGATAATGAAGTCATTTGCTTTGAATGTGGTGGGAAAGGTCATGTCAAAAAGGAATGTCCTACAGCCAAGAAGAGAAGAGGAAAAGCACTACAAGCCACATTAAGTGATGATGATGAGTCAGAAGTTGAAGCTTCAAATGAACAATCTAGTGATGAAGAAGAAGTTGTAGCATACATGACGAGAGAAGCCAGTCCTACTCCTATGGAAGGTAATCCTGAGTCAATACAATTAATTGCTGACATTTCCTCTATTGTTTCAGGTGAATCAGGTAATCTTTATGCTGAGCTTGTTGAAATCTATGAAGATCTTAAGGAAGAATTTGATGAAACTGTTCTAGAAAAACAGAAGTTGTTGAAACAACTCACAGACATCGAGCTGACACTTAACAAAGTAGAGTCTGAGAAGGTTAAAGCTGTTGATGATCTAAATGCTTTGAGGACAGAGTATGAAGAGGTCAATGTTCAAAACTCAACATTGTCCAAGGAAAAGGAATCCCTTCAGAAAGAGTTGATTGTTTTGAAAGACCAAATTGCTGATTTGAAGAAAATGGCTAAGAGTAAGGGCAAACTGGATGAAGTACTTTCTATTGGGAAGAGCTATAAAGATATGAGAGGAATTGGTTATAAGGATCAAGGATCTACTGGAAAAAGATTATTTGTTAGTGGAGGAAACCTAAATGCTGAGTCAAGTTTATTGTCTCAACAAGATGTTGCCACATCATCCAAACGACGCCGAGAGTGTATTTACTGCAGTCTTCCTGGCCATACAGCTGAAACATGCATGAGAATAGTTCGTGATCTTATGAACGGACGTCCAGTAGTTTGGCCTAATGATGATTTGAAGAAGAAGATCATTATTCAGAAAGAATGGGTGCCTAAGAGAAAAATATCTCAATGTCTTGTAGTTCTGACTTCACAGCAACAACTTCGAAGTAAGAGATGGTACTTTGATTCAGGTTGTTCAAGACATATGACTGGAGATAAAGTAATTCTGAGCAATTTCACTGCTAGAGATTGTGGAGATGTTTTTGGTGATGGTGCAAAGAGTAAGATTATAGGTTTTGGTAATATAGAGAGTGGAGATTTATCTCAACTTTCTAAGGTTTATCATGTAGAAGGGCTTACTACTAATCTCATTTCTATAAGTCAATTATGTGATGAAGATGCTCTTGTTATCTTTACTAAGAACTTTTGTGAAGTTTTTTATTGCAGGAGAAATAATATTTTGACAGGGAAACGCTCTAAGAATAATTGCTATACTTTGGAAGTTAATCTGGCCAAGACACTAGTTAGCAAAGATGATCTTACAAACTTGTGGCACAAAAGGCTAGGACATATCAACTACCAAACTTTGTACAAGCTGAGCTGTTCCAATGCTGTTAGAGGATTGCCAAAACTTCATAACAACAAAGATCTTACCTGTGTTGATTGTTCTAAAGGGAAGCAGACACGAACCAAACACAAGAAGACTGATGGAATCTCAACAAGTCACTGCTTAGAACTTGTTCACATGGATCTTATGGGTCCTACAGAAACCGAAAGCCTAAATGGCAAGAGGTATACTTTAGTTCTTGTAGATGATTTTTCGAGATTTACTTGGGTCTGTTTTCTCAGGAGTAAAGATGAAGCATTCCAACAATTTGAGAGATTGAGCCTAAAGCTAATAAATGAGAAGCAAGTCAAAATTAAGAGAATAAGGACTGATCATGGACATGAGTTCGAAAACCAGGAGTTCGAACATTTCTGTAACAACCATGGAATATCTCATGAGTTTTCTGCACCAAAAACGCCTCAACAAAATGGAATTGCTGAAAGAAAGAATAGGACTCTTCAAGAAATGGCACGGTCTATGCTGCATGCTAGCACACTTGGCAAGTCTTTTTGGGCCGAAGCAGTTCACACAGCTTGTCACATCATCAATCGAGTGTTGTTACGACCTCACACCAACGACACACCTTATAAAATCTGGAATGGTAACACTCCTACTCTTAAATACTTTCATATTTTTGGATCAAAATGTTTTGTCTACAGGGACAGGGAACATCTTAAAAAGTTTGATGCAAGATCTGAAGAGGGTTGGTTTTGGGTTACTCAAAAAACTCAAGAGCTTTTCGGGTCTATCTAACTCAATCTAAGAAGGTTACTGAGTCAGTCAATGTATTGTTTAAAGATCAGTATAATCTACCATCTAGAGAGCTGGATGATCCAGTACCTAGTGTTCCTACTTCCATTTCAGAAGCACCTGTAGTTGAGACATCAGATCAACATCAGTTTGAAGGAGTTGATATCGATGATGATGAAGGAGATCAATCTGAGCAACTTTCAGAAGAGTGTGTAGAAAGTTCTGAAACTACTGCTTTGGATAAGAGAAAAGGTCCAAGAACTCTAAAGCATCACTCACAACAAGATATTATTGGTGATCCAAGCGCTCAACGTCTTACTAGAAGCAAGAGAGTTAATTACAGAGAGTTGGCAGGTCTAAACTGTTTCATATCTAAAGTGGAGCCAAATAATGTATCTGAAGCTCTTATGGATGAATATTGGATAGCAGCAATGCAAGACGAGCTGGTTCAATTCGAAAGGAATGATGTTTGGGAGTTGGTCGAACAACCACAGAACATCAATGTTATTGGTACTAAGTGGGTCTTCAGGAACAAAACAGATGAACAAGGGAATATCATCAGGAATAAAGCACGCTTGGTAGCTCAAGGTTTCACACAAATAGAAGGTTTAGATTATGGTGAAACATTCGCTCCTGTAGCTAGGATGGAAGCTGTCAGAATTCTATTAGCCTTTGCTTGTTCTATGGATTTCAAGCTGTATCAACTTGACATCAAAACAGCTTTCTTAAATGGCAAGATCAATGAGGAGATCTTTGTGGCACAGCCTGCTGGTTTTGAGGATCCAACTAGACCAAATCATGTTTATCGAGTGAAAGGTGCACTTTATGGTCTTAAGCAAGCTCCTAGAGCTTGGTATGATCGATTGTCTTCATTCCTTATCTGCAATGGTTACAAAAGAGGAGAAGCTGATAAGACGATGTTTATCAAACATGAGAACGACCACTTCATAATTGCACAGGTATATGTAGATGATATTATCTTCGGAGCAACGTCAGAACATCTCAGAAACGACTTTATTAAAGCTATGCAGTCTGAGTTTGAAATGAGTATGATAGGAGAGTTGACTTACTTCTTAGGACTACAAGTGAAGCAACTGGATGATGGAATATTTCTTAGTCAAGAGAAGTATGCTCGAAACATGCTAAAGAGATTTAAGTTGGATGATAGCAAGGTCGCTCGAACACCACAAGGACAACAACAGAAATTATCCAAGGATGATCAAGGAGCTGATGTAGATCAGAAATTGTATCGAAGCATGATCGGTAGTCTACTTTTCTTAACAGCCACTAGACCCGATATCTCTTTTAGCACGGGAGTTTGTGCAAGATTTCAAGCAAATCCAAAGGAGGTGCACTTGAAAGCTGTAAAACACATCATGAGATATATCAAAGGAACTGTTGGATTAGGCATTTGGTTCTCTAAAAGATCAAATTTGGACTTGATAGGGTATACGGATTCGGATTGGGCAGGTTGTAGTGATGACAGACGCTCGACGACCAGAGGCTGCTTCTACCTTGGGAACAACCTTGTATGTTGGTTTTCTAGGAAGCAAAATATAGTAGCACTCTCCACAGCGGAAGCAGAGTATATAGCTGCAACTTGTTGCTGTTCACAACTAATATGGATGAAGCAAATCTTGAGTGATTATGGCATTAAGAAGGATGATTTTAAGGTCTATTGCGACAATACCAGTGCGATCAACATTTCAAAGAACCCTGTTCTACATAGTCGCTGCAAGCACATCGATATAAGGTATCATTTCATTAGAGATCTTGTAGAGGAAAGTGTATGCAACATTGAACATATTGGGACGTTAGAACAACGCGCTGACATCCTAACTAAGGCACTTGATGGTGAAAGGTTTGAGACTCTTAGATCGGTAATGGGCCTTTGTTACTCAAATTAAATCTTTTTAAGTTTATGTTTATAATATTATGTATATAATTTTACACTTGATCTGGCCCAAAAGCATTTTCAGGCCCAATTCTCTTCAAACCGATAAACTCAGCGTGGAGACGTTGTTGCAGCGCTCATGATGACTGCAAAAACTGACAGCCATCACGTCGTACATCAAGAAACCGTCGCCTCTTCACCTTCTTCGTTTCTCTCTTTAAAGTGCAGTTTTCTGAGTTTAAACTTCACATTTGCCTTCACTCTTCAAAATTTTAAGTCTTGCAGTTCAAATTTCTCTTCAATGGCTTCATCTTCTTCCACCAATGTTGCTGAGAAGTCTTCTGAGCCTGTGATCGTTCAAGAGCCCTCAAAATCCCCAATTTCTGAGAACCCTAATGTGCCTGATGTCCAAAATCCATCCACATCTACTGAAAATCTTACTGAGTTAGCGATTACTGCTGCTGCTGTAGATGCTGAACCAATCAAAGTTGTTCCAGCCCCTGAACAACCCACCAACACTACCACGAGTCACAATGTTGAAGCGGAAGACCCTACTGCTCAAACTACTCCGCCTCCGTCCGCCACTGAAGAAGAGCATCATACTCCAGGAGGTGAAGAAAATGTTGAAGTGGAACACGACATTCTTCCTCACGATGAGCCATCAAACCCTGACCCTGCGTCTCAGGATGAGTCACCAGAAGTTCAAACTGTGCCTCGACGTCCAGCCACACGATCTGCAAAGAAAAAGAGGAGTTCGTCTACTTCAGATGTCAATACTTCTGTCAAACGACCGCGCACGAGGCAGTCCCCTGTTGATCCTAAGTCGAAACGACCTTTCAACAAAACCTACTTTACCAAGGAAATGATGGAGTTTGGTACAAGTGATCTCGCTCACAGGAAGTTCATACCAGAGGAGGCTTTTGCTCACAAGACGTACTCCGAGATGGGATTTGATGAGTTTTTGGAGGAGCGACATTTACTGAAATGGGCAACTATTTTCAAGTCTTATTCTCCTACACTGGTGAGAGAATTCTATGACAATCTTTCTTCTGATCTGTTAAGTGCAAACTCACCCTGGGCAGGAAAGATTTACATTCGTGGAAAGTTTATCACACTTACCCCTGCCACTATCAATGAGTTGTTGGAACTCCCTCCTAACGACGACCTCGGAGATGCTTTGGAGTACCTGCCTCAAGAGCCTGCTGAACTTGCTTTTCATATTTCCAATGAACGGGCCTTTGATTTTGGAAGACGCAAGTGCAGTTCTGCTGATCTGACCATGAAGTTCCATTGTCTGTACTACCTCTGTCGTGCGAACATTCTTCCAACGACGAATGCTTCTCAACCTTCCTTGGAGATGGGTAAACTTCTGTACATTATTGATACTGGGATTGAGCTTATGAATTTTGGTATTCTTGTCTTAAAAAGGATGTTAGGTTTTACTCGGGACAACATATCTAAGGCAGCAAGTCTTCCTTATCCGGCCTTGATTACTCTTTTGCTTTATAAGCATGGTATCAAGGTTGATAAGACTGAACTGGTCAAGATCAATGTCCATGCCCCTACTCCTACTCAGCGGGACAAGCACAATGACTTTAAAGAAGGCCCTCCTCCGTCCGGAACTGATCGAGTGCAGCTAATTAAAGCTGAATTGCTTGCACTTAGTGACAAGCAGACAAGATAAGCCAGGAGGCCATTGCTACAAAAAGAAAGATCAATCAGCTTATCAGTATGCTCCCAGGCTCATTGTCCCCGTCAAAGAAAGGCTCTTCAAGCACTGCTCGTACTTCTGAACAGAACCCTTTTGCCGATGAGGAGGACTCTTCTGATGGAGTTGTGTGATCCATCAAGGGGGAGTAATGGGTTTCTGGTTTCTGGTTTGTGGTGGTTTGGTAAACTCTGAACTTTATCTGTTTTTGTGGATGTTTTTGATGGGTTGTTGATTGGTTGTTAAAACTTTGAACTGATGATGATATCTGCTACTGCTATGCTTGTGTTGGTTTTTGCTTACTAATTCGAACTGTCGTCTGTGGTACTAATTTTGGTATTCTGAATTGATATTATTCTGATTGATATGTGCTAATTTGTGCTTATTTGACTTACTGTTTGAAACCTGTTTGATGGATCATCATCTCCATTAAATGTGGGGGAGATTGTTAATACAATGTTTGAACTTTATAACCTGTACTTTTCATTGAGATGTTGATACAGGTGTTGGCACTTTGCTTTGATGACGACAGTTACCAGACTCGACTAGGTTTAATGATTTGTATATATATCTGTATTGAGTCTGTAATTTGTAGAAGATTGAGTATTCATTGTTTACATCTTTAGTGTATACGTCTTGAGAGATTTTTCATTGTTCTTGAGTCTTCAAGAAAGTTAGTTAAGTTTTTCAAGATAGTTATGCATTGAAGAACTTGAGTTGTATTTGATATGCGCTTATTGTAAAAGTCTGGAGAAGAGGATTCAGGTGGATTAAAGAAGAAGAACGAAGAAGATCAGATTCAAGGAGATTCTGGAGATTCGGATCAGGAGGTGTTCCTGCAGACTGTTGTTGAGGGGGAGTCCCAACAATAGTGTTCGTCTAGATAGTTCGTCTAGTGTTTGAGTCCGTTTCTAGTTTGAATCTAGGTTGAAGTCTGTAGAGTTTTTTGGTTCTTCTTAGTCTAGATCGCCTGGATTGGAATCCCCCAGATGTAGGTCTCACGACCGAACTGGGTCAACAAATTCTTGGTGTTCTTACTGCTTTCCATTAACACAAAGTTACAACACACGGCTAACGACGATAACTGAATCTTGGTTAAAAGGGACCTTCAGGGTAAAACAAAGAAATTCCGTAGATGTTTTTATCCATAAGATAAGATTAATATTTCAGTATATGATTCCGCAAAAAATATTTCAATATATGGGAAAATTTTCAGGTTAAGCCTCTCCAGAGGAGATTATGTGCATTCACAAAGATTTAAAACCATATCATTATTTAAGATGTTAGAGCTTCATAACCACTCAACTCAACTGTTGTGGACCATCGAAAGAACAATAATCAACCTTTAATTAAGTACGTACTTTGATCTGAAATTTCAATGTCTGTTTTGAAATATTTTATGTAGGATTTCTGATTGTGAATATTGTCATCATCCCAATCCAATCCTTAAGTTTATTAATTAGTATTGTGTATCCCTTGGGTTGGTTAGTTGGTGATCAAACTGAATTCCACATTTATGGGCCTTCTTTGATTTTTTTAGTATTTTTTTAGTTCTAATACTAGTATTAATAAACATATGTCATGTCTTAACCCTTACGTTATATTTTCAGTGAACATCATTAAATATAACGTATATGTTACATTTTCAGTGAATATTCAACATTCTGGTTTGATGATATATGTTTCTCTGTGTGTGTGTATGATCTTGAGTTGCAGTATGAACATAGTAATGAAAGCTTAGGATGTAAGATTCTGACAATAACATTAATTAGATGGATACATGAATGTGATATTAATTAATACTTGTACATCAAGTGAGCAAGATGCTGTCGAGCAAATTTATTTCTTTTTTCTTTCTTTTTTTTTTTTAACATTAACGCTTGGGTGTCGGCAAACCTCAGGTCATACAAATTACAAAGGGATAAATTAAAGGGATAGGGGTTCAGGTGAGAAATCGAATCTCAACCATAAGATTAAAAGTTAGATGATTTGACCAATAGACCAAGTTCTCATCCCTACAACCAGATGGGATTTGAATGTGGACGCTTGTTTTCAACCAAAACCACAACTAATATAGTAATTGTATATGTTTCAACTTCGTGCTTCAATAATTACTTTGAACACCGATCAATTAACTCATTTAAAACGGAATGATGATACGATTGAATGATTGAATCTCTTTTATTTAATTAGGGTACAATATACGCTTCATTAGCCACGATTTCTTGATTATATTGCCATTGGCACGCATGAAGGGGCATCCTGTCGATTTCGGTACGTCTAATTTATGTCATTGTTAACATGTGGATTTATTGGGGGGACAAAATTAAATGTGTTGACTTAGACTTTTGTGGGTTAAAATATACTCCCTCCGTCCCATCTAACTTGTCTTGTTTGACTTTTGCACACAATTCAATACATTTTTTCAATCATTAATATCTCAAAATATGTACAATGAAAAATTATATAAAATATATATTCTGAAAATACATGATCATACGATTCTAACAAGACATAACTCGACTATTTTTGTCCAAATATATACTTGCAATAAATTTGAGTCAAAACTGAATAATGAACAGTGTCAAAAAGTCAAACAGGACACGTTATGTGGGACAGAGGGAGTATATAGTAGTACTTATTGAATAGCTAGGAATTGGGAAAATGTGGACATGCATGCATTATTAGGGTAAATTAAACGTGCCCCGTGCATTGGGGCGACCTTAATTAGGGCCTAAGGCAAAATGCCACCCAATATGCCTTAGTATAATATAAGTCGTCTATATATAATGCATGTATCAGACAACATTAATATTGTCCTTTTCGGAGTTTGCAATTACTGTCTTTATTTATTGATGTTAGATGGGAATATAATGCGGATTGGCCGATTGGGGAGTGACAGTCATCAATATCATCATCATCATCAATTCGATCTTTCATTTTATATATCCCAATTTGGTCTTATGTAGTGGCATTTTGTAGAGTCGAGTCAATGGTTTTGAGCACATATATCCATATGTCCAAAAGTTTATGATCGATATGTATAAGTTCAGTCATTAGTTGTACATAAATGAGTTCCTAAATTAATTTTACAAGTTTGGAAAATTGAGAAATCTTAATTACTATATTTTGAAACAATTTTTACATTTTTTTCTTTTCATATTTTCTCTATTCTAAAAAAAAAAAAAAAAAAAAAAAACTTGTGTATGGGAATGTTATACTTTAATATTTTACACACGCATACAAATACATTTGTTAGAAAACCCCAAGTCTAAAAGATAATGAGTTCCACTCATTAAGCATAAGGTCTCCAGCGGACGAAGAAATATGGACGATGGTTGTATGGTAAAAAAGACATAAGAAATGTTAATCCAGTTCACGTCCCATGGTGACTGACAATGTAAGGTTCGTTCTACATATAGAGTTGTAGCTACGGACTGTAGCTGCGAGCTACAGCTATTGGGAGCTGTAGGAGTTGTAAGTATGTAGCTATCAGTTTTTGCATAAGTATTTGATAAGAGTAGTTATAGCTGTCAAAAATTATAAATCAAAGAGAAAAAATAATTAAATTTGAAAGTAGCTTTCAAAAGCTACTCAGCGTAACGTCTTTTACCAAAAATTAAAAGCTACTCAACGTAGTTTCTGATTGTAGAGCTATTAGGAACTGCAATTCACAATTAAAACTTTTAAAAGCTAGTGTGCAGAACGTGTGTATTGTTTTGATATAAAATCTAAAGCTTCTAAAAGTTACATGTATAACAGACCCAAAGGCAAAACCATGCTATACCAAAACAAGGACATAGATTCAATGATCTCACAAATACTCAACTCTCATCTACACTCCTCACTACTATATAGATGCTATAAATGGTAGTTACTCACCCACATGTGACCTAACTCACCTTTCGGATTAATTAATTACCAAAGTCTAGCTAGTTAGATTGAGTACAATAGATACAACACATGCATTTCGTCTCAATATATAACAACTAGAATTGTCGTCCATCATTTATTGATAATTACCAATTACGCCATTTAATTTTGCTAATTATTAAAACATTCCTACATCTATTCTATTGTAATCAATTCCGTCGTCATGGGGGCATTAAAAAAAAAAATCATTTTTAGGCCTCTATGATATTTCAACAAATTATTTTCAGCACTAAACTGTGTAAAATAAAAATATTGATATGATCACATCCAATTAAGAATGATCAACTGAGCTTGTAATGTTGTGAGTGAAAATCCAACATACAACCAACCTTAGTAGTTAGTGGAAATGCTAATGTAATGTCATAACAAAACAATACGTAACCAATGCTAATAAACAACTATTTTTTTATACCTATCCTAATTAATAGTTGGGTGTTTAGAGTTAATGCCAATTTAAATTAAGATCGGCTGGTCTTTAAAAATTATAAACTGAACATTAAAAAAAAAAATTAAAAAATACCTCATATTTATTTATTTAATGGATTCTGATTTCATCATCCATTTAGTTATGTTGTATCATTTCCTATGTCACTGCCATAGTGCCATCATAGCTTCCAAATCCTTCTTTGTGGCTTCACGAATCATCAATATAATATCGACCCCTATCTGTAAATCCGAATATAATACTTTAATATATACTTCATCCATCCTAAAAGTGTCTCTAAATCTATGTGGAAATAATTAGTATTTAAATTACGAGTATATTAGTTTTTAAAGTAAGGGTAAATTATAGATTTAAATGTGATGTGATAGTTGTATTTAAATTTATTGATGTTAGTGGGTTGAAATTTTTAATATACTTATTTAATTATTTCCTAAAATGAAAATAAGACAAATATGTTGTGACAGACATAAAATGAAAGTGAGACATAAATAATAGACGGATGGAGTACTTCATAGTGTAAGAATTATGATAGATAGGGATCCAGAGAGGTGTGTGTTTTTGAAAACCTTTTTGCCCGCTGTAATTTGGAAGTTGCTTGTCGTTGCTTACCTGCTTTCATTATTTAACTTTGATTCAAATTTTTATCATATTTATACAAGAAAAATTATAGTCAATTGAGATCTTGTTGAATTTGTCATATCTTGTAGTTTTATAATATCAAGTTTTTATAATTTTTACGCACACAATTTAAATTAATAATCATTAAAAATATGTATTGAATTGTGTACTGATGAGAAGTACTGTTGCACTTTTAAGAAAATATGGGTAGTATATTACTAGTATTTGAAAAGATGACCAAAATAACGATGCCCGGATAAATTTAGTTATTACATGTGCATCGTCAAATGTATTTAGGAGATATTTGGAAGTGAGTGAATCCGCTGGCACGGGAATTGAAATGTTTTCTCCCTACAACAGGAACGCAAAATAAAATAAATCAAAACCAATTAATTAATTATTTGTTGAAGTCGAATCATATGAGAAAAAGTATGAGCATATTCAAATTTTAAAAGTTTAAATGATGATAAATTGCAACTCTAATCACCATTCCATAAATTTGTGAGGTTTCCACTTCTTATGGAACTTGCAATATCGATCTCACTTCATAATATTTTCTCAAAGTGATCAAAGATCACATGACGCTTTTAATCTTTGTTATTATTATTTTTAGTAAATAATCTACTCTTATAATTTTTCTTTTAGAAAGATGTCAAGAGATAGTTAGATTATGAACCTTTTTATATGATAATGATAATAATAATAATAAGTTTAATATTAGCCACGCTAAAGGATGAGAACTTAGCTCAAGTGGTTAAGTCCATTGACTTCCAACATTTAGATTTGAGGTTCGAATTCCCCACCGGCCCCCCTATCCCTCCCTTTTATTCCCTTTCAGATGTTATTTATCTCTAAATTAGTATGTGAAGTCATGGTCTACTTATTTCATTACTTATTTGAAATGTCTATTTAATTTCTAAAATTACTTGGAAGGCCTAGAAAAATTAATTATATGTAAAATGGTTATTTAATAAAATTGAGTGGAATCCCATTCACAATTTAAAAGTAGATCAAGACATGTGTATGTTGAAAAAAACAACTAAAAGTTGTTAATGTTTTTATGGGGCTGAGATTTTGGGTTGCGCTAGGGAATTTCTAATTAACTTGAGAATGAGAATTGGGATGAAGATGAAAAAAGCCGGAGACTTATTATTAGGCCTGGCCCATTCAAACTTGGCCCACACGCTGAGCCATCCCAGTTTGGAGTGGATATGAGGAAATCTTACACTTTGATGAATAAGTTCAGAAGTCACAAGAAAGTAAACATTGATTTGATGAAAACATATTCATCTTGAGCTTGTTGAATTTTCAAGAATTTGAACTATATTTTTTTTATCTTTGTACATTAATGCAGGTGATCAAACACTTGAAGTACTGTGGTGTTAAGGTATCTCCTCAGCATGAAGAATTTTTAAAAAATCAATTTATACATTCAGGCATCAAAGAGTTTACGATCCTTCTAAGGAAGGTCTTGTTCACTTATCTGAGCTACCAGGAAATATTTTAGGTGAAGATCTAGACTTCTTAGGTCCATATCCTTTTATTAGGATTTTTCGTAATCTCTAAAAAAGCATATTGTCTCTGCCTATGCGTTATTGAAAAAGTGTAACTTAACCGCCCATATCACAACATTGCCCAAACACATAGCAAAAGGCATAGCACAAGGAGACCTCGATCCTTTCACTCAAATGTCGTGCAAGGTTTTTTTTTTTTTTTTCAATTCTTCAATCTGTTTTATACTTGTAAGTTGTAACTATCTTTGTATAAACAGAATGGGGAGAATCTGTTGCTGACGAATATTTATTTGCTTCAAGGATCTTATAGATGAAAAGCATGAAGCCTGATGGCAAAAAAAAAAAAAAAACTTGAGTTACTTGTACAGAAGAATCTTCTTACTAACTATTTCTGTATCTTGCTTTGACTTCTTTTTTCTAATACACAGTTTATGTGAATCACATATATTGGTGTCAATGCTACTATGAAATAAACTAAAACGAATTGTTTCGTTTCAATTTGAACACATTCCATCTTGAAGTTGGTGTCATTTTAAACACATATTTGCACCAAGAACTTAACAAACCAACGCTTAACCAAAAGACTTAAACAAATAGAACACTTTTACAAATAAACAACACAATTACAACACTCTTCACTTCTTTAACACTGACCACTCACCACTCACTTATCAACACTTCTCAACACTACTCAACTCAACTCTCAACTCACACATCCTCAACTCACACCTCTCTCACCTTACTCTCCACTCAACTCTTCACCACTTACACTTAACTCACCACACTACTAAACAATGAAAGATCTCACCCCTATTTATAGGGTTGCCAACTATCTAAAATATTCTATAATTAATACATTATCTAAATTATTCTAACACATCTATTATATTCTCATTTTTTTAGAATATTATAAGGAAATTATTTTTAATACTAAATATAGAATAATTTAAAGAGTTCTACACAACTCCATTTCTTCATCATTCTAGAATATTATATTTAATAACATATGTAATATTATTAAATTTGCATTGATCTCTAACAGGGCTATTGCCTCTTTTAAAGTCCATAATAATACCAGTTCGTATTAAAGAGCTGGAAGGATCCTTTGTTCCCGTCGACACTTATAATTAGCTACACAGGGGCTCTTTGTTGCAGTACTGACCTCTGCAAAGACAACCCACTTTCTAAGTATTTACCGCCTCTTTCTCTACGTGTTTGTTTTCAAGCGGAATCTCATTCACAATTTAAAAATAGATCAATACACGTTTACGTTGAAAAAAACAAATAAAACTGTTAATTTTTTTATTGGGCTCAGATTTTGGGTTGGGTTTGAAGGTTTCTAACTAACTCGAGTATGGCAATTGGGTTGTAGATGAAAAAGACCGGAGACTTATTATTAGGCCTGGCCCATTCAAACTTGGTCCAAACGCTGAGCCGCCGGTCAAGCAGTTGAATCTTGACAAAATTTATCGGTCATCGGCGATGCCACGGAATTCCACCCTAATAGGTTGAATCCCATCCCCGAAACCCTAATTCCTCCAAATTCCATGGATCCTCAGCACCAGGATTCCCAAACCCGATTGGAAAATGTCGTCACCTTCGACTGTTCCTACCCTATATACGCCATGGCCATCTCCGCCGCCAGCCGTCGCCACATCGCCGTCGGCAGCTTCATCGAAGAATTCAACAACCGCGTCGATATCCTCGCCTTCTCCGAAGAATCTTCCTCGATCAAAGGCGTTCCTTCCCTCTCGTTTCAGCACCCTTACCCTCCGACGAAATTACTCTTCCATCCCTCCCCCTCCGCCGCGCCGAACCTCCTCGCCTCATCCGGCGACTTCCTCCGCCTCTGGGAAGTGAAGGAAGCTTCAATTGAGTCCGTCTCGACGCTCAACAACAGCAAATCGAGCGAGTATTCGGCTCCCCTGACTTCCTTCGATTGGAACGAGTTTGAACCGCGCAGAATCGGGACTTCCGGCATCGACACGACGTGCACGATTTGGGATATCGAAAAATCCGTAGTGGAAACGCAATTGATCGCGCACGACAAGGAGGTTTACGACATAGCTTGGGGGGAAGCTGGGGTTTTTGCCTCCGTATCCGCCGATGGCTCCGTTAGGATCTTCGATTTGAGGGATAAGGAGCATTCCACCATCATCTACGAAAGCCCTACACCGGACACGCCTTTACTTAGACTAGCTTGGAACAAGAAGGATTTGAGGTACATGGCCACGACATTGATGGACAGCAACAAGATTGTGATATTGGATATTAGGTCCCCAACAATGCCGGTGGCCGAATTGGAGAGGCACACAGCAAGTGTCAATGCAATCGCGTGGGCGCCCCATAGCGCCAAGCACATCTGCTCAGCAGGGGATGATGCACAGGCCTTGCTTTGGGAGCTGCCCACAGTCGCTGGCCCGAATGGGATTGATCCCATACTGATGTACGGCGCCGGTGCTGAAATAAACCAGCTGCAGTGGTCTGCAGCGCAGCCGGATTGGATTGCCATAGCCTTTGGGAACAAGATGCAGATGCTGAGAGTGTAGCAATGGTTAAGGTTTGTTGCTCTTAGTGTTAATCCTCCTACATATTGTGATGTTGTTTGTTAACTGGTAATGAGGATGTGTGTATACATATGGTATAATTTGGACTTGTATTTTTGTTTGATAGAATGATTGCTCAATTGGGTAGATATGGTGGTGTTTGGATGTTGAACTTGTCTATGATTTCTGCATCAATGAATATCACTGTTGTGTTGTAGCAATTGGGCATGATTTGTTTTGCTTTATGCATGTAGTTTTGTGCAGTGCTCACATTTGTGGCTGAGTTTTGGTTTCTTTCTGCTGAGTTTATGAGTTTATGTTTTCTGTGGTTGGTTTGCTCACTATGTCACCCTGGATTGATCTGCCTTTTCAGGGTAAAGTTAAAATTTTGAACTTTTGGGTTTTGGTGGAAATGGTGTGGCTTTTTATTTCACTTGTTGAATGCTGATAGGTTTGCAGATGCCCACAAATTTCATTTCTTGGATTGCAAATTGCAATGGAGAGATAATTACTACTTAATTTAATTTAAATTTAAAAATAAAGAAAAATCCATAACAGGGTTTTAGATGAAGTTTTAATATAACAACCATATGCAAACTTTGTACTCGGAACAAGAGTTGCTTGCGGGACAATGGATGGTAGAAAATATCAAAACATGAGGTAATTATTCAAAAACTTGTTTTGCAGCTCATATGAATCCAAATACCAAATTCCATGTGTTACAATCTGAAGGATCCTACCTCAATCCCCAGTCTCATACAGTATAATGGTAATTTTTGTGTATATAACTAATCTTGTGACATCCAAATTTTTGCTGCCTTCTTTTAATGCGTTGAATCCAACTGGGTGAGTAAATGTAAATTGTGTGTGTGTGTGTGTGTTTTTTTTTTTTTTTTTTTTTTTTGGTTGAAAAGCCTGTATACAGGCTAGGAAAAGAAGGGATAGGGGATCGGTGGGGATCGAACCTCCTACCTTCCGTCGGAAGTCGAAGGACTTAACCACTTAAGCTAAGTTCTAATCCCATATAAATTGGGTTTTTAATCTTATTAAAATAAACTAACACTAACTTATAATCAAATTAATAAATACAATAAAATTGTGGATTAGATGAAACTCTAATTTATTACTTCCTCCGTTTGGAAAATAAATGAAACATTTGCATAGTTGTACTATTAATTGAGTAATTATGATTCAATTTTTTAACACATTTATATAAGATAAAACATAATCAACTGAGATTTTATTTGATTTGTCTAATTGCATAGTTTTAATATATCAAATTTTTAAAATTTTTATTTTTACACATTTTGAGATATTGCGTTAAAATCGTGTATTGAATAACGTGAAACGAAACAATATTGCAACATTTTGAAAACGGAGGGAGTATTATTATCATTTTATGGCAGATTTGGTCATTTGGGCATGTTATCATTAGGGGTGAAAATAGACTAGGCTTAGGCTTGAACGGCCTAGGCCTGCGCCGATTTTTTAAGGTCTGTTAAAAAAGTTTAAAAACTGACATATTTACTTATTTATTTATTTAAAACTGGCCTATTTAAAACTGATCTATTTATTTAAATAGGCCGGTTTTAAAATAAATTGGCCTAAACCTATTTAAATAAGTCAGTTTTTAAGCTTTTAAAAGTCTTATTAAGTCTATTTCAAAATTAAGTTGAAATTCTTATATATATGTTCGTATATAATCATAAGGTTTAAAGACATGAATTTGTGCAGTTAAAAAGGTCGTTATCTACAACTATTTATATACGAGAAAAAATTTATAAATATTTTAAAATTCTATATAAGATCAATTTTTTTGGTGAATAATATAAAATTAAATTAATAATTACTTATATATGAAACAATAATACCACATATTCCTATGTAGTAAACATACACACACTAATAATAATGATAAATAGGCTGACCTGTAGCCCTAATAGGCTTTTTACAAAGCCTGGTTTATTCCCACCCCTAGTCATCATCCCCCAACACTAATTTATTCATTTATTTTTTGGAGGAGCCATTGAAGACCTGGGAAAATGGTGGTGGAGCTCATGTCACACAATTACAAAGGGGAAAAAAGGGGAGGGATAGGAGCCGGTGGGGAATCGAACCTCCGATCTTCCGTTTGAAGTCAAGAGGCTTAACCACTTGGGCTAAGTCATCATCCCCAACACTAATTTATTTTTTGATGAGACCCAACACTAATTTATTTGATGTAAAATATGGATAAAATTAAATAAAAATTTATTTTTATATAAAAATGTATGTATATAATTAATTGATTTGATAGTAAATCCTATTAACACAAAGATTGAATTTAACAAATACTATGATTTAAATTTAAATATTATGTTTACTGTACTCATATTAGGATTAGGATGAATTTGAGGTGATTTATAAATTTATGAGGATATATACTAAGATTTTTCAAACTAAACTTTGTTTTCATGTCTTTGTGTATAAATTTTTAAAATCTTGTATATATAAAAGAGAAGGTTGTGAATCCACACTTTTGTAATAGTTTGAATTAATTTTAAAAATAAAATAATTTATAGTATGATATATTTAAATTTAGGGGTAATGTTTAAAAAGGCCACCAGAAAGAGTCATTTCCACTTTTAGGCCATCATAACTTAATTTATGAAAATAAGCCATCAAAACATAACTTTGGTGAATTTAGGCCATAGGACTTAATTGAAAAGTCAACCAACAACTTTTTCTTTATTTCATTTAAACCCCAAGAAAGTTTGACTTTATTTATTTTAGTCATTTCTCAATTTACGTAATTTTTTATTATACAAATGACACCCAAATGCGCTTGAAAATTGGTATCAGAGCCTAGGTTTTATTGAAGAACATATTAATTATATTATTTATAATATTTTATTTCTTAATGGAGAAGATTTAATTATTTAATGGATTCAATTAATTTGAAACCAACGAGTTACTTCCAAATTTTGGAAATAAAAAATAGAAATTTCCAAAGGAAATTCTTGAACTTGTCCATAAGACAAGATTTTATTAAAAGTAATTTCTTTCATGAAAATGAGAGGAACTGACTGGAAAAAATTGATCCGGATAGCTCTAAGTTCTCACAAGACTTAAGAGAAATCGAAAAGACGATTCAAGATTATGGTAATCGTATATTAATTTTACCTGGAAAAATAGATTAACTTGAATCAATCAACAGAGGAGATCTTGAAATTATTTCAAGATCTAAAGAAGAGATTTTAAATCTGAAATTTGATATTTCGGATATCAAGAAAAGACAGAAGGATATTCCTGGATCTTCCAAGAATAACCAAGCCAATATTAGAGATGCACTCGGACCCGTACAAAGCTTTACATCAAAAGGGTAAAGCAACTATGGTTCCAAAGCAGAAATCACAAGAAGAGCTTATGATCGATCTCCTGAAAACAGTCGAATGAGTGTTTCCAGGGCAGATCTATCAGATCTATAAGAATTAGCAGAATCATTTTCCCAACTCGTGATTATGGATCTGGTTAATGTAAAACCCAATGAAATTCTTCAATTGGGTATGCCGAAGAATCAGGATCCAACGTGACCCACGATGGACCGCCTGATGTCCCAATGAGGAAAAGTACATACTTCCACATGAACATGTATCCAGAGGTGCATCTCAATGCAGGATGGAACCCGAGTAGAGCACCAGAATCCACACCGTGGACCAAGACGATGTTACAACCATTAAATCCATATGGCATAACACTAAACCTTGACGTTATCGACTTCCAAAACATCGAAGATCTGATCGACGAATGGGTAGCTTCAATGAAGATTGCAGCAACCACCCTAGATCTCGATAAAGAAAGCTTTGTCAGATTAATAGAGCTAAGTCTCGAAGGATCGGCAAAGCTGGGCTGGAAAAACTCCACATCGGCTTTAAATGAGCAAATACTTGAAGGAGAATCCAAAAGCACAATCTGCGAAAGATTTGGCCTCTTATTCAAAACCCATTTTGTAGGAGATGGTTATTTTGAAGAACAGAGAACCGAAAAAATCAAGGTCTATACCCAAGCACTATTGGGTATGGAGTTAAGAAGTATTTGCGCAGTAGACGAATATATCTACTGGTTTCGTAAATACTATTTTCGGAGTAAAATGACAGCTGAAGTAGCATATCCCATGTTCTTTGCAAAAATCTGCAGCCCATGGAGAGAGATGTTGATCCAGTCGTACACAGTACCCCCAGGTACAGTAGACTCAATAGCCCGAAGAATGTCCTTCTTAAAGGATAAGCTCAGAGAATGGTGCCAACAGGCAGCAGCCCAAAAGAACATAAAGAAACTAAGAGGTAAAATAAAAAGAACCCCTCTTTGTTGTGAAAATAACGATTTTCCAACAATTATAGGAGAATCAGAAGAAAAGAGAAGAAAGAAGAAGAGTCGAGGCTCAAACAGTAAGAGTTTCAGAAGACCTCCATTGCGAAGAAGAAGAGCATGGTGGTCCAAGAGCAAGGCCAGAACATACAAAACTGGACAAAGAACGGGAACGACAAAGAGTTCATCCCAAGGCTCAACTAGCTCAGCAGCAAGGAGCACGGGGAGAACGACGTCCAAGAGAACGTTCAGACGAGCCCATACCCGAGCCAACGAAAGCTTCAAGGACTGCAACTGTTGGAAATGTGGAGCCAGAGGTCATATCTCACCCGATTGCCCCCAGAATCATGAGATACGAATGTACGAAGCCACGGAGGATATCGTGGAAGCAGTCTACCATGGAAAGGTGGTACCAGTCTATCAGTTTGAGGACATCCCCTCGGATGAAAGCTTCTACGAGAAAGAATTAAGAAGTGACTCGGACTCATATTCAGATGGATCTTCAACCGAGTCTGACTGAAGAGGACAGGATTCAGACCACTGAAAACTTGTCTGGATTCTTGGCAAGGATGACGATCTCTAATCGAACCATGGAAAGAATTATGCGACAAGACTCCAACCTCAGCCCATATGGCGGATTCAGAATTGGCGGGATTGGACGAGTTCTTAACCAGATCGGACTCAACCAGAGAAGACATAACATCATCTACAAGGTAAGTACAGGTGAGTTTGCAATTCATATGGAACTTACTGTAATGTTATGGATATGCAATTAATTCTTAAAGAAGAAATTCTTGAGGAATTAAGCAGAATGAAGGAAGAAATCGCCATTACTATGAAATGGATCCACATAGGAGGCATCGAAGTAGTAATTAAGGCAACCTTCAAAGAAGACATTGATTCTGAATTACATCTATCAGTAACTGATAGAAGAATCAATAACCTTAGAGATGGTCTTCTTGGGTGTAACACCCCCATTTTCCTATCTTAAAAATCACAGCGGAAGTTACCAATAGGAAAGCGGGGTTGTTACCGCCACACTTCCAATTAAGCTCGCCTTGACCTTGCCTCGGCTAACTTAATTAAAAGTACTAAGGCTATTTAAAATAGTTACAAACATTAATTTAAACTATTAACTAAATTTCAAAATATATTTAATTTAGCAAAATATCAGAGTTTTAAATTACAATAACTGCGACCAACTATTAAAACGACAACTACAAGTAAAATATCATTTAAAATAACCACTATAAAAACGATACCGACTCCCCTGCCCGTGCCCGTGATGCTAGTGAGCTTCACAAATATCAAATCCTGAAAAAGTGAGTAAGTAACATTTATCAGCACACCGGCTGAATAAATAAATTTTTATCCCTTGGACAAAAATAAATAATTAACTACGACTCAACAGTAAATGGCATGTCAAAACAGTTGCAATAATTCAATCCACATGTAGCTCAACTATGATGCCTACACCCGGGGTATCTCATAGGACCTAGCATGCCCTCATAAAGACCGAAGTCAAAATATGAGTACACAAGGATGGCCATACCTTGCGATCTAGAAAATGACTGTGAGACCCTTGGTCAAACACAATCCTGTTCATGGGGATCCCTTGGATAACCCACGAAATATCTCACGAAAATATCCACCTCTGGGGTATATCTCGCATAATAACAATTCAATAATTCACATGCCACACACTGAAATTTCACTTTTCACATGCATGGCCTAGCCCAAAAATATTTAAGCACATAATTGGGCAATACCTCTGCATAAATAAATTGCATGAATAAACCCTAACATTATTAAAACACGAAGGTATTTAGACATGCAAAAATTTAATCCTACGACAAAGCCCGTAGAATAAAAATTTACTTACAGTTTCTTCCGACAATAGCCCAAGCTCTTACTTGCTTACTCAACTATACTAAAACTCTCCCTTCCACTCGTAGGAAATGTTTCTTTCTTATATGAAGTTCTATAACCCATGCAGTGCATTTTCCTTAGCTGCGCCAGGGTTTATATAGGGGATGGACGATGAATCTCCGAATTTTTTAAATCGTAATAGGTTTGCTGAGTTACATAGTAGGTTTGCTGACTCACATTTAACTTTGCTGATTGTCACAATACTGTTATTACACCTATGTGCATGTATTTGCATGCTTCACACGTATTTTACCCTTTAGATGAATAATCAATCCACGTCTGGCAGCTTTCTCCATGTCTATGGTGTTATTATTTATTAGCTTATTAGTTTTTAATCATTTAATTAGTAGAAATATGTAGTTAACTAGTAATCCCTTAGCAACACTTAGGAAATAAGTGTACGGTATTATGATTACTATTGCAATACATTATTATGATTGACAATTTTACTAATTTCTTTCTTTTTATTTTAATTTCATTAGCTTATCTCCTCCTATTTTGTTTAAGGTGCTATTGTTATTAATTGGTAGAATTTTATCAATTGTTTATATGCTATATGCTTTCATTGATATGTATTTTCTTAAGCTAATATGATCTATTGCAAATTTTATATCTTCAATGTAAATTGAAAAATCATAACTATGCATTATGAGTGTAATATTACTATCAATAGACTATTAGTGATTTTTTTAAATAAAAGGAATTAATTATACTTAATATAATAATTAAGTATAAAACTTATTTAAAAACAATACGTGATCAATACCATTGTCAAATATTCATCTCAATTTGTTAGAATATTTTCCCTTGGAAATAATTTATTTCTTTCAACCCAATCTCGGAAAAATATTAATTTATTTCCCGATTCAATTTATTTTCTTATGAAATAATACTAAATTACTTCTTTCAAAATATTATCAACATAGCTAAATTTTAGGGTATTACAATCTACCCTCCTTAAAAACAAACTTCGTCCTCGAAGTTTACTCAAATAACTATTGCAAAACTAAAACTAAGGTTAGTACATAATTAAACTTTTCTTACCTTATTTGCTATCGGGCAGGGTTACAGAATCTCCTCCCCCACTTGTTTTCACAGCTATGTCCCCATAGCTGTATCTGTCTCAAGAAATAGCTCTGGATACTTGGCTTGCATTTCTGCTTCAGTTTCCCAAGTGGCATCATTCTCGTCGTGGTTTGACCACTGGACTTTGACCATGCGAATGACTTTACGTCTCGTGGCTCGTTCTTTAGTATCTAAGATCTTAAATGGTCTCTCTTCATAAGTAAGATCATCCTCTAACTCAATAATTTCTGATGGGATCAATCTCTTAAGGTCATGATGATATTTCTTAAGTTGTGATACGTGGAATACATTATGAACTCGAGATAACTCTTCGGGTAAGTCTAGTCGATATGCTAATGTACCAACTTTGGCAATGATATCGAATGGTCCAATGTAACGAGGACTTAGCTTACCACGCTTACCAAATCGCATCACACCTTTCATAGGGGATACTTTTAGTAACACCTTGTCACCTATTTCATATCCTCCTTCTTGCCTTCTCTGGTCGGCAAACGTCTTTTGTTGATCTTGGGCAGCTTTCATCTTGAGTTGGATTTGCTTAATAACATGCTTTGTCTCCTCAATTAGTTGTGGTCCAACAGGGATTGGATTCTCGCCCTTAGTCCAGCAAAGTGGACTTCGACATTTCCTACCATACAGTGCTTCAAATGGGGCCATTCCGATACTAGCATGATAACTATTGTTATAGCTAAATTCAACTAACGGTAGGTGATTTTCCCAACTCCCTTGAAATTCTAAAGTACAAGCTCTTAGCATGTCTTCAAGGGTCTGGATGGTTCTTTCAGTTTGGCCATCGGTTGTTGGGTGAAATGTTGTACTCATTTTTATTTTAGTACCAAAGGCTTCTTGTAACTTAGTCCAGAAATTCGAGACGAATCGACGGTCTCGGTCTGAAATAATGTCTTGAGGAATCCCATGTCTCCGTACAACATTCTCGATATAGGCCTTAGCTAACTGATCCATACTCCAAGTTTCTTTCATGGGTATGAATATAGCTGTCTTTGTCAATCTATCGACAATGACCCATATCTTATCATTTCCTTTGGGCGTCTTTGGCAAACCTGAGACAAAGTCCATGGAAATACTATCCCATTTTCATTCTGGAACTTCTAGTGGTTTTACCAATCCAAGGGGTTTCTTCCGTTCGGCTTTGACCTTTTGACAGGTCAGACACTTTTCCACAAATTCTGCTACCTCTCGTTTCATTCTAGGCCACCAAAAGACCTTTCTTAAGTCTTTGTACAACTTGGCTCCTCCAGGGTGTACAGAATAAGGAGTTTCGTGGCCTTCTTCGATGATACGTCTCTTGAGGTCCTCGCATGCTTTTGGTACGCACCAACGACCCTTAAATCGGATACTGCCGTCTTCGTGAATTTGAAAATCCATAACCTCACCTTGAGCTATCTTTGCTTTGATTCTTTCCAATTTGACGTCACCGGACTGTCTTTCTCGGATTTCGTCAAAAATGGTTGGCTGGATTGTGATGGCATTGATTCGCTGAGTAGGCATACCAACTCAATGTCAAATCGTGCCAAGTCCATATATAATTCGTGTGGCAAGATTCTCGCATTACTTAGATGTTTTGACTTTCGACTTAGTGCATCAGCCACTTTATTGACTTCGTAGTCCTTCATTAGCTCTAACCATCGCCTCTGGCGCATGTTGAGCTCTTTCTGAGTATAGATATACTTTAGACTTTTATGGTCTGTGTATATCTGACACTTTCGTCCATACAAGTAATGTCTCCATATCTTTAAAGCGAAGATGACTGCAGCTAACTCCAGGTCATGAGTTGGATAATTTTCCTCGTTCGGCCTTAGCTTTCGAGATGCATAGGCTATAATTTTTCCTTTTTGCATTAACACACATCCTAACCCAAATTTGGAAGCATCACTATAAATTTCAAAATCGTCTTTCTCATTGGGTAAGGTTAGAACTGGTGCCGTGGTTAGCTTCTCCTTTAAGGTCTGAAATGCAGCTTCGCATTCGGGTGTCCATATAACATTTGATCCCTTTTTCAAATTTTACGTTAGTGGTCTCGCAATTTTTGAGAAATCTTTGACAAATCTCCTGTAGTAACCTGCCAAACCAAGGAAACTTCTTATCTCAGTTTGAGATGTTGGTACTGGCCAATCCTTTACTGCAGCTACTTTGGCAGGGTCAACTGATATTCCATCGGCAGAGACGATGTGACCGAGGAATGCAACTGTGTTGAGCCAAAAGTCGCACTTAGACAACTTGGCATACAGTTGATGGCTTCTTTATGTTTGCAGGACTTGGTGTAGATGTTGTTTGTGTTCTTCCTCATTCTTGGAGTAGACCAGTATATCGTCAATGAACACAACTACACATTTGTCCAATAATTCTCGGAAAACATTATTCATCAGAGCCATGAATACTGCTGGAGCATTGGTTAAGCCAAACGACATCACGGTGAATTCGTAATGACCATACCGTGTTCTAAATGCCGTCTTTGGGATATCCTGCTCAGCTATCCTAAGCTGATGATAACCAGACCTCAAATCAATCTTCGAAAAGATTCTGGCTCCTTTGAGTTGGTCAAACAAGTCATCAATTCGTTGGCAGCGGGTATTTATTTTTCACCGTCACTTGATTGAGACCTCTGTAATCAACACAAAGTCTCATTCCACCATCCTTCTTTCGTACAAATAGTACAGGTGCTCCCCACGGAGATGTACTAGGACGAATGTATCCTTTCTCTAGAAGGTCTTTGAGTTGTTCCTTCAACTCCTTCGTCTCAGCTGGTGCCATCCGGTATGGAGCTTTTGATATGGGTTCCGTACCTGGAACTAAGTCAATCGTGAATTCTATCTCACGTTCAGTGGCTTTCCTGAAATATCTGTAGGAAATACATCCGAATATTCTCTTACTACGGGAATATTGTTTAGATCCACCTCCTCTGCTTGCAAATTATGGACATAGCAAAGATAAAGGGGATTCCCTTTTCTTACTAATGTTGCCAATTGCATTGCTGAAACCACCTTCGTTGTTGGTCCTTTGGGCTCCATATAATACGAAATTCGTTGTTTATTCGGCCCATACATCGTTATCTTCTGCTGGGCACACTTAATGGTGGCTTGATATTTTGTAAGCTAATCCATTCCCAAGATAACATCAAAATCTCGTAGCTCGAAGTCAATGAGATCAGCAGGGAATCAACTTCGCAAATACGGATATGAACTTTCTCATAACGTGTTGAGCAATTAATAACTGCTCCGTTAGGTAAAGAGATTCCTAATCCTATTTCCTGGGGTTTATCGAGTCCCAACTCGGGCAATTTTCTACGAGATATGAATGAACAGGTAGCTCCAGAATCAAACAAAGTACGAACTTTAGAAGCTTTAATTTCAAAAGTACCTTCAACCAGGTCACCAACTTCTTGAAGATCAGCTTGGTTGACTACGTTCAACCTTCCTCGGTTGGGTCTGCCCTGGTTTTGTGGAGCTCTATTGTTTACTCCTGGATTCTGTTGGAAAAGTTGGACGTTGTCCTTGATTTCCTTGTTGGTTTTGAGGCCTTCGGATTTCTGGGCAATAATCCTCTTTTCGCAAGTCAGGCCGAAGTCTGTTAGGATCAAGCCTCAGGCGACAGTTTCTAGCCCTGTGACATGTTATGCCACAACGGTAACATTCTTCACCTTGGGGACACTGACGAGTTGCATGCCTCTTGCTGCACACCGATTACACGGAGTGGGTACTGGCTTCCCTATACTGGTTGGATAGGGGAACCTACTCCTGTTGCTTTGCTGGAAATCTCCCCTTTGCCTATTATCTTTGATTTCCTCAAATTTTCGCTTCCCTTTATCTGGGGAATCGGTCTTGAGGTTTTCTCCTTTGTGTTCTGATCCTTCCACCTTTTCGACAGTCATAGCTCGATCATAAGCTTTTTGTAAATTGGTAAATTGCTTCCCGCGAATGCCTTTTGAATGTACTTGTTCAATCCAAGCACAAACTTCTGGGCCTTAGTCTGATCTGTTGCTACCAAGTCTGGAGCAAATCTCAAGAGTTCAGTAAACTTAGCATAATATTCTTGTACAGATCGACCTACCCTGTTGAAGAGTAACAAACTCTTCATACTTGGAATTTTTAAGGCTGAGTGGATAAAATCGTTCTCTCAGATTTTTTTGAAATTCTTCCCAGAGTAATCTGGCGATCTTCTTGTGACCTCCACCAAGTATTTGCTATTCCGGGTCAGGAAGAAAATAGCTACTCCCACCTTAACGCTCTTCAGGGCATTCTACTGCCTCAAGTAGCTTTTCGAGTGATTCAATCCACCCTTCTAATTTGGCTAGGTCCTCTTGTCCATTATATCGAGGAGGTTGAAACTTATTAACCGCCTCACTATAATCCCCTTGTGTTTCTGTATGATGTTCTCCTCCTTCAGCTTGCTTCTGAACAACTGCTCCAAGAGTGAGCAATAGTTGTTCTATCTGTTGTTGGCGGTCGTTGTTATCGGCCATGTTAGTGCTAATCCCCTTGTTCCTATGAAAACATCAGTTAGTTAATCAGTTAATTGCTTTTGTTAGTCAATATAAACAAATAATACTAGTGTTCTTTTATAAAATAACAAGAGTACACTTCAAAACTACCCGTCAAATATTCTAACTTGCCAAGACTGGTTTACAAGTACAAGTTAAGCTAATATATTATTTTTAGACTTGTCCTCTCTAATATTGAATGTTCTTCGTATAACAATCCTTGTACTTATGCCCCTTCCTTCCACAGCGGAAGCACTCTCCCTTTGCCGGGGCAACGCCAAGTTAGATGTGGCCTCCACATTCCGTACAAGGTGGCGGCACGTGGGAGTTCCTACGGGATTGCTTTCTACATCTCTCAAACGTATCTCTAGATTAGTAGTCTGCCCTTCATAGTATGAGAGCATGGCTTTTAAATCTTTTATTTCTTGATCTTTCTGAAGGAATTTCTTTCTGATTCCAGGATATAAAATCTCTTTCTAGTAGCAGTTCACACTTAAGGCTTCTAATTTCAGCTTCCATCTGATCTTTCTCGTCTAGCATTTTATTTACTTCCAATTGTTCATCTGCAAGGGACTTTTTAGTACATATGACAAATACTATACTAATTATTCTTTAATTTATTATATATATATATTAAAAAAAATACTTATGCACATAAAAAGATAGATTATATTTCTTTAATAAAAGATACACACCAAAATCGTCGACATTTTCATTAACTAGCCGAAGTCGACATATGTCAATACAAGTGTTGAAGATTTTATACATACAAAATAGTCTAATATACTAGTGAGTTTCTAAAATATCTAATATTTCCGAGCTGTTACTATCTTGGTGTGGCATTCCCTAGCGACATGCCCAACCTTTCCGAATCGAAAACACTCCCCAGGTTCAGGCATTGCCGAATGAGATGTTGTTGGCCGGCATTCCTCCACATCGTGGTGAAGAAGCTTTCCAGGAAATCATTTACGAATCAACCCCTCATTCTTTCCTCGTAAAGAACTAATCATCTCCTCATGTTTGACAGCCAGACTTTCTAGGTATAAAACTCTATCCTTCAGCTTCTGTATTTCCTCTTCTTTTTGTATTTACCTCTTCTTGGGCTCCTTTCGCAAAATACTGTTCTAGGATTATAGTCTCCCTTAACTTCCTTATCTCAGATTGCATCTGAGATTTTTCGTCAAATGTTCTGGTTCCCTGAACTACTCATCTGCATATATGATTCAAATAAAATATCTGATTAAAATATAAATAACTTTAAAAATATAATAGTTATATAGTTAACTTTAAAAAATAAAAGACATTAAGTAAAAAAAAAAAAAACTTGATAAGCACTTCTGCTCAAAAAATTTGTATAAATATCATTTATAAGTAACAAGACAAGTTACATTATTTTTTTTCATAAAATAAATTTCTTAAATTGAGTATACCTTAAAAAAAACTCAACATATCGTTATAACTTTTGAAATCATAATCGTATTAATTGACTACTTTTATTTCAATACCTAATGATATAATCTTTTATTTTATTTTATTTTTTATTTTTTTTATACACCAGTGAAATAAATAGAAATTATACCAAATAAGCCGAGAAAATTTCATTTTACTTTTATATAAACTTGGATATAACGGTTCCAAAATTTCAAGTTAAAACAGATACACACATATATAGCGGTTAGTCTATACTATACTAGACTATACTATACTAGACTAGACTATATTATACTAGACTATACTACATAGCATCTAGTCTAGGTGAACTCCACATCATGGGCTGGTTGGATGGTACTCCGAGAGAGCGACTGCGATCACGGACTGGGCTCGTTTTTTTCTTCCTCCTCTGGTCTTCGGAATCTTCAATACGCTGAGGACGGGATGAGGATCCTGGGTCACTCCTACGAGCAAACTGCCCTGCGGCCTCTCCAGTACAGCTGGTCGGTCTTGTCTACGTATGATTCCTTTCTGTCGCTCTATAGTCGCTAAATTACGAATATTCTCTTCTTGACTATCTTTCAGTTCCTCCTCCACGTTCTCCAACTTCTCCTTACGTCTCCAGCTCCTCTTTACGTCCACCAATTCTTCCGTTTTCTCCGTGTAAAGGGCGTCGAACTCATCCCGTTGCTCTTCGGCTGAAACTCTCATTCTCGTGCTCTTCATTATATTTGTTTTCACTTTCCCCCTCCCCTTCTAGATGTTTTGTAAGTTCCGTAATGAATAAGTCTTTTAAATGTTTAGCTCGAGTATGCTCCCGTTCACAGGTTCTTACTAGCTCACGGACTAGGTCCGGGGACTACTTCCATCATTCTAGCGTTAAAGTTATTTGTCGGCATCTAATCAAACAACATTATCATAAGCATAATGCAATTATTAAGCATAAATAACAATAAGGGTTGTGCCTAATGCAAGGTGTATCGTGTCCCATCCCAAAATTTTTCTTAAGTAAAACATATATATATATATATTTAAAAATTTCTTATGAAACTCTACTCCAAAAATTTAATTTGACTTTAAAGAAATTTTGACTCAAAAATATTTGATTCACGCTCTGATACCAACTTGTAACACCCCATTTTCCTATTTTAAAAATCACAGCGGAAGTTACCATAAGAAAGTGGGGTTGTTACCGAGCCACACTTCCAATTAAGCTCGCCTTGACCTTGCCTCGGCTAACTTAATTAAAAGTGCTTAACGGCTATTTAAAATAGTTACAAACATTAATTTAACTATTAACTAAATTTCAAAATATATTTAATTTAGCAAAATATCAGAGTTTAAAATTACAATAACTGCGACCAACTATTAAAACGACAGCTACAAGTAAAATATCATTTAAAATAACCACTATAAAACGATACCGACTCCCCTGCCCGTGCCCGTGATGCTAGGTGAGCTTTACAAATATCAAATCCTGAAAAAGTGAGTAAGTAACATTTATCAGCACACCGGCTTGAATAAATAAATTTTTATCCCTTGGACAAAAATAAATAATTAACTACGACTCAACAGTAAATGGCATGTCAAAACAGTTGCAATAATTCAATCCACATGTAGGCTCAACTATGATGCCTACACTCGGGGTATCTCATAGGATCCTAGCATGCCCTCATAATGACCGAAGTCAAAATATGAGTACACAAGGATGGCCATACTTGCGATCTAGAAAATGACTGTGAGACCCTTGGTCAAACACAATCCTGTTCATAAGGATCCCTTGGATAACCCACGAAATATCTCACGAAAATATCCACCTCTGGGGTACATCTCGCATAATAACAATTCAATAATTCGCATGCCACACACTGAAATTTCACTTTTCACATACATGGCCTAGCCCAAAAATATTTAAACACATAATTGGGCAATACCTCTCTGCATAAATAAATTGCATGAATAAACCCTAACATTATTAAAACACGAAGGTATTTAGACATGCAAAAATTTAATCCTACAACAAAGCCCGTAGAATAAAAATTTACTTACGGTTTCTTCCGACAATAGCCCAAGTTCTTACTTGCTTACTCAACTATACTACAACTCTCCCTTCCACTCGTAGGAAATGTTTCTTTCTTATATGAAGTTCTATAACCCATGCAGTGCATTTTCCTTAGCTGCGCCAGGGTTTATATTAGGGGATGAACGATGACTCTCCGAATTTTTTAAATCGTAATAGGTTTGGCTGAGTTACATAGTAGGTTTGCTGACTCACATTTAACTTTGCTGATTGTCACAATACTGTTATTACACCTATTTGCATGTATTTGCATGTATTTGCATGCTTCACACGTATTTTACCCTTTAGATGAATAATCAATCCACGTCTGGCAGCTTTCTCCATGTCTATTGTGTTATTATTTATTAGCTTATTGTTTTTAATCATTTAATTAGTAGAATATGTAGTTAACTAGTAATCCCTTAGCAACACTTAGGAAATAAGTGTATGGTATTATGATTACTATTGCAATACATTATTATGATTGACAATTTTACTAATTTCTTTCTTTTTATTTTAATTTCATTAGCTTATCTCCTCCTATTTTGTTTAAGGTGCTATTATTATTAATTGGTAGAATTTTATCAATTGTGTATATGCTATATGCTTTCATTGATATGTATTTTCTTAAGCTAATATAATCTATTGCAAATTTTATATCTTCAATGTAAATTGAAAATCATAACTATCCATTATGAGTGTAATATTACTACCAATAGACTATTAGTGATTTTTTTTAAATAAAAGGAATTAATTATACTTAATATAATAATTAAGTATAAAACTTATTTAAAAACAATACTTGATCAATACCATTTGTCAAATATTCATCTCAATTTGTTAGAATATTTTCCCTTGGAAATAATTTATTTTATTTCAACCCAATCTCGGAAAAATATTAATTTATTTCCCGTTCAATTTATTTTCTTAAGAAATAATACTAAATTACTTCTTTCAAATATTATCAACATAGCTAAATTTTAGGGTATTACATTGGGGACTATGGTAGGAAATTTATATGCTGGGAAGTTAATGTTTGACATACATCCCAGAATTTCCTATAACTTAGCTGACCAGAATTTTAGTAGAGTTCTAACCATTCATCAGGATTTTAAAAGAAAAGATCTGATCAAAGAAGGGAACAAGCCATATTCTATAATTTATAGAATCTCTTATGCACTTTCCAATAGTCATCATTCTGACTTATTTTATCAGGAAATAATATATAGAAATTCCTAGAAATTTCAAGTAATTTGCTAAAGTCATGACTCCAAATCCTACCCAGATTCCAAGGTTAGGAAGAATAGACATACAGATAAGAGATCATCCCATTCTAGACAGATCAATGAGTGCTAGAATTGAGTATGTTAGCCTATGTCTTTTTCGGAAGACAGAATTATGGCATATAATGAAAGGAGTTCATCAGAGATCTAAGTCATCAATCCAATGGGTAGATAATATATAAAGATTAAATGCCCCGAAGGATGGAAAGAAATACGAGCAATATTTGACATCACTGAAAAAATTAATTGTTTTTCATGTGATGACTTATACTACTTGCAGCAGCCATCAATTGGAACCTATGAAGGAACAATTGAAATTGTAGGACACGAGATCAGAGTCTTAGGCACCGCCGGAAAAGACAATGGGGTTTACTGTAACACCCCGGTTTTGGTAACCCAGGCCGGGATGCCACGCCACCCCCCACCTCCCTAGCAAGACACGGTTTCTCCGAGCTCACTAAAGAGATGCAAAGGCTATGGTTTTTCAGAATTTAAATATTCAAACAGCCCATTCATATATAATTTAAAGATAATACATCAAAGTTGCAGCGGAATTAAATATAGGGCCGACATGGCCAAAACACACGGTTAAATAGTCCCGTTCATGCAAGTCGTAACTCAATGCAGGGATTTAAATAGAGATTTCCCCAAATGTTCCCATGTATGCATATGACGATGCATATTCTTCAGACTCTGTAAGAAAAAGGGGATAAATGGTTTGGGTCAGCAAAAACGCGCTGAGTAAGTTTAACACATAGCATGATTTAGGGGTTTTCAAAGCCTTTAATTAAATTTAATAAAAAGATGTTTGTAGGTAATACGCAATTTAAGTTTAACATCCAATAAAAATAGATGGCATGATTTAAAATAAAGATTTTCACGTGATCATGATTCAACTTTCATCGTAAAATGATTTGCACGGCATAGTTATGATAAGACTTTTTGTCATGCATAAAAACATTTTATTTTAAAAATTGCGAATATAATTACATACTTTAAAGACACATTTAATTTCATAACTTAAAACTTAAGCATCGGGCAATTATTTAAGACATGATTTAAAAACATGAATAATGCCGTGAGTAAATAAATAAAGATTTGAGCTTTTAAAAATTCTCCCCGATACGTCACCATCTCAACAATATTTGATTTAGCCGCAATCGGCAGGCCGCAGCCAATTTCATAAATCTGAGTTTTTTTAATATATTTATTTCCCGTTACGCCCATCATCTCAACATTTCTCGTTCCTTTTATAGTCACACTCGTCTATAGGCACGATGCGAAGAGCTAGAGGGGCACTCTATCGAGCACTCACCCCCTACGTCGATCACTCTCGGCCGTTTTGGCACGAAGTGAAAGCTAGAGGGGCACTCTATCGAGCACTCACCCTCTACATAACATAGGTCACACTCGTCGTTATTATAGGAACGATGCGAAGAGCTAGAGGGGCACTCTATCGAGCACTCACCCCCCCCCCTACGTCGATCACTCTCGGCCGTTTTGGCACGAAGTGAAAAGCTAGAGGGCACTCTATCGAGCACTCACCCTCTACATAACATAGGTCACACTCGTCCGTATAGGCACGATGCGAAGAGCTAGAGGGGCACTCTATCGAGCACTCTCACCCTCTACGTCGATTAAGTATATCATGTGTTTTGATTTAGTGTAACGGGATTTTCAAAAGTATAGTTTTTATCGTATTTCAACGTCTCGACCGTTTGTTCGAAATTTCAAAATCCTCTTTTGATTTTAAAAATCACAGTTTGCGCCTTTTTGATTTAAAAATCCATTACTTAGGCGATTGATCTGAAATTTTCACAGTAGCTCAAAAACATCCCAACGAACAACTTTCGTGTTTTAAGTTTTTTCGGAAAAAAACGATGGGAAGCATGTCAAAAATCAAGTTTTCGACAGAAACAAAAAGCTGTCAGGATTCAGGTTTGACAACGTCCCCCCCCCCTAAAAGATTCGACTTTTTATCATATCAAATGGACTCCAAAAATTCCACCCCCCCCCCCCCCCCCCCCCCCCTTGAAATTTCATATGCATATACTAGACATGATTATATGCAACTTTTGTTTAGAACTCAAAGATTAGTTCGGGCTAGAAATGATAGGAATAAGCTCCTCAAGATCGGTTATGAAATCTGTCATCCTTTGAAAATTCTTAAAAAACGCAGAATATGTCCGACACGATTTGGGGTATCAAAACTCGATGAAAATTTCTGAAATTTTTTTTTTTTTACCCCCCACAATATAGCTTATGATCTTTGGATCAAAATCTTAGTTTTGAGTTTTCAAGGTTTGAACACTCGAAAGTAATAGAAATATGCTCATCAAGTTCGGTTAAGAAAATCTGTCAAGGTTCTTGACATCGGTTCTAGCGCAGATCGGATCGGCTCGAGTTTGGAGGTTCAAATCTCAATGAAAAATTCTAAAACTTACAGTAATATTCCAAATCATAGATCTACAATTCTTATGTTCAACTCCAATCCTAGATCGGTCTAGATCTAAGGTAAAAAAATAACCAACAAGATTGAACGAAAATTCTGTCAAGGATTCTAAGATCCAGATTTGATACTCTTCGGTTTTGGGTCGGTTTCAGGTTTTCAAAACATCATGAAAAAATTCTAAAATGTTTACAGAGGCTAGACCAAAGTCTTAGGAACACTTTTCATGTTTTGAGTTTTGTTGTTTGAGCAGCTTTAGAGGTTCGAAAAATTCATACGAAAACGCTGCGTTGAGGGTAGGGGGGGGTTTTTTTCCTCTTGTTGACCCAGATTTTTATTAATTTTCTTGAGTTGAATCTCTATGTTTGGTTGCATTTTATGTCACCCAAAACCATAGTAAGGTTTAACTTACAGTGGGGATGATGTCTAGGAAGTCACGGGGTCGTCCGGAATCCACGGGATGTCACGAACGAATCTCTTCCACCCGATTTATTCTTCCCTTGGTCTCTCCGATTTGTGTTTGAATACGAAGATTCATAAGTTAGGATGATGTTTATGATCTTAAAATCATATGGAAACTTGATTAACATCTTACCAACAATCCAAAGCCTGCAATCCTTGATCTGCACACTTCCTTGGTTGGATTTGGTTGCCGGAAAACTCGTCGGAAAGTCGCCGGAAGTATTCGTCGGAAGAGTGTTTGGCTTTGGGGAGTTTTGGGAGAGTTTTGGGGTGAATGATTGATGAAAATGGAGTGTTATGGACAACTAATTGACGTCCAAAAGATGCTCCCCCGTGATCAAGCAAAGATTCTCGCGTTGGGGTCAAGGAATATGGCAAGAAAGTCGCCAAAACGCGACAAAGGTTGCTGTCTCAGGCCTCCACGCGGGGTTGGCGCGCGAATCGGCCAAAAGCCGCGCGGGTGCGCGCCACCGAACGCGACAAACGCAGCTGTCGACCCGGCGCGGGGGTTGGCGCGCTAATCTTGAGATTCCCAGATGCCCCCCGCCGGTCGTGCGCACCACTCTCGCCTGGACTTCGGTCCGGGCGGGATCGTGCGATCCGTCGTGCTTTTCCTCCTCTCTTTCGGACTTCTATCCTCCTACGTTTTCGGGCTCGATTTTTTCGGGTCATCCTCGGTCATAAATTTTATCTTAAGTTTATCTTGACTCAAATGAATTTAATGTAAAATCTTAAGTCCGTCGGTCTCGGGTTCGTCGGCTTCCAATTTGTCGTCTTTTGACTCGTTGCGATAAACTTTGTATCATTAAATTTCTTCCGATTCACGGGTTCTTCGGAATTAAAATTCTTTTCCTTCATGAACTTAACTCCAATTATTTTTACTCAATTCATGGAATGTCTTCGGGCTTCCTTTCCTCTTTTATTCCATTTTGAATTTAAATCTATCGGCGTTTCATATCGAGCAATAATTTATTGTGATAAATTATTTTCTCTTCTCGGAATTATTTCGACATTGATTCGGAATAAATTTTATTCCTTTGGACTTTGATAAAAATCTTGGGTATTACAAATCCTCCCCCCCTTAGAAGATTACAGTTTATGTTCCATAACTGCCTATGTATTATTCACAACCATGTTCGGGTATCATCGCATATATCTTCCTCAGTATTCTTCTAGGTGTCATTCTAGAAGCACGTGAGATCAGTTTCTAAGTGATCAAGATCTAGGATAAGGCAAAGTTAGTCTTTAGCAAGCGATTCTAAGTCAAGATCCTGCCGAGTTTCTAAGGTAAGTGTTTCTTATTACGATAATTCACATAAAAAGAGTTAGTGTATTCATGTATGCATATGCATATGTGTCCCCCTCAATAAAAAAAATTTTATGCATGCATTTATTTATCCATGGTTTTAAAATAAATTTATTCCATGGATAGATTAAAATAAGGATAAAATAAGTTTGGACCACTATATTTGGGCCGAAAAAAAATAAATTATTTGGGCTTTAATAAAAACAAGGTTATTGGGCTGAAAATAATTTCTTGGGCTTCTAAAAAAAAATTTTGGGCTAAAAATTTGGGCTTTAACTTCAAAATAATAATTGTGCTCTTTAAAATATATTAATAGTTTAGAAATAATAACTTTAAAAAATAATACTTCAAATTAATAGTTTAAAAATATTCGGGCTCTATTTAAATAGTAGTTTTAAAAATATTCCGGGCTATGTAAAATATAGCTTTAAAATATTCCGGGCTCTGATAACCACTCTGTAACACCCCGGTTTTGGTAACCCAGGCCGGGATGCCACCTCCCGCACACCTCCCTAGCAAGACAACGGTTTCTCCGAGCTCACTAAAGAGATGCAAGGCTATGGTTTTTCAGAATTTAAAATATTCAAACAGCCCATTCATATATAATTTAAAGATAATACATCAAAGTAAATGCAGCGGAATTTAAATATAGGGCCGACATGGCAAAACATGGGTTAAATAGTCCGTTCATGCATAGTCGTAACTCAATGCAGGGATTTAAAATAGGAGATTTCCCAAATGTTCCCATGTATGCATATGACGATGCATATTCTTCAGACTCTGGGGGGGTAAGAAAAAGGGGATAAATGGTTTGGGTCAGCAAAAACGCGCTGAGTAAAGTTAAAACATAGCATTGATTTAGGGGTTTCAAAGCCTTTAATTAAAATTTAATAAAAAGATGTTTGTAGGTAATAGCAATTTAAGTTTTAACATCCAATAATAAATAGATGGCATGATTTAAAATAAAGATTTTCAGTGATCATGATTCATAACTTTCATCGTAAAGATGTTTTGCACGGCATAGTTATGATAAGACTTTTTGTCATGCATAAAAACATTTTATTTAAAAATTGACGCTAGAATATAATTACAGTGTGTGTACGGTTAAAGCGCTATACCAGTCTCATGACTTAATTTCATAACTTAAAACTTAAGCGATGGGCAAAATTATTTAAGGACCATGATTTAAAAACATGAATCATGCCGTTTGTGAGTAAATAAATAAAGATTTGAGCTTTTAAAAATCTCTCCCGATACGTCACCATCTCAACAATATTTGATTTAGCGGCAATCGGCGGCCGCACAGCCAATTTCATAAAATCTGGGGGGGGGGGAAAGTTTTTTTTAATATATTATTTCCCGTTACGCCATCATCTCAACATTTCTCGTTCCTTTTATAGTCGGCACACTCGTCCGTATAGGCACGATGCGAAGAGCTAGAGGGGCACTCTATCGAGCACTCACCCCTACGTCGATCACTCTCGGCCGTTTTGGCACGAAGTGAAAGCTAGAGGGGCACTCTATCGAGCACTACCAACTACATAACATAGGTCACACTCGTCCGTATAGGAACGATGCGCAGAGCCTAGAGGGGCACTCTATCGAGCACTCACCCCCTACGTCGATCACTTCTCAGCCGTTTTGGCACGAAGTGAAAAGCTAGAGGGGCACTCTATGAGCACTCACCCTCTACATAACATAGGTCACACTCGTCCGTTATAGGCACGATGCGAAGAGCTAGAGGGGCACTCTATCGAGCACTCACCCTCTACGTCGATTAAGTATCTCATGTGTTTTGATTTAGTGTAACGGGATTTTTTCAAAAGTATAGTTATATCGTATTTCAACGTCTCGACCGTTTTTGTTCGAAATTTCAAAATCTCT